>CM073583.1:11299123-11749123 GCA_037074715.1 Magnolia kwangsiensis
TAACCGAACCGAGCCGAGCTTGCCAATCAGGCTTGAGGACTGAGCCAAGCCGAGTTCGAGCTGAGGCCAACCAGTGTTTGAGTCAAGTCGAGCTGAGGCCAGCTCGACTTGATGTACACCCCTAAATACAATGCTTGTGCCCAAAAGAATATTTTAGAAACTAGAAAATTCCATAGGATTGAGTCCACTTGAGTCGAGCCCAATAACTCAGACTTGGGACCGTTCGGATGCATTGTGGATAGAGCTGTACACAAGCAGACTAAGATCGGGTACTCACTCAACTGGACTCAGAATACTCGACTCGTGTGAGTTAGAACCGAGTACAAGCGGGTTTCTAAGACTCGTTTGGATAAGGAGTAGAGTACGAGTTGAGAGGTACTCAACTCGGTACTCGACTCGTGTGCTCGACTTGGTACTCGACTCCACACTGCCATGAATCGGCATCGAGAATCTCTGTAACCTGTTTGATTCCGCAATTCGAGAACCTGCAGGGAAGAACGGAGCGACTTTATGCCCTAGATTTCGGAAGAATTGCAGCTAAAATATTGAGATTTTTGAGAGGGTTTGAGAGAGAGAGAGAGAGAGAGAGAGAGAGAGAGAGGAAATGGATGAAAAAATGGACTGGTTTGGAGGTTTAAAGGGAGGGAAAAATCAACTTGAGAAAGATGACCGGAAGTAGCCGATGGACGATGCAAATGTGTCGGTCGAATTTGCGGCTTCGGGTCTAGTTTAAGAAGAATTATCTAATATAAGTGAACATCCTTAGATTGTATAAGCTCTCTTTCGTTTACGAAAATTAATGGGATTATTTTGTAATCCAAACCATTGATATGTTTTATCCTTTATTTATAAACTTTAGGCACAAAAATTTATTGATTTTACAATAATAAATTTTAGAATACATCCTATAAATGGACGGCTGATAATGAAATATAATAAATGTCCACATTCAGCAAAAACAAACCTAATATGGTTGATCAAATCTTCCAAATGAGTTTTTTATGTGTTGTTCTCTATCCACGTTATTTTTCAACGGAGTACAGCCTCACTTGATAGAATTGATAATACATGTGTATTGTGCGAACGTACGAGCCATGGTACGATTCCTCGGGTGGGAGGTTTTAGGTTTGAATTACAAAAATAGCCTACGCTTATGGTGTGAGTTAGGTACACCGGAAAGGAGCTAAGAAACTCATCTACAGTTCACATTGCAATTTCTGCTCATTTTCTACTTGTACTCGGCTCGTACTTGGGCGAGTAGAGTACGAGCAGAGAGTCCATGCTCGTTGACCGAGTAGATTCGAGTACGAGCAGGACTTGGGGGTTAAGAGCCGAGTACATGTAGGGTGATACTCAGCTCGACTCGACTCGTGTACAGCTCTAATTGTGGACTTAAGCCGATTCGAGCCCAATGACTCATACTCAGGACCGTTTGGACGTTTTGTCAATACACACAATGGTCGAACAAGCACTTAATTATTTCATTTTTTTTCTCTAATATTTATATTTAAAACATCCTTTCTTTCATGTGATGTTAGCAATATTGCCATAAAAGTTAAGTGATGTGTAGCTTATGAATCATGATACCATTAGTGGAAAGCCATTGTAAGAAAAATCACACAAAGGATCACCATAAACCTTTGAATTTAGACTATTTTGTTACAACCATTTGGTTTTTATAAGCTAGAAGGTGAGACGGATTAAACAAATGTTTTAAGATGATTAGTGGATCGGCTTTAATTTTTGGATTAAATAGATGTTTTAAGATGATGAGTAGGCCAATTTTATTTTTTATTTTTTTAATGATTATTTTCTTACTACGATGGTTAGAATCTCCCATCAATGTGATTTTGTAGCATGGTTTGCCTCTATTCACTCCATCTAATCAAATGATTAGAATTGATAATTGGCCAGGCCATGAGTCATTCCAAAAGCTTTAAGAGCTTTACTAGTGTGCCCATGAAGATAGGTTGGGACATCTTAAGTGACTTGAGTTTTGTTGAATTTTGCCCAGTTTTGTTGAACAAAAATGGATTCGAGTCCTAAATCAACTAAAAAAGAAGAGGCATGCAAGTAGAGCAAGCGGAAATAAAGAAAAATAGACGTAAAGATTGTCGCTATTCTTAATGCGATATTTGTATTTCATAGGTAATTAAAATAGTTTGTAAGAAGGTTACAATAAATTTACCTTCACTATACAATAAATTTTCTTTTCTAAATTAGAAAAATGTAACTTTTGTACTACAAAATAAATAAAAATTATTGTCCAACCATACTCAATTACAATGGACAATCTTAATTTCTTTTTTTATATACAATTTACTTTTAAAATTTCTGTAACTTTTCAAAATTATCAAAAAAATAAAAGAAAAAGATAAGAGATTGTTAGAGATGATTGATTTCAAAATGATCTACAGATAGGTTTTTAAAGACCAATAAAAGGCACTAGAGTTTTTTTCTTTTTTAGTGAAAAATCATTTTATAGTTTCTTTATGGTGGTGTCTTTCTATAAGATGTGGATTGCATCTTGCCCCCACCCACCCATTTTTTTAGATCATCCTAGGTTATGATTCAAAAAATTAGGCAGGTCCAAAAATGCTCAAGTGAACCACACCCTAAGAAGTAGATGCCATAATAAAACTCATCATTGAAACCTTTTAGGGGCCGTCGTGATGTTTATTTGTCATTCAACCTATTCATAATGTCATATGCACCTAAGTGAAGGGAAAGCACAAATATAGATTGATTCAAAACTTCTACTAATCACAAGAAGTTTTTAACAAGGGGAGCTCAATCCCCACTATGTTGTCCACTTGAGCCTTAGATCTCCTCATTTCTTGGGTTCATATCTTAAAATGATTGGGAAAAGTAGATGGGCGGCATGGATAAAACCCATACATCATGATGGACCCCACAGAACATTGCTTGGATGGATTATCGTCTGAGCAAGGGGTAGGATGGGTTTTTTATTGGTGAGAGTTCAATCCCCACTATATATAGTCTACTTGAGCCTTGTATCTGTCTCATTTTTTTAAGTTCATATATTAAAATGATTTGAAAAATATATATGAATATATAACGTTGATAAAACCATACATTATGGTGAGGTTTTTGAAAAGATATATTGATATATAATGTTGATAAAACCATACATTATAGTAAACCTCACAGAGCCATGCTTGGACGGATTATTATCTGAGTGAGGGGTAGTACTCAATCCACTTCATTTTCATAGTCTCTTCGGTAATAACAACTCTTCGTCAATTTTTTAATTCAAAAATTAATTCATATATTAAAAGCTGACATGATTCTCAATAATAATAATAATAAATCTCAAAAAATCACTAAAAGCCATGTTTTTCTATAAAAACTTAAAATTAAGAAAAAAAAAACAATTTATATATTTACAAAACTCAATAATTTGTTTTGAAAATCCAACATGGACAGACCAAATAGAATTTCACTCAAGTCTCAATGAAGTCTACTGAAGTTGCTGTGACGTGGCTAAGTTAAGTTTTTATAAGCTTATGAACCTTGGTAATATATATATATATATATATATATATATATATATATATATATATATAAGCTTATGGGAAAAGGTACGATGCGCTAGAGCTCACAATAAGCTCCCTTGAGGTTGAGCTGTGTGGGCCCCACCATGATGCGTACCGACCACCAACACTGTGCATTTGATGGGTCCCCTTTAAATTATGGGATATCCCAAAAATCATCCGTGTATGGAACTCAGGTGGGCTATACCATCTAAAATCATGTGAAGACATCATTAAAATATATAAAAGCACTTGGTGGGGCCCACCTGAGTTTAAATGCTGATAAAACTCGGTCTGAACCCTCATCCAAGTGGAACACACATAATGGATGGGCTGGATTTGCAAACCACATCTCGGTGGGCCCAAAAAATGATTATGAATGTTTTAATGGTGCACGGCTACTCTCCACTTTTGTATGTGGTGTGGCCCACACAAGTCACGGATTGACTTGATTTTTGAGACCTAGGCCCACGATGGAATGGTGCATCTGACTGATGGGGTAGATGTTCGAAACACATCACGATGCAGCCCACACACCTCGACCTCATGGGACCAACTCGATATATATATATATATATATATATATATATATATATATATATAAGGTGCTATGCGCTCAAGCTCCCCAGTTCATCCCATGAGGTCGAGCTGTGTGGGCCCCACCATGATGTGTTTCGAACATCTACCCCATTAGTCAGATGCACCATTCCATCATGGACCTAGATCTCAAAAATCAAGTCAATCCATGACTTTTGTGGGCCACACCACATACAGAAGTGGAGAGGGGCCGTGCACCATTAAAACATTCATAATCATTTTTTGGGTCCCACCGAGATGTGGGCTACAAATCCAAACCATCCATTATGTGTGTCCCACTAGGATTAGGGGTCATACCAAGTTTCAGTAGCATTCAAAACTCAAGCGGGCCCCACCAAATACTTTTATATGTTTTAACGGTGCCTTCACATGATTCTAGATGTTATGGCCCACCTGAGCTCTGTATATAGCTGATTTTTGGTTTATCCCATAATTTAAAGGGTACCCATCAAATGCACGGTGTTGATGGTCGACATGCATCACAGTGGGGCCCACACAGCTCGACCTCACGATAAGCTTATCGTGAGGTCAAGCGCATAGTACCTTTTCCCATATATATATATATATATATATATATATATATATATATATATATATATATATATATATATATCCAGTACAAATGAGCTATCCAAACCATTAATACGTACGGTGGTCATTGCTTTTGATAGCTCCTGCAAGCCTCCAAAACTGGAACCAAAAATAGTATAACATTTAGCATGTTGAGGAAATGAATAGACCGATGGCTTTTTCCTATACCGTCTCATTTATTTATAATATTTAAGAAAAAAATAAAACTAGTATCCTAATAACCACCTAATGAATGATTGTCGTACTTTCACTTTGGAATCTTTGTTTTTTAAGCATCAAATGAAGGGCCAGGATTCTTCCAATCCAAGACTGTTTCGTTCATGAACCATCCATGGATAGGTTCAACTGCTTTGATCGCTCAACCATGGCCCCAACTTCTACTATGGAAACTAAAATGCCCAACAGCTGGGCTTATGCTTATTGGGCGTGGCCCAAGCCCATTGAGAATCAAATTTTCAGTTAGACTTTAGATGTGCGTTTCCAACCGTTTACTGAACTCTAATTATTCATCTACCATGTGGCATGCATGTATGCTAATCAAGACCATTCAAATGCTGGGCCCCATCATGGATCACCGTCCATTTTCTTTTTTAGACCATGGATGAATAGTGGGGCCCACAAGACCGCCTGGATTGATTAGTATAAATGCATGCCTTTTGTACGGGCGGCTGATTCCACACAAGTTACCAAGTTGTGTCAGGCTCCGGTTTTTCTCTTTTGTATAGAAGAAGATGGCAATCTACGTCATTCCAGAGACAATTCACATGCCACTTGCACACGCTAATGTGGCACACATGTGCAAGATCCTAACAGTCCAAATCGAGGGCTTATACTAATGTGGCGCACGTGTGTAGATTTGCTGACCATAAAATCCGGCATGTTTTATTCATCTGGTGGGCCACTTTTAGCGCAACCGATGAGTGGACCAGCATGAATTATGGGCCACATTACTTATATTGTGGCCCACCTGCTGGACTGCTCTGATCTTGCACTAGTCATTGTGGCCCACTTGATGGACTGCTCTAATCTGATCTTGATCAGAGCGGTCCATAGGTGGGTCGGACTGTGGACTAGCTGTAAAATCTGGCAGTGGCCCACCTAATAAGTGCAAGATCTGAGTAATCCACCGGGTGGGCCACAATGATGGACTGCTCATATCTACGCATATTCACCATGTTGACATTGATGTGTAGGCATTGATGTGTAGTCTCTTGTGTGGTTCCCCTAAAGTTTGGATATGCTTGAATTTTTGGATCTATCTCTAAGATTATCTGAAAAGACAGATGGACGGCGTGGATAACATACATACATGATGGTAGCCCCAAAGTGTTTACTCAGTGCACAATCGGTTCTATACCCCTTTTGAGAAATTGACCACTGTAAATAGTACCTTTTACCCGGCCTTTTTCCCAAACGGTCCTAAACTTAACTTTTCCGGTCTAAACCATTTATATACGGACAGATCTTTTCCAAACAGTCCTATGCTTAACTTTTCCGATCTAAACCTTTCATATGCAGACGGATCTTTTCCAAACGGTCCTAAACTTTTCCTATCTAAACTTTTTATATACGGACAAATTAATTCAGGCTTGTACATCAAGTCGAGTCGAGTCGAGGTGAGCTAAACTTGACTTGACTCATCCATGGTATATAGTTCGAGCTCGAGCTTGAGCTCAACATTGAAGCTTGGTTTGTTTACCAAAGCTTTTGAGTCGAGTTCGAGTCAATCTAGTGGTTCGAGTCGAGTCGAGTGTACCACGGTAAGATAAGGTATAGAAAAAGAGAAATTGTGGATGGGTAGGGTCAGATAAGGTTTTTTAATAAAAACTTTTAATTTTTTTTTTTAAACTTATATATATATATATATATATATATATATATATATATATATATATATATATATATATATAAAATATTATTAAAATATATTACTTGAGCTCGAGCTTCAAATCGAGTCGAGTCAAGTTAAAATACAACATGATCGAACTTGGCTTAAACTCAAGTCGAGCTTTAGTAAACAAGTTCGACTCGACTTGAGTCGGCCTTTCAAGCCGAGTCAATCCGAACTGAGTCAAGCCGAGTCGAGCGAGCTTTTTGAGCTAGCTTGACTCGTGTACAGCCCTAGGATTAATGTGAGGATCAAAGTACTTTTATTCTCAATTAGTCTGTCCATACATGAGAGGTTTAGACTAGGAATGTAAGTTTGAGATGGTTCAGAGAAGATATTAGGTAAACGGTGGCATACACAGTGGTCAATTTCTCCATGAGATTTCAATGGCTACCTTGAAATCTTTTTGGAGCACAGAAGTCTTGGGTCAAGAAGTTTTTTTCTATTTTTTTTTAATTCCTTCATCTATTTCTCTTTGGCCTTATGAACAGGTTGGATGATCAAAAAATATCATTGTGAGCCCTAAGAAAGTTTCAACAGTGGACATCATTGTATCCACTTCCTGTGGTATATATGGTCTACTTGATATTTGAATATAATGGTATTTCGGTTTCATACGTGAAAATAAGGACCTGTTTGGCCGGACGGATCCCATGAGATTAGGAGGGATGGGATGGATTTTAAGGTAACGACGGTGGTTTCAGTGGATTGATTTAAGATACATGGGGTTAGATATATCTCAGGACAAGTTCACCGGTCTGTTTGGCAAGCCCGGCAAATCCTGAGATTTTATCTTTCAACTCCTTTCAATTCATCCAACCAAACGCACCCCAGGCACAATTGAACCGGATTAAAAGGGATGGGATCAATTTTAAGGTAATGATGGTAACATCATTGGATTGGTTTAAGATGCATGGGTTTGCTAGATCTCGGGACAAGTTCATTTATGTTCCGGGACAAGTTCATCGTGTTTGTTTGGCTCGTTTCTCATATCCTACGATTTTACCATCCCATCCCTCCTATTCTCTCTTAATCGGCCCAGCCAAACAGGCCCTAACGCTTTTAAAGTGGATGGACGGCGTAGATAAGACACATACATCACATGTGGGCCCCACAGAGTTTACTCAGTACGCTTGAGCCCGCTGAGCTGGGACTAGAAAATTCCAAAAGGGGTTAATGGATACTTTGGCAGAGTATAACTCTTGATACACGGGCACTTGGAAATTCAACACGTGTCATACGATAACTCAAACTAAATCAAGTAACCGATCAATCGTCCCAAAATCAGATTGTTTGAACAGTCCTGCCTTCTTATTCGTGGACACTTCTAGATATAAGTACATAAATGTTTTTTTCAATTTTAACTGTCTGATAAATGTCCACCAATCCGATGGCCAGATGATCAAACAACTGTAATTTTTTTATCCACAATACATACCTTTTTTTTTTTAACAGGTTAGTTTGAATTGCATATACCTTCATACACAATTTCCAAATGATTTCTAAGTGCCTGTGTATCATGCATATACCTTCATACACAATTTCCAAATGATTTCTAAGTGCCTGTGTATCATCCATCTCAGTCTGCCAGGGTGGTAAAGTGTAGTTAGTGCATGTAAGTGCCCATTGATTTCAGATGGTCTTTCGTGGACTTTCTAGATATGGACAGAAACACTCGTTTTCGGGCCAGACTGGCTCAAACGCGTGCACGGTCGGCTCGACATTTTTGGAGGTTCCTAGGCAAGTCATGAAAAATGAAGCTTTTTAGTTTAAAAAATAAAAAATTTAATAAATTCAAAATTAATCTATAAGCTTAAAATTAAATCCAAATGGTTGGAAAAATGAAATTAGAATTTAATTTAGAAAAATGACGTTAGAATTTAATTTTTTGATAACTTAATTACTGATAAAGTAGGTAGTTGTGGTCCTAGGTTTTAGGAGAAGTATTTATTAGAAATGATGCTATTATTTTAAAAAGAGACAATAGAATTATATTATTATTATTATTAGTGCTAGTTTATATGATTTATTTTTTATTTTCAAATTCAAATTTGTAAACTAATTTTTAGATGTTCTTATTTTGGAGGACTTTTAATAAGTTTTATTTCAAAAAGTTTAGACCTTTTTTTCTTCTTTTTAATTTAATTTTGCTATAATACAGGACTTTCGTAATTAAGAAATTTTAATTTTGCTATAATATAGGGTCTTCATAATTAGGGGGCCTTAGGTAGTTGCCACACTTGCCTAACCCTTTGAGCCACCCCTTATCGTGTGCTTTCTTGCAAGAAAATCCAAGCTTTTTCATGGGATGGAATGAAGCTAGCAAAAAGATAAAATGCTAACAGAGTTTTAACGTGACGTGTCATAGTTAAGGAATGTAACATTCTCGCGGGCACATATGTTGTGAGCCTGATGATGTGGCCTGCTATCGACCGTACATTTCAATGGATCCTTCATCTTCATCCAAGTATGGTTGTGGCTTGTGTAGATCCTAATCATTAGGAATGTCCAACATTTAAAAACTACTAAGATTTATGGAGCTTGATCGTCAAAGGTGTATGGTCTATCCATCCATCACTTTCGCGGGTCGAGCTCTACGTTGAGCTCGTTGGGGCTTGCAGGGTCCAAGGGCTATACGCCTAGCTTGGAGGGCAATTTCCTAATTTCACATAGAATTTATATAAATCTTAGTCATATTAGCTAGACACAAACTGAGTTAGCTTCAACCAGATCAATTGACTTAGAGTCAACTTGAACATGGGTTTAGGATGAGTCAAGTTAATTTTTGGAGCTGGAAAAAATTTGAGCAGACTCCAAGTTTGACTTAATTTAGCTCGAACCCCAACTCAAACTTGAACTCGACTCAGATCAATTCAGCTTGGTGACTCGGTCACTCTACTCATAATCATCTACTCATACTATCTCCCCTCATTTCAAATGAACGCTCGAGCAAGTGAGTAACCCCCTTCCCTTTTCCCTCTCTCTTCCCGAGTGAGTAGTCGAGCGCCTCCAGCCCTAGCCCCCATTTCCCCTCTTCCATTTCTCTTCTCTCTATATGCAAGCCAATGAACCCCAACCCTCAAGCTCGTCCTTGCTTCCATCTGAGTAGGTCATTGCCCTGTGTGCCCATTCGACCATCCCTATATTCGTTCGAGCCCCTAGCCACCCTACACACCCGTCCATCCAGATCGTCCTTGCCTCTTTGTCCACCTCATTAACACTCACTCTCCTCTCTCATTGTCCATCAAAAGCTCGAGCTCAAACTTCACTTGAGTTGGCCGGAGTTATTGATCAAACTAAGTCAAGCTAACCAATTAAGCTCGAGGATCAAACTAAGCCGAGTTTGAACAACAGTTATGTACTAGCCAAACGGACCCAAGTTGTGCCCAGCTCAACTCATATCCAACTCTAATTTAGGGTAATATATATTATGTCATGTGTGTGTGAGAACGAAGGAGAATTATAGCTGTATTAAAAATTGCTTCTTTGTATTTTTTCCATTACTTTAATCAAATTTTTGTAATGTGAATTACCTTTTTTTCTTTCTTTCTCTTAACTATGATATTAACAAAAACTTCTAAATTACATTGGAAGCCTATATAATGAGTGGAAAACATCTAAATCATTCAGTACATGCATAATGCTCTAAGTGACTTTGAAGCCACGGAGAAAAAGGGTAGGAAGGGCTTTCTAAAGCCCAATGGCTACCCTCCTTATGTCGTCTATTCCAGGGCTTACATGAAGCGGGCCATATATAGCCGATTTTATTATGGTACATCACCTTGCCACGTGTTATCCCATGAGTGTTAGGTACGCGCGTGCCCGCACTTCCCAAGTTAGTTGCCCACGTGGAGAGCTGTGGCATCTTCGGCCCCTCTCCTCAGTTCCACGTTTCCTGTTATGAAGTAGTGTCTAAGTTTCCAACGCGACACACCGCGCCACATGGAAGTCATGCCCACGTCCCATTTCGGATGGTCCCTTTCACGAGGAGTTATTTGATACTCTGAAAGAGTATGAAGCTTGATACGCTGGCACTTAGAATTCCTTGCGTGGCCTATATTAACGTAAATTAAACCGACTAAGTTGTAGAGGCTAGTGTTTTTAATTCACAGCCCGAAAATCAAATTGTTTTAGCTACCTTAATCTCTGATTCGAGGACACTTGTCAATGAAATATATAGGAACGTTGGATATGTTTCGTTCTTAGCCGTCCAATAAATGTCCACCGATCCGATGGTCAGACAATGAAGTCAGCGCAATGTTTAGTTCATGTAAACATAGTTTAACTTGAATTATCTCTACGGGACATGTAATTTCCAGGTAATTTCTCAGTCGGTGTGTATAATCTGTCTGCCAGAGTATCAAAGTTTCTCTACCCTTTCATTTCCGGGTAATTTCTCGGCCGTCCATCTTGTTTTTTCCCTATTGTGCAAAATTGGAGGGTTCTGATGGTCTGATCAGTGGGCTTCAAGGCAACGGTAGGGAAAAAACAAAAGGTTAACGGTCAAAAGGGAAGAAAGATTATGATCTGGACCGCTAATAGTTGTGATTTTCGAAACAATCCATCCATCAAGAGGCCCACTAGATGGACAGCCCTAATTGGTAAGTTACTCTGCCATTTGTACTTTGACCACAGTTTTCCTGAATTCCAGGTGGCCATTCCTGCTTTACACGTGGCATCTAAATCAAATCCAAACCGCCTAAATAGTAGAACCTACAGTAGATGGTCCAAATAGTAATGAATGGTCCAAATTTAATAAACAAATGTCCATTAATCAGAGATCGGGATTGCCTGTTAAAACTGATTTTCCGGATACGAGTAATCTACAATAGGTCCCACTATCTGGACGGTTTGAATCTGAGACATATGATAAGTGGAACAGTTAAAAGGCCCACATTACACATGGTTAAGATAAATCCATTGACATTAAAGGCCCTCCTGATGATCATATGGGTCTGAATTTTAAGACGTTCGATCAACCCAGCAGGGATCGCCTGATGAACGGTTCCGATCTTGTAAACGTGCTCTTTATTTGCACGTGCAAGGCAAGTGTATTCGATTGTGGGTACCAAGCTTTGATCTTCTGGCTTTTAAGTATGGAATCTCTTGAGATAGGGACGGAATCAAAGGGGATTCAGTGGACGGGTCGAGGACCCGAATGGATGCAATGCATACGACAGATGCTCTGAATGAGAAAAAGACCGCGCCATTTCATGTGACTATCACGTGGCTCCGCATGCTGCATGCACATGCGTCAGTATGCGATTGGGTCACTTTATAGGGAGTGGAATAGGGAAGTTAGTGGGTGTTTCCATGACCGTGGGCCCACCTTGATGTATGCTCTGTATATCCTCTCCGTTCATTAGTTTTTTCAGCTCATTTTAGGGCATGGCCCCGTAAATGAAGCAAATATAAATCTCAAGTGGAACACACAATAAAGATTAAATATTTACTATTAAAAACTTCTTTAGGACATTTGGTATTTGTATGTTCCTTAATCTGGGTGTTTGTGAGGATGGCAAATAAACCGCGGATTCTATAAAGCTTTTAACCGTGGATGTTCATGTAAGACTTCATCAGGTGGGCCATACATGATCATCGGTTTCGATACGACTATTGGATTATTTAAATTGAGCAATTCAGCGGGCTCACCATAGTTGTGATCATTGTAAATAGCTTTGGGGTGGGATGCTTGAACCGTGGTCCCTATGTACGGTTATTAAGTTGGATATGAAAATATATGGTGTGAAAATGAAAAGTATAATAGGTAAGCTTTTCTTTTCAATAAATAAATATCTTGGTATCACCATTAACACAAGCGAGAAAACCTTAATCCCATTTGAGAGGTTCTCCTAAAGGGTGTGAAGTGTGGAAGATTAAGATTTCCGTTAGCAATATTAAGGAATCGAAAATATCTTTCCAGTCAAGTACGCTTTTAGGTTATGTATTGAATCTCTATTATTGATGCATAAATAATCCGTCATGTATTGAATCTCTATTATTTATGCATAAACGATCTATCAAATTCACAATACAGATATAACAATTCAATAACTATTGTTTCTTATAGTGTGATCTACTTGAGATTTGGATCTACTTCATTTATGAGACATGCCCTAAAATGAATTAGAAAAGCCAACGGAGGGCATAGATATACATGCCCATGAGCACGGCAACACCCACTAACACATTGTGAGGTAATATCTAATCAATGAAATGATATGCGTTTCGATATAGGAAGCCAGTTAGATACTACCCCCACTAGGACCATGCTAGGGACAGACTGTCCTATCATAGCTACGTGGAGGCAGAGATGATATGTGTGTTTTTAGCTCATCTATTTTGACAGGCATGTGCTAAAAAAGGAGGTGACCATGAGCTACAAAAGGAGGTGACAGAAGGCTTGGCATGAGCTAGAAAAGGTGGCGACCATGAGCTACAAAAGGAGGTGACAGAAGGCTTGAAAGGACCACACCATAGGAAGTGGTGGTGAAAATGACCCTGTCCTTGGGACCTTTTTAAAGCCTACAATGATGTTTATATTTGCCATCTAAGCCATTTACAAAGTCACATAGACCTAAATGAAGGACAAAAAACATAAATATCACCATAATCCAAAACTTCTTTAACACCTCAGAGGTTTTCATAAGTAGGCATGTGGTCCACTTGAGTATTTGATTTACCTTATTTTTTAGATTATCACTTAAAATGATATCTCATTTTTTAGATCATCACCTAGAATGGTTTTTTAAAAAGTTTATACAACATGAATAAACACATACATCATGGTGGGCCCATACAGCCCCTACCCGGATGGTCCACCTCTAACTTGGTCTTGGTGGGGTAGTACTCAATCTGAATCTTACAACAAACAAAGGTCCACGTGACTTTGATTTGAACACTCACTTGGGCTATCTCAAAAATATTGTACCTAGTACCCTTAATTTCATGTCGTATGGCTCACCGAAGTTTTGGATTGCGGTGAGATTTTAGGAAATCCTTCATCTTATGAATGAGTTGCATGTGAGATATGAATGGATTTGATGGCATATACATGCCATAGATCAGGTGATACACAAAACTAAAGATGGTGGTCGTTTTGTCTCAATTATTTTTTATGTTTTGGCATACCTAATTTTTAAAATATCATGATTCATGTCTGCCTATGCCATGGACTCATCTTTTCAAAGAAGTGTGGATTAGGTATTACCTCCATAAACACAGTAATGGGTGTTCACCGTGGGGCCCACCTTGATGAATGTGTTATAAATCCATGTTGTTCATCCGTTCTTTCGGATTATTTGAGGATGTGGTCTCAAATTTTAAGTAGATCCAAATCTTAGGTGGACCATACCACACGAAACATTAGTGATTGACTGTCCATCATTTAAAACTAATTAAGTCCCACCTCAGCCCATAGTAATGTTTATTTTCCATCTAACCTGTTGATAAGGTCAAACAAACCTAGATGAATGGGAATTTCAAATATCAGATTTATTCAAAACCTTTATCGCCCACAATAAGTTTTTAATTGTCAATCACCACAGCTTCCAATGATGTGGTCCACCTGGCTTAGATCTGCTTAATTTTTTAAATCAAGTCCTAAAATGAGATGAAAAAACAGATGAACAGCATAGATATACAACCCAATCATCAAGGTGGCCCCGTGTTACACGTTAGTGGGTCTTACCCTAACTGTGGGGCCCACCTTGATGAATGTACTATAAATCCATGCCATCCATCCGTTCTTCCAGATCATTTTAAGACATGTTCCCAAAACTTGAGCAGATGAATTAAAGGAATCTCCTACAACTTGCTAACTGTGATTTTAGTTTCGATGGAAAAACCTGGTAGATGATTTTAGTGCGAAGATCACAACCACACACTAACTTTTTTCTGTGCTTGAAATCAATGACAAAACTGGGACAGATCCTATAATTGAAAACAGTTCTTAAGTAGAAATGCGTCATTATCAGGAACTTAAGATCTTTGAATTTCTAAAGATCCAGCATCTGATGCATGAATGATTTTGAAAAACTTGAATTCATTAAAAAATTGAAGAAAAATGGAACTAGGGTTTCTCTTGAAAAGACATGGTAGGTTGTCAATGAGCCCGACTGGCCTGCTGGACTTTTGGGCTCAGCTCATTTCAGGCCTCGCTAGGTCTGAAATACTAGCCAGTCTAAAACTTAAGCTCATTTATTAATTGGGCTCGGCTTGCGCTGCAATATCAGCCCAATCCAATCCAACCCAAAAGGCAACGAACCTACTTTAATAATATCAAGTAGCAACAGTAAAAAGTTCTGATTAGTAATATAGATTTTTTGAATTTTTTCAATGGGATCAAGCACTTATCGATGGTATGGACATCTGCTTGATGGTATTGAATGGTCTGTCAATGGCATTAATAGACTCTATTATTGACGTATTTAAGACATCGACAACCTAAACAATTTTGAAAATCTTAGATTCACTATAAAAAAAAAAAATTGATGAAAAATGATACCTGGGTTAGTTTTGAAAAGACATGGTTGGCTGTCAATGATAGACTTTAAGCTCATTTATTAACCGGGATGGGCTTGGGCTACACTATCAGCCTAGTCCAACCCAACCCAGCACAGCCTATTTAAGGTTTTATCAATATCATGCATAATCAGGCACACCTAACCAACATTCTTGATCTTGAACCAAAGACTATGGTGGGCTTGGGCTTAGACACGAGCCATGGATCTAGCCTTTTTGTTTTGGCCCATAAAGGGGTGAGGCTAGACTCGGGCCCTGGGTTTTAATTAGTAGGTCATACTTGGCCAAATTTCAGACAGGGACCAGCTACTTGATAGCCCTAGGACCAATAGGTTAGGCTGCCTTGCAGGTCAACAAACCTAACCTGCCTAATAACCGGCAATGGTCTATGATTATTGGGTTTGGTGTATTGAACCTTTTTTCATGAACCTAGTCAAATTTTCAGATATTTAATAATTGGTTAAGATCATTGTGATTTTTGATAGAGTCGGCGTACATGGTAAAGGGTCACATCATCATTTTTCAAAGCCTTTCAACACTCAGTCAGAGTCATTTTCGAAGTCGGCTGAGGAATGAAATGACCCGTAGATTTTACTAAAAGATTTAATTAATGTATTGGCCCTAATGTTAAATGGAAATTTCATATTTTGTGGCATATTAATAGTATGTAAATTCTTGTAAGATTTCAATTCACACGCGCGTGTGATGTATACACCTCTCTTTGTTTTAGGTTGTTGCAAGTTCCTCCCCTATGGTAGATTTTAAAATTAAAAAAAAATTAAAAAATTAAAAAAAAAACCTTCATTTGAGGATTTCATTTTGCTCTATGTGAGGCCTACCATATAGGGTTGTACATTAACCAAGTTAGCTCGGTTAGCTCACTCAACTCAACTCGAAAAAGCTTGATTCGACTCGATTTGAAACTGATTTTGAGTTGAGTCGAGCTGATTTTTTGAGTCCAAAGGAATTTTGAACCAAGTTCGAGTTTGCCCGAGCTTGACTCGACTCGGATTGAACCCCAACTCAAATCGAACTCAGATTGAACTAGTTCGGTGACTCGGTTACTTTGATATTGATGTTGCTCACCAAGTGTTTGATGCAATGACTCAACGAAGTGTTGACTAGTGGCAAGGAAGGTATGCATATAAAACAAATACCATTTTTTCTTGATTTTGATATTACGTACAAGGTGTTTGATGAAATACTTATAAACAGTTGCTGATGTTTTGCATATAGTAAGAAATTGAAAGTGCATTCCATGTGTTTGTGAAAATGCCGCACAGGGTCAATCTTGGCTCAAAATAGCCTGAGTTGCTGACCGAATTGAGTCGAGTTGGCCAGTCAAGCTCGAGGACCGAGCTGAGCCAAGTTCAAGCTGGGGTCAGTTAGTGGCCGAGCCAAGTCGAGCTGTGTCAAACTCGACTCAGTTCGACTTGTGTACACCTTTACCACCATATGTATAAATGGCATCCAACCCGTCTAACAAGGCTTTCAGCATAAATATTGGAATCCCAAAAAATCAAGCTAATTCAATAATCAAATGAGCGACATCACATGAAATGATATAACCACCCAAAAACCTCCAAATATAAGTGGAGTGCCACTAATATTTGAATCAGCTTAATTTTTTTGGAGTGTCCCAATTTTATGGTAGAGTGACCATATTGTACAAGTTGGATGAGATACATACGCTAGAGTAGGACAATGTGCCTATAACTAGTTGCATATAAGACAGTAAAACATTCAAATCCTCATAGATAAACGGTGTTAAAGGAGGGTGTAGGTGAGTGTCTGGTGAATCCATTAAAACGTGTGGGGGTAATTGAAATTATTCAAAAGGAGGGGGTGTTTGCAACTATCCCACCGATAGCTAGTAATCTTGACCACCTATGATATGTGACATATGAAATAACTGCTCGCCCACTAGTTGTATATCCAACTAGCATTTGTGGCCCACCATCATGCTTGTATGACCTCTCACTCATCTAGTAGGATAAGTTGGCGTTTGTGACCCACCATCATGCTTGTTTGACCTCTCACTCATCTAGTAGGATAAGTTAGCGCTTGTGGCCCACCATCATGCTTGTATGACCTTTGGCTTGTTTAGCAAGATATTAGTTGGCATTTGTGGCTTACCATCATGCTTGTATCACCTCTTGCCTGTCTAGCAAGATTAGTTGGTGTTTGTGGCCCACCATCATGCTTGTACGACCTCTCGTCTGCCTAACAAGATTGTCCTATCATGGGGGTGTGACGCAGGGATGAACGTGATGAGGTCGAACACCGTCTTCTTCAAGGATAACTACTCCGAATCCACGGAGCTTCTCTGGACTCCTCACAGAGACTTCTCAAATCCACGAGGAAAGAAAGCAAGAGAATAGGAATAAACTCTAATAAATTCGAATTTAATTGATGAAAAAATAAAAACGAGTTTACACCCCTTTAAATAAGGGAACCAAGCAACATGAAAGAAATCAGACTCATACTACAACTAAAACTCCTAGAATTCGCAACTTACTATAAATAGTAAAATAGTAAACTTACTATTTATAGACGGTCATGATGTCTACTAGTGCGCAAGGTTTTCGGCCAAAAATAGTAAGTGTCCTATTTGGCTTCACCAAACCGTTCTCCTAATTATCCTAAGCACTTTTCATGTTGGACACAACTCCTAAAGCCCAACGGATGAAAAGTTATACTCAAACTAAAACTTACTATTTATAGTAAAAACAAAATTAAAACGAGGAAAAGACCGTCGATCAGGGGGTTTTTCGCAAATCCGGGATGCGTAACCCGGCGTAGCGGGGTTGGTTGGCTAAAGTAGCTCGTTCTACCCCAAAATCATATATTTTACGTCGGATAACTCATTCCGGATTGTGAGATACGCCCGATCTAAGGTCCGATGGTCCGGATCACTTCTGTCGCCGACCGTGCCTTTTCTGATCCATCTTGGCCATGAAATTGTCCGTGACCCTCTCTACATCAGGGTGGGGGTGGGGGTGGGGGTGGGGGTGGGGGATTCTCATGCCAGACAGTATTTTTGTTTTTTAATTGAATTTATTCTCTTCATATAGTTCATTGAACCCGAGGATAACTATAATATCCTGTGTTATACTTTAGGAACACTTGTCATTGCAAGGAAAGAGAGTAGACGGCAGATCTTTGAGAAAACTTGGAGCTGAGAATCCAAAAGCTATTGAACTTTATCAAATATCATGCATTCTTTTAAGAGGCACATTCTTGCGATCGCTCTTAGTGACTAATTCTTAGATGCACTTCAATTTTCTTCAAAAATCTACCGTATGTTGTCCCTTTCCCAGCAATCACACGTGTATGTTTTTGATTGGCTATTCTCGAAATAGTGAGAAATAAGGTACAACAGTGTTATGAAGTTTTTTGGTAATAACTTTAACTTTTAGTTTCATAATGTTCCTTGAGTATTTTCGTAATTCTTTCTTCACCTATTACTCAATTGTCACTTTACTCCAATCCCAAGCCTAATTTCAATAAAATTAGTGGGAAGAAATAATGTAGATTGCCACTAGCACTAAAGTTGTGTGGGGCCCATCATGATGTATATGTTATCTTCAAATCTAGGGGTGTACACGAACAGAGCTAGCTCGGTTAGCTCGCTCAACTCGACTTGTAAAAGCTCTATTCGACTTGGTTCGATGCTTAATTCAAGCCAAGTCGAGCTGATTTTTTGAGCTCGAAAATGAGTTCGAGCAGGCCCCAGCTCGATTTGACTCAAATTGAATCCAACTCGAATCGAACTCGGATCGTAGTAGTTCGATGACTCGGTTACTTTGTTATTGATGTTGCTCACCAACTATTTGATAAAATGACTTAACGAAATGTGGTTGGTGGCAAGGAAGGTTTGGTTGGTGGCAAGGTGGCAAGGAAGGTTTGTACATGAAACAAATACCTTTTTTCACTTTGTTTTTTTAAAAAATTTTATGATACTTAGAAGGTGTTTGAGAAAATACCTGTAAAACCATTGCCTCTGTTTGTAAAACGGTAGGATTTTGAAGTCAATTCAGGTGTTTGTTGAAATGCCTCAATGGCGAACTCGGTTCGATCTTGGCTCGAACTCGGCCCGAGCTGGCCAATCAGGCTCGAGGACTGAGCCGAGTTGAGTTCAAGCTGAGGTCAACCACTGTTCGAGCTGAGTCGAGTTGAGGCCATCTTGACTTAGTTCGACTCGATGTACACCCCTATTCAAATCATCCATCCTTTTGCCGGCTCATTGTAGGCATGAGTTCAAAAATGAGGCATATCTAAAGCTCAAGTAGAGCACACCAAAGGAAATAGTATGGACAACAACAACCATGTTGAAATTTTCCTAGGGCCTACCATGATGTTTATTTCACATTTAACCTATTCAAAAGGTCATTCCAACCTAAACAAAGGGAAAACACAAATATCCCCTTGATCCAAAACTTTTGTGGCCCCATGAAGTTTTTAATAGTAGGCGTTCGATCCTCTACTATTTCCTATGGTGTGGTCCACTTGAGCTTTCAATCTTCCCATTTTTAGATTCATGCCCTAAAATGAGCTGACTAAATAGATGGACCATATGGTTATAGCACATACATTATGGTGGGCCCCACATAGCTTAGGGCTGCAGGAATCTCCTGTCCTCTAGAGAAATCACCATCACTGTTCGAAGCCCTTTCATTAATTTTAGAACTAACTAAATGGAAGAACCCATCATCGCAAATTGTCCAAAATTCAGATACCTCATTTCAACACCAAGGTCTTGGTATCAATTCCCTATGTGGGGGTGGCTAACAATGAAGTGTGAACGGACAGTGGGGTGTACTAACAAGCTAACAAAAAAAAATGGATATTTTCCATTTCAAACCGCCCAATAAATTCCACTAATCCAATATCTAAAATAATCAAACAAACATAAATTTTAATTCGCGATATATCTAAACTAAGACCCATAATTTGGACGGTTCAATTTAAATTACTTGTATGTCACGTATGTGATTGTTGAGGGTCAAATATTGCATGTTAGACCCCAGATATTTTCTGGATTTATGAATATAATGCTGTCTAATGGCTCGTTTTCTCATTCTTATGTGGCAAAGTGATTTTATGAGCATGGATGGAAAAAGAACGTTAAAAGTTGAGATTTAACGATCTGATGACGCCAAAGGCAAGGGACACACTCCAGGAGATCAAGATTGACAAATATACACGGTCAGAAATCCGAGAAAAGTTAGAAATTGAAGCTCAAGTGGCCTGAAGGACGTCCAGAATGCAAGATCACGAGGTTCCCACCATCCGTTCGGCTCGAAACTTCATACGTCGCCTGAGGACCATAAATTAACCGTACATATAAAATTTTAGCCATTGAAGATCTCGAGAAGTGCCCCAACTGACAGATCAGCCCATAAACCGTTGATTCTGGGCCCACCTGATATCTGGAACTGTCTCAAAATTATTATTGACGCCTTAAATAAGGAGTCAAAACAGATGGACGGTGCAGATTTCTCTAAAACATTGCAATGGACCCCATATGAAATGAGTGTGTACAGTACACATGTGCACTCGCCGTGCACCAAAATTTCCAAAAGTCGGTCAGCTGCGCTGACCGACGTTTCCGTCTACAACTCTAAAAAAAAAAAAAAAAAAAAAAACTTGCAGCGGACGCACGGCGCTGGCCGTTTTTGCGATCAGTTGTGGGCCCCACACGTGCCCCATAAGCTCAATCCGATCCGTCCACCGTGTAGAGGGCTTCGAGCACTACAAAACCATATTATCACTTTTTACCCATGCGTGCACACGTGTGAGATACAGAGGCCACAAAAGGGCTGCTCGGTAGCGTTCAAAACTGATTCTTTTGTGATTTCTTCTCTGGACCACGTCAATGGACGTTCAAAACTACCCATTCTTGACTGAAATTTCGTTCTGAATCCAATGGATGGGGTGGATTTTCCAGAAAATGCTTCTGTGGGGCCCACCGACCACAACAGCGAAATGGTGCGAAAGGTTTCGCACATCCGCGAAAACCGACTTTTTCGGACGGTTTTGGCCCACCATCTTTGATCATATGGCAGATCTGAACCGTCTATCACGTAGAGGACCCAAGAAAGTACTAAGGGACGGTGTTTTTTTAGAATTTGAGCAAGGAAAGTGGCGTGTTTCGAGGCACCGAACTTGGCTGCGAAAATTGCACTCCGTGTCCTGCTACAACTCTGTCACTGACTCTAGCCTTCCAGCAGCTATAAAAAGAGATTTTTGGACGTGGGGAGCATTCATTCAGAGTCTTGGGAGGAAGAACAGAGGGCTCGAGCTTGGGTTTCAACGTGGGCAGAGGAGAGAGAGAGGAGCTTGGTTTTTTCTTTCCCTTTTCTTTTCCTTTTCTTTTTCTCTTTATTTATTTGGATTGAGCTCATCCATGGCAGGCTAAATCCTCCTAGCTAGGGCTAGGAGGTGAAGCTTGTAGTGAGATGAGAGATTATATGCTTTTAATTTAATTTTAATTTTTGAATTGAAGTTGGTTTTAGTTTGATTTTAATGGAAATATTTTTGGTCTTTAATGGTCTGTTGTGACTGAAATTACAATGGGTCTGCAATGCTTTGAATATTTTCTTATCCCTTTTATGTTTATGACGTTAGGACGTCCCGTTGTTCACCATAGTCTCCTGGGCATGGTCGGATGTCGGTACCCTTCCTAACCTTCATACATCTGATGGGTTGGTAATTAGTTTAATTCTGTTGTTTGCCATAGTCTTTTGGGCATGGTTTGGTGATGGAATCCATTCTAATTTATCTTCCTTTCATCTCTTTGAAAACTAGATCAACGGCAGTTCAGTAATTTCTATGATTTTTGATGCAAGCATAAGTTCTCCCTGATCTCTACAAGTGGATCCTCTGAATCCCTAGTTTCCCATCTCTGATTTTTCCTAAGTTTTAGATTAATATTTCATAATTATTCATCAAATTACATTTAATTTAGATTCCATCTTATTCTAGTTCTAGTTCCAGTTAATTTTAGATAACGTACAAGTTTCAGTCCCTTGGGATTCGACCTCGGTCTTACCGAGTTATTACTACATCACAACCCTGCACTTGGGGAGTGAACAAGTTTTTGGCGCCGTTGTCTGGGACTGTCGGCTACGTTTTTCTGAAATTAATTAGTTTTGGGATTAGTTAAGATTAGGATTATTTTAACCGTAGATTTTTATTTTTATTTTCCTAATTTCTAGAAACTAACCTATTCTTCCTGTTTTGTAGGATTCTGAAATAGAAACTTCTAATTTGGTGATATTTTTTTTAATTTCTCTATTTTTTCTCTATTAGGATTTTTAAAAAAATTTCTAATCTTAGACTAACTGTTTTAGAAACTAACTTGTTTTATTTATTATTATTATTTTTTTTTTTTTTTTTTTTTTTTGCAGGATCTTAATATAGGAATATCTAGTCTGGTACATTCTTTCTAAACTTCTCCTCTCTTACTTTCCACTTTGCTATAGGATCTTCTCTTCTATTTTCATAGGATTAAATTCAGATTAAGGGTTTCATCATGCATATGCATGAGTGGCAACGTCAGTATGCTGAGAAGAATAACTTATTTTGGGATGATGATGATATAAATCAACCTATGTCTCAAAACTTTTCTGAAACAATCATCGAGAACCGATCAAAATATGAAAATCCACCGGTTAAGAAGTCCTTACGTGATTATATGCAGGAGAACAATTACACTCCACAGATTAACAAAACAGTACGTGAGTGTTGGGGTTATCATAACTATGGTTGTGAGAATTATTATCACTCATCCGATAAAACAATGCGTGATTGTATCATGAGTGATAATAAGTATTACCAACCAGCAGATTCTCCCACTTATGATCAGTATGACTATAACCAGTGGAAACATCAAAATTGGGAAAATGAACCAACTACATGTTATGATGATTATTCTCTTGGATCCCCTACCTTTGAAATCCATCCAGAAACGATCCAAGAGGATTCATATCAGCGTAATCTTTCAGCCTGTCTTGTGGAAATGAGAAAAGTAATGGAAACAATGAAAGGACTCGATGCGCGTCTTGATAGGATAGAGGAGGCTCGGTCATCCCAGCCACGACATAATCTAAAAATACAATGCGAAGAAAGTGATCCGCACTCACTTTTAAAAGAATCTGGAATTTGGAATGAGGAGTTGGATTCCGTTAATGAGCATGTGGTTCAATTTTCCGATGAGTCAATCTCGATGACTGTCCGAAAGAATGGTGAAGATACATGGGTGTCTTTTAAATACATTGATGATGACACAGTTTCCTTACATGACACACAAGATTTCAATGATGAGGAAGAAGTTAGTTTATGCAAACCTCAACCCATGTTAGGTGTAGAATGTGAGGAAAGTGATCTCATCCCGAATGTGCACTGCACTGGACTAGACAATGATGCGTATTGGAATGATGGTCATGAATGTGCAGCCCAAATTCTCCCTGAATCAATCTCAAATCTGGTCCAGGTCAACGATCAAGACGTGCACGAAGTGATCGGTCAGGAAGATCTACTCCACTCATCTGACATGCCTGATTTAAATGTGGAGAATGAACTTCTTACAACCGACTCTTCTAACTCTTGTGAGGCATGTTTAGACCACTCCCTTGAATTGAGTGATGATATGATTCGGGAGGAGGAGTTGCCCGCTACGACTCTGGAATTTGAAACCACTCAGTTGAGGCCACCATCTGAGATGCAAACAATTGAGAATTCAGCGCCTCAATTGAGTAATTTCAATGAACAGAGTGATCACATCAATGCTTCACTTACTGATTTTCAATCTTTCTGTGCAGGACTGGAGCAAGAGAGCGCACCTCCATCCACTTTCAAAGATGAGGGATTCTTTGCGCAGATCATCACAAGCCACAAAAACGAGTCACGCGCATCTGAATTTCCCAACTCGTGGGATTGCTTGGCACACTTTGCGGTTTCAAACGATCCCATGTTAAAAGACAAAGTGAATACCTTGCGAGACAACATCTCGGTAGTCATCACTGACCGAACGAACCCTTATTCTGAAACCCTCTCTTCCCCTGATCCTAAACGTTTACTAGTAAAGGAAGAGGAGCTGAATCTAAAACCGAAGTTTGGAGCTTCGGAATATGTTGAGACTACATTACTTTTTAAGAAGTTTTCTAAACTTTATTTACTTGTAGTCTTTGATTCACCATGCAATACTAACGTTGAAACTTCTTCTGTCTTAGGTGAATCGTATAAATTATGGATACCTCAAGCAATTCAATGGAAGATTTTTTATGAGGTACATAAGTCTCTCTGGAAAGTCATGCTTCAGGGCGCCCAAGCCTATTGCAAAAAAGGTTTTTGGATGATCTTGTTGAGGAGCTTACTAAGAGACTTATCAAGATATTGGCCAGAAGGGGAACCTTGCGGCGTGATCGATTCAATGTTTGTGGGTAACATTACTGCAAACCCTCACGAGACTATAACTCGTCCACTAGGGGTAACCTAGGGGTTTAAAGGCTTGTTGCATACGCTAAATGCAATCGAGAGCACCTGCGAAAGTGGTATAGGTAGGATTTTATTTTTGTTATTTTTGTTCTGCTTTCTCTCTCATGCTGACAAGCTTCCATGCCGTGATCTATTGGAAACTCTCTTGATTCGTTATTCAGGTACTATCTTCCCATCACTTCTCATTTACTTTCGTTGTCCCATGTGCATTGCATGCTCATATCTTTTACATTGAGGACAATGTAGATTTTAGGTTGGGGGTGAGAAATTAGGTAACCTAATCAGTATTTTCTTGGTCTTGAGCAACAATTGTGAAAAAAAATTTTGATTTTTCTGAAAATTTTTATGAATTCGAAGTGATTTTGACAGATATCCCTAATTTAAATTTTCAAGGTACATAATGGTGGATTTATGACTCTTGGATTTCGTATCTGTTAGATTTCATAGTTAAGTGAATTATTAATCCATGATTAGAAGTTGTAAACATTGATTGAATCATGATTTCAGGACACGTCTTGCTTGCACATTAAGACTTCAGTCTGATATTGAAGGGTTAACTTGGTAATCACTAAGCACGAAGGGAACCAGTCTGAAATATCTTGCCATCAGGGTATAAAAATTGAACAGGTTGGGCAATTAATCTTCACCATGGGTTTGCTCCCTACAGGTGAAGGTTTGATTCCCCAAGGTTAAACATTCAAAAAAAAAAAAAAAAAAAAAAAAAGATTATAGGTGTACGATCTTCACCATAGGTTTGCTCCCTATAGGTGAGGATTTGATTCCCCTTCCTTGGCATTACTTTGAATAGAAAAATCACAAGTTAATAGACTAATCTATGAGGCAAGTTTAGGATTAAGTTTGGTTATCATGAATTCTCTTGCTGGTTATCAATGAGATCCTGAAATAACAAATTCAATCTTAATGTGATTAGCTGAGATTACACTATACATCCATGGATCTCAATGTTTAACATTTTTCTAATTGATGGATTAATGCTTTACACTTGATTATGAAGTCTACGGTGCGTTTGAGCTCAGGAGAATACAATTTCTAACATTCATGAATATTAAATTTCTCGTATTTTGTTCAAAATCTCACTTGATTTCATAGAAAGTTCTCCTATAATTCTCAACTTATTTTTCGCATACTTTGCTCGGGACTAGCAAAATGCTGGTTGGGGGTTGTGTTGAGGGTCAAATATTGCATGTTAGACCCCAGATATTTTCTGGATTTACGAATATAATGCTGTCTAATGGCTCGTTTTCTCATTCTTATGTGGCAAAGTGATTTTATGAGCATGGATGGAAAAAGAACGTTAAAAGTTGAGATTTAACGATCTGATGACGCCAAAGGCAAGGGACACACTCCAGGAGATCAAGATTGACAAATATACACGGTCAGAAATCCGAGAAAAGTTAGAAATTGAAGCTCAAGTGGCCTGAAGGACGTCCAGAATGCAAGATCACGAGGTTCCCACCATCCGTTCGGCTCGAAACTTCATACGTCGCCTGAGGACCATAAATTAACCGTACATATAAAATTTTAGCCATTGAAGATCTCGAGAAGTGCCCCAACTGACAGATCAGCCCATAAACCGTTGATTCTGGGCCCACCTGATATCTGGAACTGTCTCAAAATTATTATTGACGCCTTAAATAAGGAGTCAAAACAGATGGACGGTGCAGATTTCTCTAAAACATTGCAATGGACCCCATATGAAATGAGTGTGTACAGTACACATGTGCACTCGCCGTGCACCAAAATTTCCAAAAGTCGGTCAGCTGCGCTGACCGACGTTTCCGTCTACAACTCTAAAAAAAAAAAAAAAAAAAAAAACTTGCAGCGGACGCACGGCGCTGGCCGTTTTTGCGATCAGTTGTGGGCCCCACACGTGCCCCATAAGCTCAATCCGATCCGTCCACCGTGTAGAGGGCTTCGAGCACTACAAAACCATATTATCACTTTTTACCCATGCGTGCACACGTGTGAGATACAGAGGCCACAAAAGGGCTGCTCGGTAGCGTTCAAAACTGATTCTTTTGTGATTTCTTCTCTGGACCACGTCAATGGACGTTCAAAACTACCCATTCTTGACTGAAATTTCGTTCTGAATCCAATGGATGGGGTGGATTTTCCAGAAAATGCTTCTGTGGGGCCCACCGACCACAACAGCGAAATGGTGCGAAAGGTTTCGCACATCCGCGAAAACCGACTTTTTCGGACGGTTTTGGCCCACCATCTTTGATCATATGGCAGATCTGAACCGTCTATCACGTAGAGGACCCAAGAAAGTACTAAGGGACGGTGTTTTTTTAGAATTTGAGCAAGGAAAGTGGCGTGTTTCGAGGCACCGAACTTGGCTGCGAAAATTGCACTCCGTGTCCTGCTACAACTCTGTCACTGACTCTAGCCTTCCAGCAGCTATAAAAAGAGGTTTTTGGACGTGGGGAGCATCCATTCAGAGTCTTGGGAGGAAGAACAGAGGGCTCGAGCTTGGGTTTCAACGTGGGCAGAGGAGAGAGAGAGGAGCTTGGTTTTTTCTTTCCCTTTTCTTTTCCTTTTCTTTTTCTCTTTATTTATTTGGATTGAGCTCATCCATGGCAGGCTAAATCCTCCTAGCTAGGGCTAGGAGGTGAAGCTTGTAGTGAGATGAGAGATTATATGCTTTTAATTTAATTTTAATTTTTGAATTGAAGTTGGTTTTAGTTTGATTTTAATGGAAATATTTTTGGTCTTTAATGGTCTGTTGTGACTGAAATTACAATGGGTCTGCAATGCTTTGAATATTTTCTTATCCCTTTTATGTTTATGACGTTAGGACGTCCCGTTGTTCACCATAGTCTCCTGGGCATGGTCGGATGTCGGTACCCTTCCTAACCTTCATACATCTGATGGGTTGGTAATTAGTTTAATTCTGTTGTTTGCCATAGTCTTTTGGGCATGGTTTGGTGATGGAATCCATTCTAATTTATCTTCCTTTCATCTCTTTGAAAACTAGATCAACGGCAGTTCAGTAATTTCTATGATTTTTGATGCAAGCATAAGTTCTCCCTGATCTCTACAAGTGGATCCTCTGAATCCCTAGTTTCCCATCTCTGATTTTTCCTAAGTTTTAGATTAATATTTCATAATTATTCATCAAATTACATTTAATTTAGATTCCATCTTATTCTAGTTCTAGTTCCAGTTAATTTTAGATAACGTACAAGTTTCAGTCCCTTGGGATTCGACCTCGGTCTTACCGAGTTATTACTACATCACAACCCTGCACTTGGGGAGTGAACAGTGATTTCTTTATAATTTCCAGCTGCCCGAGCATCATCCATCACACTCCACAGTATTAAACTCTCCTTTTTAGTTCTTTGTGGTCCCCTTGTGGATGGGGACATATGCTGGATTTTAAGTCCCAACATAGGCGCAACCAATTAGTTGGTAGTGACTGTTCTAACCACCTTGGGTTGGCGATGGACGGCATCCAGCCATGCATAATCAATATTTGGCCTGCCGGAATATTTCAAAATCCGGTCCCACCTATTGTCAGTCCTAATAAAAAGTGGGGGCTCTAAATGCAATGGGCCGTGGAAGATCCAAAAAAATTCATGGCCTAAACATGTCTACTTGTGGGCCGAAGGTCTTTTTAGCTCTTCTTTATGTGTTGGGAGATCATTTCTTCTTCCTACATAGATATTTTCTTCTTTTCTTTCTTTTCTTTTTTGAAGACTTCCAATATTCCTTGTAAGGGTGTAGCATTCGTGCATCATTTATTTGGATCATCAGTTCATATAAGTGGGGCCCACAGTCCGGTGAGTGGACTCTGGTCCCAAAAATATGCATATGATATTTGTAAGATTTGGATTTTTCACAATTTTTTTCCTTTTGTTAGGTACTATAATTTCATTGACAAGGATAAATAAACGAAACAAAGCTACAAGCTAGGAAAATAGAAAGTCCCAATGGCTAAATTCCACTTATAGCTCTTACGCCAGACAAAAAACATATCCAGATTCAACCAAGCTTGCTTGAAATGGAGCGAACATCCATCAAATCCATAGAGCAAATTGCATGCCATTCCAATTCCATTTCCCTGTGGATTACTCAAACATCCACCCAAGAATACATAGCATGCGAGCCATTTGTTCTAGTGGGTTTGGCCCACCTGGAAGGTTTATAGTCTATTTGGAGAGAGCATAATAGTAAATGTTTCAATAATTATCTTTGTAGCCTGAATAAATTGTTTAAGAAAGTTAAGATAGATGTAATTGCTTGGGGTTTGGTGCTTTTACCTATTGTTGTGCTATTCCATGTCTCTATAGATTATGGAAAGATCAACCCAAGAATCCATTGCGTGCAAGTCATTCGCTTCTAGGGGGTTTGGCCTGCCTCCTAGCTTTATGGTCTATTTTGGAAAGAGCATAATAGTAGAATATTTCAATAATTACTTGGTAGCCCGATTGAAGTGTCTGAAGGCTAAGATGGATGTAATTACTTAGGCTTTGGTGCTTAAGCTATTTTGCTTATTGCCTTCTCATTCTAGCTCCTCATCCCTATGAATTATGGAAACATCAAGTTATTTGGTTCTAGTGGGTTTGGCCAAGCCTCGTGGGTTTATGGTCTATTTTGGAAAGAACATAATAGTAGAATATTTCAGTAATGCATTTGAAGGCTAAGATGGATGTAATTACTTAGGCTCCAGTGTTTAAGCTATTTTGCTTATTGCCTTCTCATTCTAGCTCCACGTCCCTATGAATTATGGAAACATCCACCAAGAATCCATTGCATGCAAGTCATTTGGTTCTAGTGGGTTTGGCCTGCCTCGTAGGTTTATGGTCTATTTTGGAAAGAGCATAATAGTAGAATGTTTTAGTAATTACTTTGTAGCCCAATTGAAGCATTTGAAGGCTAAGATGAATGTAATTACTTAGGCTTCGGTGATTAAGCTATTTTGCTTATTGCCTTGTCATTCTAGCTCCACATCCCTATGAATTATGGAAACATCCACCCAAGAATCCATCGTACGTGCAAGTCATTTTGCTTCTAATGGGTTTGGCCCACCTTGCAGATTTATGGTCTATTTGGAAAGAGCGTAATAGTAGAATGTTTCAGTTATACTTTGTAGTTAGAATGAAGAGTTTAGAATGGATATAATTACTTAGGCTTCGGTACTCAAGTCATTTGCTTATTGCCTTGCTATTTCAGCTCCACGTCCCTATGGATTATGGAAATATCCACCCAAGAATCTATTGCATGCAAGGCATTTGCTTCTCGAGGGTTTGGCCCACCTTGCAGGTTTATGGTCTATTTGGAAAAAGCATAATAGTAGAATATTTCAGTAATTATTTTGTAGCCTGAATGAAGTGTTTAAAGGCTAAGATGGACGTAATTACTTAGGCTTTGATGCTTAAGCCATTTGCTTATTGCCCAGCTATTCTAGCTCCACGTCCTTGAATTATGGAAACATCCACCCAAGAATCCATTGCATGTAAGCCTTTTACTTCTAACTTGGTAGGTTTATATTCCATTTGGGAAGAGCATACTAACAAATGTTTCGATAACTATCTATTGCTGGAATGAGGTGTTTAGGAAAGCTAAGATAGATGTAATTGCTCAGGCTCAGTCATGTCAGTCATTTGCTTTGTAGCATTGCCAGACAGCTCTTGCCTTGGTTTTAATAAAATTGCATTGCCTTAAACAAAAAGAAGGATCCATATTTCAGGTGCCAAAATAAAACTGCATGGTATTTAACCTCAGGTGATTTGCAGAAGGCAACGGTCCTAATACCATTATCGGGCACTCAAATCTCCTATATTTAAATTCCTAGCAATCACAAAATTCAGAACCATCGATAGGATTGGTCCAGCCCCAAAAGGCAAAAGTAAAACTTGGGCCCCAAGCATTTCCCAAAATGATAATGCCCAGCCAAAGACCAAGCCCAACCCAAGCCTAGCCCACTCACCCTTTTTGGTGCAAGATCCAATTTATTCATTGTGTCCGGTATCATTGTGACAGACATAGCTGATATTTTTGAATTTTTTGCGATATTATCAAAGAATTTTAATTAATTGATATTATTGTGATAATATTTTTGAAATCTCTCCAGTTTTTTATTTTTTCATGATGGAGAAAATTCATTTATTTAAATGTTAAAAATAATACAGTCTATACTTCTATATTCAATTTTATACAAACACACATGATTATTCGCTCTTTCTGCTCAAAAGAAGTCCGCCCCGTCACTAGATGGGGCTTTCATCATTTTAGCTTTTTCGTTGCTAAAAGACCAAAGAGAATTCCATTGGGACATCTTTCAAAAGAAGAGTCTGTCAAAAGCCAGAGCTAAAAGCAGCTGTGATTTTAGTATATGATGCCACATTGTGATCCAACTTTCAAACGCATGGAGAACAGAAAGTCACAAGCGAGGGATTCTTCGTTCCCTAAGGATTGAGGGTTTGTTTGACTAACCAATTATGCTAGGAGCAGATTTCATGGAATTCTGAATCTGTGTTATTATATATTTGCTTTAGTTTTTGTTGTTTTTTTTGTTGAAACCGTCTTTCTTTACCCATGGGCAATGAGGGTCGAGCTATGAAGGATGCTCTCCCATTGAGACAGCTCGGGCTCAGGTTCTTTATTCATACCACCCAAGTTCTTTATTCATACCACCCTACTGTAACTGTGCTGACCAGCTGAGAGTTCCATTAGAAACTCTCTTCTTCAACCCACCCACCCACCGGACTTCTCCAGGTTCATTCGGGGATGTTGATCCTATATATATATATATATAGCCCATCCATCTTTCAGGCATGGCCTGCCTCTGTCGTGTTTGGGCTAGAGTATTAGGTCCAAGTACCAGGCTCAGGCTTAAAATGGAACAACCCTCGATCTCAGGCTTCGCCCCGCATAAACATTTCAGGCCAGGCTAGGGCTGGACTATTTAGCTTATCATGGGCTCGGGTCTATGTTGAAAAATGCCAGCAGGGCTTGGTGAGAGCTTGACCCAGGCCTAACCTGGCCCTGGGGTTTACATTGAATAATGCAGGATGGGCTTGGACAGAGCTTGGCCTACCCTTAACCTGGACCATTGACAATCCTAACCCAGAGAAATACCCATGAGCCCAGGGAGGCTCGGGTCAATGTTGAACAATGCGGGCAGGGCTTTGACAGAGCATGGCCACTTCGATTTGAAACCAGGCTGGGTTTGGGTTGGGCTAGGTCGGGTGGGAAACAATACACGTATTTGTTTTTTCATGAATCATCACTCTCTTTATGCGAAGGCATCAGCATTCTCAATTCAAAATTTCTCCAATGCTCTGAAACATACCATGACCACCCACAAATCATAGTGGGGCACAGCAAACCAATGGTTTGGATTATCAAATCATAAAACCCACATTTCATTAACTGTGCTAATTCATTTTTCATATGGTATTTTGACAGCACACCTACCTAATGAATTGCCCAAATCTCTAACATGTGTACCATCCAACATGGTGCCCAAAGCCCCTATACACAATCCCATGATATTCCCTTGAATCACCACTCAATTCTTGGAAAGATCTCACCAGCATTTCTCACTTCAAAACTTCAATAATGCTCTGAAACATGCCATACCCACCAATATATCGGTGGTGTGCAACACTACCAATTTCTGGATTATCAGATCGCGGGACCCACTTATCACTACAAAATGGAATCACAGCAGGCAGCCCCCATCTTTATGGCTAAATATATCACCTCTACAGGGTTATCAGAACCATCCAAAAAGGGCTCCACCTGAAGAAAACTTAGGGCAAAAATCAAGCAGGTCCATTCATCAAGCAGGCTATATCTTTGAAATAAGTCAAAGACCAACTATCTATACACGCATAGCCAACTGTAGGTGATTAATCATCTAATTAATATACCAAATACCTTGTTTCAGTGGGGTGGTCTGCATCAAACCATTCCCAGGCTCAACACACAACTACTTTATAAAGAGAGCAAGTTGTGAATTTTCTCTCCATCATGCCGTTTTACAAATCCAGCTTCTTCTCCACACTACCTTGATCTCTGTAAAGCCTCACTTCTCCACACTACCTTGATCTCTGTAAAGAGACATGAGGTGATTTCCGAAGTGCAGATTTTGCAGTGGCCACCAGTGGGTCCGACAATGTCACCAGCATATCTCAACTTGCAGCTGATGCAACTGGCTACAGCATCAACGGTTCACAATACATATCAAGGCTGGGATTTATGCAGAAAGTCTCCAAGTTGGTCCTGAAAATACCAGCATTGCCTTCATCAGAGAAGGTTGGTGAAACCATAATAACCGCCAACGAAAGTGTCAACGATGACAGAAACACTTATCAAACTGCAGCATCGGTGAAATACTTACTCTTTTTAGTTCCTCTTGCAGAATTCAAAGCAGGCTCACCAACACGTTTCACCTTATTGACGCTCTGAATATGGATGGTTTTGATCATTGGAGCATCCTCGCAATGTGGGGCCCATGAGGCGAAGCAAGCTGGAGAGACATAAGCAAACTGAAGTCCTCTTCTGTTGGTCTCATTTATTTATGTATTTATTTTTAGCAGTGGGATATATATCACACCACTTCCATAGGAATTGTCAGTGTAAGTCCAGACTAGCCATTGGATCTGGGTCGTGTTGCAATCATCCAAGCCACCATGAAAGTTGGTCGCCCACCATATGAATTGGGAGGCTATCGGATGGTTGTCAATTGTTTTTTGAGGTCGGTTGGCCTACCAATGCTCTCTATATTCCATCCACCCCTGCATTACGTGAGCCCCACCATGATGGAATGAGCAAAATATCAGGCCTATAAAATCATCAGCCTCCCTGGATCCCTAATACATCCCAGCCAAATCACCCTACAGCATCAGGCGACACAGCAATCAGTCGCAAACATAACCTGCAGTTAGCATTTCCAGCATACTCGTTACCACAAAACTTGGCGTCTGAAGCCTCTTTTTATTTTTTTTTAATACACATGCACACGCACCCCAACACACTCACGCCAGTGGGATTTCACCACCTATGGATACTTGACTGGGTGTTGAAACTCCTAAGAGTCTACCACCCGAGCAAGGATCCACATCTGAAGCCTCTTGCATCAAGGCCAAATAGGCTGCTTTACCGGTAAGGTAAGCGATCAGCCTAAATACTGCTGAAAGTCAGTCCATGATCCTGCTGTGAATGACTGAATACCTCAAGAATCCTTTCCAAAATCATCTAGCAGCACAAGGAACAGATAAAATGGCAAGAGGACAGACCAAGCTAATATCAACTGACTGAGCATATGCTTCAGCAATAGAATGCCCTGACTTCCTTACAAAACCATATTATCTCTAACACAACGAACATGCAAATAGGATGCACATGAGTTCGATGGATAAGAGTCCTCAATATGTAAGAGATCAAGACCATTCATCAGGTGGAGCTACCATGACTGTGCCCCAATCCAATAGTCAGACTGGTCCACTCATTTGGTGGGACATAAGTACGCATAAATGTGAACTTTTAGTCATATTTTTTTGGTTGCCCAATTTTCTGATACAAGTGTCCCACCTGTTAAGTGGGTTGGAATGTTCTTTGGGCCAGGGCAGGTTCAAAGTGCTCCCCACAAGATGAATTGGCCAAAAAATCTCTCTCATGTGACATGTAGGCACATGTGCGGAAGAACTCCATAACCTCACTTGTATGAGTCTCATTAGCAGAGCTACTTGTAACATTCAAACACATTACTGTGAATAGCATACTGAAACACAGCTCAGTTTAAAAGATCTAGATACTCAAATAAACAATTAGGCACTTCAAAATCTGTCGTACAATGGAAAGCATGGAATATGAATTTTACTGAAGCATTCAACAAAATTGCTCACATTCTCTGAATCTATCCCTTTAAAGTCAGCATTGAGAACCACATACCTGAAAAACTGCTGGAATTGAACTCTAGCGACTAGAGAGGCTTCTATATCCCATGAAGATGACTTTTATCTTCATGTAACTGAGACCCAAATTGATCTTCTATTAGGCCCGGTTACCCAGCATCAGTCACCTCAAATCAGAAGATGGTGATTCAATTCCTCTTGGAATACACAACACAAGAATTCATGGTGTAAACAAGCTAAGCAACACCGGTAGCAGTAGCAGCCTCTTCAGTCTTCATAGAACAAAAGAGATTCAAAACATCAGCATGGCCATGGATATAGCCCGGAGACTTAGAAAGGAAATCATGCGCTGCATTATGCCTTCCTGCCTTGAAAAACTCTTCAAACACACGGACAAACACTGATGTAGATGGGAACCTCTTCACTGACATTGCTTTCAGAAAACTCACAGCATCATCCCCAGACCCATATTTGGAAATATAGCTGATAAACGGATCTATGTACGGTGGAAACCCATGACTTTTCATCAACCCAAGAAGGCTCAAAGCTTCTTTAAGGCTCTTTTGGGCCAATAACTTCTCCACTAACATCTTGTAGGTAACATGCCAAGGCCACAACTGGTTTCTGTTAACCATCTCGATAAGAAGCTTGCATGCATCTGTCTCTCTATTTTTGAGACAAAACCCATTCATCAACACTTCAAAAACACCACCCGCATCCACTGCACCCTTCCTTTCAACCATCTTTCTAAAATGAGAAGTCGCTTTATCTATTTCTCCAGCTACACAAAACCCTTGAATCAAAGATGCCCATGCCTTCAAATCAGGATCATGTCCTGCTGCTTCTCTCCCCTCCAAGAACTCACATGCTTCATCCAATTTCCCAGCCTTACAGAGCCCAAGAACAACCTGACTAAACACAGCACTATTCGCCACAAACCCAACATCTTCCATTGCCTTCAAGATCTTATCGCACTCCCCCAATTTACCAGCCCCCGTCAATGACTTTAGAACCCCATCAAAAATAGTCCTGGTCAAGACATTCCCTGTCTGTGAAAACCCTCATAACACTAGAAATAAATCCATATCCAGGTTTTCACCAACCAGGATTTTCCATAAAAGAAACATGCAATCTTGAGCAGGTGGCTTATCCGAACAGCCCAGCATGTACTCATACAAATCCACAGCATCCTTCAACATTTTCCTCTTAAAGAACCGACCCAAAACCTTAACATATGTCGGCATCTCCATTTCATACCCTGCATCCTTCAACTCATTAACAATGACCCAAAAGTCATCAACACTATCTTCTCTCGCTAAAATACTTGCCATCAAATTGTAGATCTTAGCATTGTGTTTGAAAGACGGGTTTTCTTCAGCCCATCTGAAAAACATCAAAGCCTTTGACAGATAAATCTCAATCCGTTCCAAGACCGTTGAAATCAAATCATTAGACAAACCAGTACCCAAATCTTCCAACTTTGCTTTGACGCTTTCACCCCATTTGTCTTCTCTAATTACCTTGCATACTTTCGAACATACCCTTTCTAAGGAATCCTCCATGGGTCTCGGTGTATTATACATTTCCTTCAGTGTATCCAAATCCTTTAGCATTCCCTCTTTATTGAAATTATCCGAAACCATCTCGAATGTGATCCTTGAGGGCCTGTTTGGATGCCTGTAAGTTGGGTAAGTGGGAAGTAACTTACAGGGAAGTCACTTACAGGAGGTGTTTGGGGGAGAAAAATCACCTGTAAGTCACTTACAGACAAATCTACAAGAAAGCTGCAGGGGGGTGGGGGTGAGAAGTCACTTACAAGCTCAACGGTAGGATTTTTAAAAAGAGTGGAAGAGGGAGAAACGCACCAATGGGGATTGAATGTTTCGCCTCTCCATCCCAAGCTCTGTCCTCCTCCCTCTCTACAATCTCTCTCCCCCTCCCTCCATCTCTGCAATCTCTCTCTGTCTCTGCAATCTCTCTCTGCAATTAACGCCTTCCGTCTCTTCTCCTCCTAAAACGGAAGGGTTTCATCAACCCTTTTTTTCTCTTTGAAAACAGTAGTGGCTTGACGTTACTCAATAAGGCACGCTCACTTATACGCACCTGCGCATGTGCGCATTTTTTCACACGTGTCATGGACCTCTAATCTGAATGGTCCATGTGATGCAGCATCCCATGAAACCATCAGGGACCAATTTTCACCCTGATTTAAAACTCATGTGAGCCATATAAAGGAGAGATGCAAATCAAGGTAGGAAAATGTTTTCTTTTGTCATGACTGTCACGCCCCAAACTCGGAAACCGGGCTCACAAAATTTCCGATCGCCGAATCCGGCGCCGACAGCCTCCGTAGAACCCCATTCTCGGCTCCTAGCTCCCATTCGCCAGGTTCCGATCCTGGGATGCTACGAGGAGGATTTTTAACATCAGTCTGATACGTAATAAGCATAACCAAAGGCATAACCCACAAACAACAACCAAGCACTCCATTACATTTCCACTATGATCAAAAATTTTACAAGTACAATGAGCATAAAGGGAAATACAATGGTAAATAACAGAAAACTCCAAAATGATCAGCAACGCGCTCCTGCCTCAACGCTGCTGCAGTCCAACGTCACCTGCACGCAACGGTCGTGCATAAGCTTACAGAAAGCTTAGAGGGTGGTGAAAGTGTGTGCACAAGGTAGTAATATGAATGCAATGTCAGAGTAATGCGGAATATGCAGATGGAACCAAAACGTCATGAGCCATACCAAGGCTATGCAATGCAAGACATGAATGGTATCGGCCATCCCAAGGCCATGCAATGTACAATGCAACTCAAGCATACAGATACTCATCAATGTCCACATATCAGTACAGCTCAGAGTATGGAATATCACCGGGGTCTAGTACACTCTAAACCAGATTGCCGCCACATCGCGCACAATAAGGTAAGTGGAAGAGACCTCACTATCCGTCTGCCAATATCGGGCGCGACTCGTCGATAGCGGACCCATTCCTCGAGCTGGTCAGACTCAGCCTAGCATTGCCCCCTACACTCGGGCGGGTAAGGCCGTACCCCCTTCCAACCGACCACGACACAGTGGAGAGCACAACCGACTGGTATTCGGCACTCAGTACTCATCTACCCACTCGGTCTAGACGTTGGAGCAACCTCTTGGTACCATAAGGGTTTAGGGACTTTCACCCAGGGATATCTATAGTACCCCATGTAGAACAAGATTTCCGGTATCCAATCCTGCCAACCACGATCTGTCTGTGGAGGCTACGGCCCTGATGTCGCTAGGGCGTACAGTAACCATGTCACACAAATGCGGAATGCATGAATCACACTATCCAGTCATGCAACCAATCCTGCGCATAACGTGCGCTCATGTAGGGCAACACCGCCTAACCGGGAGCCCATAAACAACCTGCCCGAAGGCAAATGCTATGATCAGACAACTCTCACGTCAAGCATACATATGATGCGTATGATCATGAGTCATGGAACTGTACTAACATGTTATAATCAAGATGGACTTTGCGTATAACTGAGATGGGCCGAGATAGCCTACTTACTACAAGTATAGGTCTATTAGTGGGCCTTAGGGAGAGTGACAATGCGGACATTTAACCGACGTCATCCTTACAATGTGGGCATCTAACCATCATTGTTCCTAAGGCATTACTTACTATAAATATCGTTATATGCCATAGAGGGATCACGCATTGCAATGGACCTAGTTGAACTCAATTGGGTCTTAAGTACATCAATTAGGCCGTATCATATGGGCCTTACATTCATCAAGCGAATCACCTCAATGAGCCTCACCAATGGGCCTGAGGTCCTTTGCAATGGGTCATAACCCATGGGCCTTAGAATTCATAAAAAAAAAATGAGCCCAATCACATGAGCTTTATGGGCCTAATCACATAGGCCTTATACCAAAGTGGGCCTCAACAATGGGGCACAAATACATCAATTGGGCCTACACACATGGGCCCATAAATAACAAAGTGGGCCTTAGTGGGCGGGCCACAAATACATTAAGATGGGCCTCAACAATGGCCTTAAAATGATCTCAAAATGGTTGGACGGTTTGGATGAAACTCATGCATCATGGTAGACTCCCATGTGGGCCCACTATAACATTTATTTTCCAGCCAATCCTGGGCCCACTGAAATGCTTATTTGCCGCCCAACCTGTTGTTAAGGCCGTGTGGCAAGGAGCCCACCAAAATGTTTATTTTACATCCCACCTGTTGATAAGGCCATGTAGCAAGGGGCCCACCAAAATGTTTATTTGTAATCTAACCCTTCCATTACGTGTGTCCCACCTGTTTGAGGGTTCACACCAAGTTTCAGCTACATTCAAAATTCAGGTAGGCCCCACCAAGTGTTTTTATATGATTTAGGCATGTCTTCACATGATTTGGATGGCATGGCCCACTTGAGTTCAGTTTGTGGATGATTTTTGGAGTTAACGCACCATTCAAGGGGACCTATTAAATGAACGGTATAGATGTAAAATATACACCATGGTGGAGTCTACAAGAGGGCCAATGCGGCCACCCTTTTTAACGTGGACGTCTCTGGACTCATGGCACAAATTCATGCCAAAAAAGAAAATTATTTTTTTATCATAGGTGCGACCCACATTAACCAAATCTACCCCATCCATTGCATGTGTTCCACAAAATTAGGCGTCCAAACCAAGTTTCAGCCACGTCCAAATTTCAGATAGGCCCCACCAAATGCTTTTGTATGTTTCAGGCATGTCGTCATATGATTTTAGATGGTATGGCCCACTTGAGTTCCGGATTGGTCCCAAATTTTGGCTCAACGCCTAAATTAATCTGAGGAAGATGGTGGAAGGCTTGGATTAAATACATGCATTAAGTTGGAGCTTGCAAGAGTGGCCCACCATTTTCCTTCTTTTCCTTTCTTTCTCTGGACGTAAAGTAGGCAAAAGCATGCATGAAATTTTTTTTATTTTTGTTTTCCTAGGTGGGACCCACATTAAATAAATCTATCCCGTCCATTGCATGTTTCTCACAAAAATAGGGGTACAAAACAAGTTTCAGGTAGGTCCAAGCTTCTGGTGGACCCCATAAATCATTTTTTTCAAGTTTTAAAGGAAGATACTAGTATTCTTAATGTCACGGCCCGCCAGATAATTGGATCGATCTCATTTTTCGGCTCAACGCCTAAAACGATCCCGAGAATAAAATGAATGGCTTAGATTAAAAATATACATCAAGGTGGGGCCATGTTGGAGCAGCCCATCATTTCCCTTTTCTTTTTCTTTCTTCCTTCATTCTCTTTCTGTTGAAACGTCCAGCGTCCCAGACGCTGGACGGTCTTTTGTTAATTAAATTTTTTTTTTTTTGGAGTGTGGGCCCTGATGGAGTGGGCCACCACTGATGGGTGCCATGGGCTCAATGTCCAAGGTGGGCCCCACTTGAATAAAAATTACATCAAGGTGGGATCCATTCAAGTGGGCCACACCCTCCTATTGCAATAAAATAAAATAAAATAAAATAAAATAAAATAAAATAAAAGAGAGAGAGAGAGAGAGAGAGAGAGAGAGACATGGAGAGTGGGACACGGCTTGTGATGGAGGGACCCCGTCATTATGGGCCCTCCCTAGCAACAAATCATGTAACAAGTGGGCCTTAAAACATGTGGGACCACCGAAATTTAAAATCAACGGTGGGGATCCTTTCCCCACCGACATGGACGGTCTAGATGACCTTTGAAGAGAAAATAAACATCATGATGGGGTCCATGGAGAATGGCCCCATCATGGAATGATCATGATGATCCATGTGGTCCATCGGCCACAAATAAGGGTCTCAAGTGAGATCCACACCATGGATCGGTGGGCCTCACTTGGTCCACCATAAAAACAATAAAAACTACCCTATAGAGGCACCCACCGTCCGATCTTCTCGCTCCTAGGGGTTCCTTGGCACCTTGTCTTCAACTTCAATGGCTAAGATGAAGAATGGAGGGTTGAGATGGGAGATTTTGGGGTAGGAAGGTGGGCCACTTGAAGCTTAGAGATTTTTGCAAAATTCCATACGTGGGATGTTTGCTTGGGAGCTTTTTCTTTGAAATGAGAAAGAGAGAAAGAGAGAGAGTGATGTAAAGGGAGAGAGAGAGAGTGATGGATGGATGGGTGAGTGATGGTTGTGTAAGAAAAGTATGGGTTAGGAAGACTTTTGTGCCTTTTTGTGTAAGAAAGGTATGGGTTGAGAAGACTTTGTTGGCTTTTGTGTAAGAGAGGTATGGGTTTGGAAGACTTTTGTGGTTGCTTGGGAAAAGGGATGGAAGTGATGTGTACTTGACATGTGATGGGTTGATGGGTGATTGATTGATGGGATTGATGTGATTGATGTGACACATCGTAGAGATTCCCTTGGTTTTCGCAACGCGCGGCGTTTTCTCGCACCGAACGTTGGCCCATAACTCTTGATCAGGGTATCGCCTTGGCGCGTGAGTCGCGGTATCGGAACCGCAACGACGGCGCGGTCGCTATGGTATTGGTTTCGGGTTGAGTCGACTCGGGTTGTTGGCACGTGAATCAGGGTCGTGCGTCGATATTGTTTAAGGGTCAAAAGTTGCCGGAATTCGACCGGTACGACCGCGGAAGTGTACGGAAAGGTACGGACCAAGATACGGGTCTTACAATGACCCACCAATGTTTTAGATCAAAGTAAAAGTTGGGTGAAAGGGGTTTCATGGGGTTCTGCATCATGTGGACCATTCAGATTTTCTACTCAAGTCAGGTATGATGAGTTCTCAAAAAGTTCTCGAGAGAACTCTTGCCAACTTGTGCGCGGCTGAGTATGCTGCAGGAAGGCATTGAGTGTTGAGTAATGCATAAACTCTGTGGGATCCACCATGATATATGTATTTGATCCACACTGTCCATCCATTTTAATACTTAATTTTAATTCCTGATCTTAAAAATTAGCTAAATCCAAAGATCTAGTGGACCACACCACAGGAAATAGTGTGAATTAAGTGTATACCATTGAAAATTTCTGGGAGGCCACAAAAGTTATGGATCAAGCTGATTTTTTTTCCCCTCATCCAGGTGTTTGTGATCTCATGAACATGTTGGATGACAAATAAAGATCACTATGGGCGCTAGAAAGGTTTCAACAGTCTAAATCAGTATTTCGACTGTTTCCTGTGGTATGGTCCACTTGAGCTTTGGACTTGCTTAATTTTATGGCTCAACCTCTGCATGTAGATGAAAAAAATAGATGGACTGATTGGATAAACCGTATACATTTACAGTGGGCCCAACTGAATTTACTTTGTGTAATAAAAGTAAAGCAACAACTCAGTACGCAGTGTGATTGCATTATTGGTCACACAACAGTAGTGGGTGTTACCCCTGCTGTGGGCCCACCTTGATGATGTGTTATATATCCACTCCACCCAACCATTTCTCCATCGGGCATTTTAGGCCCACCTTGTTTGTGTTGCTGAGTTTTTCACTGAGGAAGTTTATTCTCAATGTTTAAATTGAGTTATTACTCCATATTATAGATATTTTGAATTCGTGGGTTCACTTTTATAGCCCACTTGATGATTGGTTTAGCTTAATAATTATCTCAAATATTCATCTTGATGGGCTTAACAAAATAACATATTTGATCCCATGTTTTTTATAGGATTATAACATTTTAGAACAATTTTCTAATCTAAGATCTATTTGATGTGAATATACAACTTTCTACCTGTAAGTAACTTATAGGTTATCCAAACAGAAAAACTAACTTACCTGTAAGTGACTTACAACTTACATCCAAACAGGTTACCTGTAAGTAACTTTCACTTGTAAGTGACTTACAGGTAAGTCACTTACAAGTTACAACTTAAAAGAACTCACAGGAATCCAAACTGGCCCTGAAATTCCATAGCCTTTTTTCTTCATAGTTGAAACCAAATCCCAAAATTCTTTCAAATAATCTTTCCGACCCAGAATTCGCAACATCAGATTATACGATTTCCAGCGCTCAATTTCCCATTGTCAGTCTCTGATACCCAGTCCAAGAACCTCCAAGCGGTCTCAGGATCCTGATCAAGAATCCTCAACACTGATAAGACAGTCTCGTAGTCCACCGATGGATCAATCGATTCTCATTCGGCTTTGATTTCATCAGGATTCCCTGTCTTCGAGAAGATCTCGATCAATGGAGCGTGATCAAGGTCCTTCGACTCTAAAGCCGCAGGTTCTGATGAAAAGCCGCGGTTTGCAGGATTTTGGAATTTCAAGCCGAAACTGGGAGGGAGAAAAGGGGATTTTTTCGGTGAGAAATGAAGAGAGAAAATGAGATTTCAGGGGAAGATTTGGATTTCTTACCTGATGATGGACAGATTGGATTCTGGCGGCTTGGTATGGGAATCGAGAGAACGAGCGGAAGATCAGCATTTTCCATGGATTTCTCATCTTTTCTGCTTGGATTTGGAAGGAGATTCGGAGTGGGAGGTACGCTATGGTTTTTTAGAGGAACTAGCGTTAGGGTTTTCTGAGAAGGATTAAGAGATATAAGGGTTAGGGTTAGGGTTTTGAGAGAGGAATTTAACAGAGGTCTGGGTTAGGGTTTTCTATATTAGGGATGGATAGAGGTTAGGCTACGGATTTTGAGATGGAGAGCATTGGTTCGGGAGCAACTAGAGTTAGGGTTTTGGAAGGGTTTTGAGCTCCACTGAAATGCTGCATCAGAGATTTTGGAGAGAGAGACAGAGCATCAGAGTTGGGAAAAAAAGTAGGTAGGTCGCGAGAGTACTGTAAAGCGTAGCTCGCAGGCCGTCCTCAGATTAAATGGCCCATCTGATTTCGTAGCCCGTATGAGTTTCTAGTCATTAGACGATCCTTGACCTACTGCATGTACGGTATTCCCGGGCTTATAGCTTGTGCCAGTGGGCCATGATTCCGAAGGTGGGACCATTCATCTGTTGGGCCGTGCAGACATCCCTCGATCAAGCGTGACACGTGTTGGAGGATCCAAAGCACAAAGACGGTGGTAGCTTCATCGTTCCTGTGAAAAAACCGGCGCCGCTAATGTTTTCTCTCAATTATAGCTTTGACTGGGCATGTTTGTTGGAACCATCTATGATTGGCACTTGTTAGAGTTGTACCCGAGTTAACTCAGTCAGCTCACAGGACTCGATATGGAAAACCTCGACTTGCCTTACCTTGAAATTGGATTTGTACTGAGTCGAGCTGATTTTCAGAGCCTGAAAAAATTTTGATCCAAGTTCAAGTTCGACTTGACTCGGATCGAATCTCAACTCAAATTGGCTCGGATTGAATCAGCTCGATGACTCGATTAATTTAATATTGATGTTGCTCGCCGAGTGTTTGATGAAATGACTCGATGAAGTGTTGTTTCGAGTATATACATTTTCTATGAGATTGACTTGTGGCAAGGAAGGAAAGGATATGAAACAAATCACTATAAAATAAAATAAAAAAATTATATATTATAAGATTGCCCTCATATTTTAATTTTGATGTTACTTGCCGAGTGTTTGATGAAATACCTATAAAGTGTTGTTTCTATTTTGTATTTTGTGAGAAATTAAAGATACATTTTCTGTTTGAGAAAATGTCATGCAAGTTCGAAATCGGCTCGGACTAACTTGAGATGTTGATCGAACTAATCTGAGCTGCCTAGTCAAGCTTGAAGACTGAACTGAGATGAGTTCAAGCTGAGGTTAGCTACTGGGCGAGTCAAGTTGTGCCATCTCTATGCTTTGGTTTGTCCAAGCCTGACATTCATGCCAAGGCCCAAGCTCAAGAGAACTGAGCCTGGTCAATCCAATTCATTCAGCCTTACATGTCCATTTCCAATTACCTATAAAAGGGATTCCACATTAATTCCGGTGAGGAAGGAAAATAAGTCAGAGAGAGTTCCAAAGACCTCTTCTTCTTCTTCTTCTTTTCCAAAGAGAGCTCAGGGAGAGATTGGAGAGACTTCTGAGACTAAGAAAGAGATAGCGACTATATGACTCTTTATTCTCTTGATCTCTTTTAGTCTTTCGATGTCTTCTATTTTATTTCAACTTTAAAGTCAATGTTGTATTATCAAAGTATCTTTGTCCATTTTGTATATTTCAGTCTCATTATTTTGAACACCTAAATTAGTAGGCTCTGCTCTGACATCATGTAAAATATGATCTACAATTGTCTTTCTTTGTATCAAGAAATGTGGTTTAAGGGAGTAACTGAAAACTCTATGCTCTTTTTCTTTTCCATACTTCTATCGAAAAATCCATTCTCTATCATTTCCATTTCGTTTTCAGTTTATCTTTTATATTTTAAGTATATAAATCTTAGTATTTTATTAAAAGTTTCTGACAAAATAAATATTGTGTTTCACACAGGCAGTAAAATGGTGAATAACCTATTCATTTTCCATAACCAAGTCCCTTACCTATAATCCATGACGAATACATATCCAAGAGTCACCTAAGTCAGGAATTCTTCGATTTTCTCAATCTCTAAGCAATTCTACATATTCTAGCAAACTGTGGATTTTAAAGCCTTCATTTTATCTAGTGACAGCTCTTACAATGCTAACAAATCATTTTATCAACCTTGTGAAAGGCAGTACAAAATCAAACCTAGTTTACAAATCAATCCCACCCCCCTAGGGATCAACACCTAAGAATACAGCATGTTGCGTGAGGTGTCACAAATGGTATAAATATAATTATTAACTTCTCTTTTCAACCCCTCCATGAGATTCAAGTGTGGAAGTCTTAATTATGGGTTTTACCATATCCATATAGACTTCAGATCTAGGCCTTTACATGCTAGTGTTGGTATCAACTAAGTATGCAATATTTTCTAGGTTTACAAAAGAGTCATCCTAATCCTATCACATTAGAAATTTGAGTAACTTCTAATTTTACACACGCACGCGCACATACACACACACACACATATACTCATGCAATCATGTAGATGGTTTGACCTAAACACCTACCAAGCAGCCTAAGGGAAAATTTCCCGCCAACGTTCGCAGACCCATTCAAAAAATTCTTCTCAATGGGACTATCTCAATGTTCATTTAGTGTCCTTCAAATAGAGAAATATAATAATGATCCCACATTCAACTAAACATTCAAGTGACTGATAGAAAGGTATTGGAAGCATGACCCATGGATGATGTGGACCAACAAGACAACTGTGTCGGCTACACCGTGGCCCTACTTCTACGGAGTAAATAGAAGTGAATTGCCAGCAACTCTGCTTGCAGGGGATTCTTGTGCTATATCTACTCTTTCCATTCGTGTTTCTGACTCATTCAAGGAGATGAGCCCTAAAGGTGGATATTCAAAGCTTGATTGGGTCATACCACAAAAAATAGTTTTTATAAGAGAGTTTTGCCATGATCTTTTAAGTATAAGATCTTCAGCCTGCCCTCTTGTTTTGCCACAATCAAACTGTCTTATACGTTGTTTCAAATCTAGTTTTTTTCATGAACACTAAGTATATTGAGATTGACCCTTATTCACGAAAAAAAAAAAATCAATCTATTTTGATTCAATCCTCTTATGCTCTTTTAAAGTTGTAACTTATAAGCTTACTTACAAAACCTTTGGACAAAAATTCATTTCTTAGATTGAGTTTTAAGTTAGGTATTTATAATCTTCACTCTCTAACTTAAAGAGTATTAGATTGTGCAATCTGTAATTAAGTTATTGATTTGTAATTATTTTTATAATTGATTAGATTTTACAATAATTATAGAGCTCATCCTAAATTATACTTATTCTATTTTTTGGCTGTACTGTTTCTAAAAGAGAATTTCTCCATTTCAATGAAAGATATTAGAAATTTTTTTCTCATAGAAAGAAAAGATTAGACAAATCACTTAAACTTTCTTAAGACCATGGAAGTTTTGAATTGAGCTAATATTTGTGTTTTCAGTTCACCAAAATCACCATATGAGTGCTTTTAGTGGCACCTCTAGACTACCCACTAAGTCCTGATGTTCAAAAAAATAGTGATACCTCTGGACTTTCAAAAAGTACTTAATATTCTCAAAAACTTATTTGTAAGGTACCTGAGTTTTGGATCTCCCTCCTATTTGGGATAAACTGATGGACAGTAGATATGACACAAGCATCATGGTGGCCCCAAAGGGCAAGCAATCTGCAGTCAAACCAAGGATAACAAGAGAAAACTTTAATACTCCAAAATAACTTGATGTATGATATGCTGGCAGTTTAGAAATAATGCAGAAATTTCATAAATGCCACATGTAATTCAAATTAAGCAGTTATGGAATGGGTCCAGATATGTCATGAACCAATCTTACAGTTATTTGATTATATATAAGATTGGTGGACATTTATTGGACCATTAAAAAATGTAGAAGATTCTATTATCTTATTTCAGCCAGCAAGTTTACATGAATCATAGATAAATATTGTTTAACCAATCTAATTTTGAGAGAGTAAGCTAACCACAATAGATTCCATGGTTCATATTAGGGTTAGTTTCAGTTGATGTAAAGTACATGTATAAGTTGTGATTGCATATATGATATGATAGAAAAACCATAGCCTGCATTAAAAATAGGATTCAAAATTAGAACTCTCTTTGCTACATAGGATTCATGACCCATATCATCCACGTATAAAAAAAGAAGATTCATGATCAGAATCGACACGACATGGACATGGCAAGGGGTCCCACGGAATTGTCTATGTTGTGGACTCCATGTTCTTTGACCATGACAATAAAATTATATTTAGACAAATTAGATTTGATTGTCACCATTTTTGGATGAATTTTGGACATTAAAAATAAAATTTTTAGTTACTTGTATTTAACTTTGAAACTTAATGTTAGGATCATCTATGGATCATAATGATGAGATAATAGCTTATTCATGATAGTAATGATTTTCCACTTGTATGTCCCACATCTTAGGGCCTATTTGGATACCACCAAATTAATTACTTTTTATACTTATAGTAATAGATGAGTGACTTATTTCAGATAAGTTTGGCTTTTGATTAGTTATAAGTAACTTTGAAAGGCATAGGAGAGACCAAAGAGTGGAGAGGCTAATAGGTATGTTGTTTACCCAACATACTTATATTCTTAATAAGTAGAAACTAAAATAAGCTACTTGTAGCATAAGTGGTTTATCTTAAGCAACTTACGATCCAAACGCCCCCTTAGTGAATCAAATGATTGATTTGGTGGTCCTCATGGTAGATGTTAAACAAGAGATGTTCAATAGTATCTCAAGATAGAAAATCTTAATCATCCAATTTAAGGGCTCTTTTATTGAATGTGGACTATCATCGTCATCATCATTTTCTTCTTCTTCTTTTTTGAACTCTCTATGCTAATAATTATATCATTGGCTATGATTGTTCCGTCAAGGATACTTTAGGAGATTCCCATTTACTTTAGCCATCAAATTAATAGCTTGGATCTATAAGCAATGGGCCCAACTTGTTATGTATGTATTTTTTTTTCTTTGGAATAATTTATTTATTTATTTTTTAGATTTTTACCCAAAAAATCCTTATGAATCTATATTTTACCAAGTGATGTCTTGTGAATAAGGCTGTCAGCAGGCTGGGGTTGGCTCCGGCCTAGATTTTGAACTGTTTAAAGCTGGGCCTATTCAAATTATGATGTTGCAAGGCACTGAGCCTAGCCAATTTACAGTCCTACCTACATATAGAAGTTACATGAGGTGCTTGTTGAGAGATGAAATGTAAAAATTGTGCTTGTTTAATTATTTTTCTTTAAAAAGTAGTGAAATTCAAGACATGTGAGGCTCAAGTGGTATGGGTATAACATCCAACCCATTAAAGGTATGTACCACACCATGATAATAACACAAACAAAACGTCATGTCAACTAGATCATAACATGGGCTTCACAAATCGAGATATTTTGAATGGTGTACATTATTTTTTATGGTTTTACCTACCTTATAAATTTAGTTACCATTTTTTGGTTCGTCAAATAATAATGTTAGTGTGCATGTGTCAAGTAGATTTGATGTGAGATACATAACATGTGGGCTTACAACTTTTGACTTTCCACTTTCTTTTAAAGAAAAAACAATGGAGGTTGAAAAAACAATGGAGGAGATTTTTTTATTTTTTTATTTTTATTTTTATTTATTTTTTTGTTTTTTAAAAAAGCAAATGAGACAAGTGATGTAATTTCTTTTCTTAAAAAGCATTGCTCAAAATCTAATACCCTGAGAAATTGTGGTAAGAATTTCTATTATATATATATAATTTTTTTATTTATTAGTTATGATTATAGATTTTAGAAAAGAAAATTTACCATAAAAATTAAAATTGATCAAATAACACCTCTATAAACCAAAATTATTGGGCAATGCTGTTTTATAAATAAAATTTACCTAAACACCTTGTTTAAGTTTTCTTTAAAAAGTAGTGCATTGAGAATTGTGGGGCCCACAAGATATATATTTGACATCCAACCTGTCCATCATATACACCACATACTGATTATGAGACCAACTAAAAATATGGTGAATCTGCCGATGAGATAGGCTAAACTATATAAACTAACACACACCATTCAAAAAAACCTAAATTCATCTATAGCTCATTTGGTGATTCAATCAACCATATTTTTAATTAGTGTGAAGATCATGTTGGGTTCATATGTGAGATGTATTGGACATTATATGCAAACCAAGTGGGCACCACAATTCTCAACTTCACACCATTTAGTTTGTTGATTATAATTTCGGTGTCCACCAAGCATTGGTATCATGTAAAACAATTTTTTTCTTTTCGGAAAATTTTCATATATGATCATCAAAATACCATAGTATTTTCAGACATATAATCATTAAGGCCTACTGCATGAGCATGCCTAACATAATATATGTATTGCACCTACCAGGCTGTCAGTTTTTTTAGCCCGAAGATCCAAAACTCACGTGGACTATACCATAGAAACCTTGGGGATTAAATGCCCAACATTAAAATCTTATTGGGGGCACAAAATTTTTCCAGCAAGTAAACATTTGTGTTTTCCCCTTCCAAGTTGGAGTGACTTCGGGAGCCGTTTGGATGCCAGGTAAACAACAAGTGGTTGACTAGAGCTTTGATAAAACATATATATCATGGTAGAACCCATAGAGCTTTCAATAGTGAAGACGGTGTGGATAAAACATATATATCATGGTAGAACCCATAGAGCTTTGATACTAGCTTACAAGTGTTAGGTCACTAGCCAAACCCTGTCCATGAAGTATTGGGCATTGTGGGGCCTACTTGATGTATATGTTGTATCCAAGGTGTCCACTCATTTTTCTGCTGGTGTCAAAGCTCTATGGGCTTGCAATTATGTATGTGTTTTATCCACGTGCCCAAAAATGAGACAGATCCAAATCTCAGGTGGACCACACCATCGGAAACAAAGGGGATTGATCGGACATGGTTTAAAACTTTCTAAAGCCCACTATAATGTTTATTTTCCATCCAACCTGACATAATATCTGGATGAAGGGAAAGCAAAAATATCAGCTTTATTCAAAACTTATATGCCCCCCGAAAAGGTTTTCAATGGTAAGTATTCAATCCTTACTATTTTCCATGGTGTGTTACACCTAAGGCTTGCCTCTCTTTTATTTTTAGGCTCATACTTTAAAATGAACTAATAAAATGGATGGACGGCATGGATGAAAACACATACATCGTGATGGGCTCACAGAGCATTGACACTAGCTAGTTGACTTGTGTCGGGGTCACTGGGCAAACCGCGTCAGCGCTTAAGGAATTCCCTCCAGCCCGGCGCTGCAGCCAGTCGGCGTCCAACGGACGCGGTTTGGCTGGTAACCCAACACCATCCAGTTAGTGATGTCAAAGCTCCGTGGGCTACATCATTATGTATTTATTTCATCCATGCCGTCCATTCATTTTCCAAATCATTTTATGTATTAATACAAAAAATGATGTACATCTCAGGTGGACCACACAACAAAAAATAGTGGGGATTAATACATACCATTAAAAGCTTCTCAGGGCGCATAAGTTTTCGATGAAGCTGATATTTATTTTCTTCCCTTTGGACATGTCTTTATGACCTTATGAGCAGGTTGGATGACAGACAAACATCATTTTAGCCTAGGAGGTTGGATGAGAGACAATCATCTTGGCCTTATAAAGGTTTCAATGGTGGACATCTGGCTGTTTTTTTTTTTTCCACGGTGTGACCTACTTGAGCTTTGGGATGTTTTAATTTTGGTGTCAAGCCTTAAAATGTGGACAGATAAAATAAATACATTTGGTGAGTGTGGATAAAATAAATATACCTTGATGGCCACATATCTTTGACACCAGGCACATGGTGGGGTTACCAGCCAAACCATATCTGCATTGATCGTTCCGGCACAAATGTAATTATTTCTATGTGGCCCACTTTATTATTTTGAAAACAGATATTGAAATTAGACTGTTATATTATTGATAGTGCTAGTTTTTAAAATTTGATTTTTTATTTTTAATTTCAAATTTGTAAATTAATTATTAGATGTTTTTATTTTAATAGGAATTTTATAATTAAATTTTTTAAATTTCGCTATAGTATAGGCCTGGCCTTAGGCAATTGCCTCACCTGCCTCCATCTTTGAGCCGCCCCAACCACCCATGATCAACGCAGACAATTGTGTAATAGAAATCCAATGCGGATTTATGAGCCAAAATTTGTCATGATTGCCGTCCATCGACCTGATATTTTAACGGACTGGATCTTGCACGCGTGTGGCCCGGGCATTTTGGGTATCTTTCCTATCTTCCCTTTTGGAAACGGACTGCCTACACCTTGCCACTAGCCAATGGCTAGTGGTCGGTGCCATGTGGGACCCACCATGATGTATATGATTCATCCATGCCGTCCAATCATTCTTCCATATCAATTTATTATATGAGCCAAAAAATGAGTTTGATCCAAATCTCAAGTTGACTGTACAGTATTGACTGCACACCCACCGTTAAAAACTTATTGAGGCTACAAAAGTTTTGGATGAAGATGATATATTTTTAATCCTTCATCCAGTCGTATGACTTAATCATCAGGTTAGATGTCAAATAACAATTACAGTGAGCCCTAGGATGTTTTTAACAGTAGAAATTCAATCACTACTGTTTCACTATGGCATGGTCCACCTGATATATATATATATATATATATATATATATATATATATATATATATATATATATATAGAGAGAGAGAGAGAGAGAGAGAGAGAGAGAGAGAGAGAGAGAGAGAGAGGAACGCTCACCTGCAAACCGGTTCGTACATACTATGTACGAACTTTTTTGAGAATCCATCATAGGTGATGTGGATCTTAAATCTGAACCGTTCATGTGAAGCAGCACCCCATGAAACCCCCAAGGCCGAAGTTTTAATTTGATCCAAAACTTGATGGGCCATGAAATATGAAAACAGTTTCCTCCCTTGATTTGCATTTCTCTTTGTTATGGCCCACCAGCATTTTTGAAAAAAAACTTCGACCTTGGGGGTTTCACGGGGTGCTGCTTCACATGAACGGTTCAAATTTAGGATCCACATCACCTATGATGGGTTCTCAAAAAAGTTCATACATACGAACTGGTTCGCAGGTGAGCATTTCTCTCTCTCTCTCTCTCTCTCTCTCTCTATATATATATATATATATATATATATATATATATATATCAACTTTTGTATCAAGCCCTAAAATTATCTTTAAAAAAGTATGTACAGCTTGAATAAATCACATACATCATTATGAGGTCCACATAGCACCGACCACTATCCACCTGGCTGATAGCAGCGTAACTAGCCATACTGCATCCCTTTTCAGTTTCCATAAGCATAAAACGGATGGAAGCGGATTGCATAATGAGTAACTCAGTACGCTAAGCCCACTAAACTCTGTGGGGTTCACCATGATTTATATATTTTATCCACTCTGTCCCTCCATTTTAATCGATAAATTTAGTGTGTGATCATAAAAATAAAGTATATCCAAATTTAAAATGAACCACACCATTGGAAACAGTGTGAATTGAACATCTACCCTTGAAAATTTCACGGGGTAGAGAAGTTTTGGATCAAGATCATATTTATTTTTTTCCCTTCATCCATGTATATGATCTTATGAACAGGTGGGATGATAAATAAATATCACTGTAGGCCCTAAAAAGATTTCAACGGTGGAAGTCATTATTCCAACTGCTTCCAATAGTATAGTCCACGTGATCTTTGGGTATGCTTAAATTTTGGTCTCAACTCTTAAATTAAGATGAAAATACGGATGGACGGCGTGGATAGACCAGATACATTCACAGTGGGCCCAACATAGTTACTCAGTGCGACAAGAGTGTACTGAGTTACCGATTTCAAAACGGACGCGGATTTCCAGCGGATTTCCAGCGAAAGCCTTCTGCCCTACAAGGATGCTGGTGTGGAGCTCACTACGATGTTTGTGAGAAATCTACCCCTTCCATCCACTTTTTGAGATCATTGTAACAAATACGACCAGAAATGAGGTATATTGAAATCTCAAGTGGGCCACACGAGAGGAAATAGTGATGATTTACTGAGAACCGTTGAAACAATCTAATGACCATAAAAAAATTTTAACAGCATATTTTTATTTATTTTTTCGTGTTTTCACTTCATCTCAGTGTTATTCACATTATAAACGGTTTGGATTTCATAAAAACATGAAAATAGAGCCCAGGAAGGTTTCAACGGTAGGAATTTCTTTTCCCAATTTTTCCTCTATTGTGACCCACTTGAGTTTTGGATCAAAATAAATTTTCGTCAAATGTCCTAAAATGATCTCTAAAACCATATGGACGGTGTGGATTTCTAACAAACATCACGGTGGGCCCGAACCAGCATCCTTGCGCGCAGGAGCTTCATGCAAAAGGCTTTTGCAGGAAATCCGCCTCCGCATAAAAACCTAGGAAGCTGCAAATCCAATCCTTTTTCGCTGTTTTCCGCTCGTCTTCTCTCTCTAAAAGAATTCAAGAGAAAATCTCACACCGGCCCTTTCGCAATCTCCGCCGAGCAGGTTAGTAATTTTTTTTTCAAAGGATGTCTTAGATTCATTAATTCTCTCTCCCAAATTCTTTTGTGTAGCAAAAAAAAGAAGAGGAAGGAAAAACAGAAAAAAACAGAGAAAAGCCTTTGATGAAACCTCGTTCTGTTCTTAAAATTTGAATATTTTCCTGATAAGTTTCTTAAATTTCATGCTTTACTTTGAGAAATCGATGTGTTAAGAAGAAGAGCCAGTTGCTGGATTTCGGTATTATAGCTGTTAATCCGTAATCTGTGAGAATTATGTTAGTTTTCTGGAAAATCTTTCATATATTCGGTTATCAAGGATTTTTTTTCTCTATTATTATTGTTTTTCTCGATTTTTTTTTTTCTTGTGAAGATTTGGGTATTTGATGCTTTTTTCCTTTAATATGTTGATGCAATTAAAGAAAATCTAATTGGTGGATTTTGTTATTGTAGGCGGTTAACCTGTAGTTTTGTGAGAAGATAAATGCATTTTTTTAAAGAAATCCTTTATCTGTTTTTTTCTTGTTTTTTATTGTAATGATTTAGCTATTCTATGTTTTGTTTTGAAGTATCGACACAATTGGGAAAAAAAAAAAACCCAATTTCCGGGTCTTGGTAATTAGATAGTTATTTCTGTAATTTGTTTGAAGATGAAAGAGTTTTTTTTTTTTTTTTTTTGAATTGTTTGTGTTAGGGTAGAAATGTTTTCTCCGTTTCCTTTTCTTGTGAAATTGTGGCAATTCTATGATTTGTTTGGACATATCAAAGTAATTGAAAGAAAACCCAATTGTTGAATTTTGGGAAGTAGATGGTTAGTTAGAGGATGAATTAGTTTTTAGGGTAGATTTCAACATGAAAATTGTTTTTTTTTTTCCAAAGATATCAATTCATCCCAAGTTATCACACAAGAAATAACTTATTTCCTTCAATATTTTCTTTGTCAGTTTGGTTTTAATTCAGAGCACTTGAATTTTGCAGGTTTATTTGCTTCCATCAGAATGTCTTCTTTGAGTGCAATAGCACCAGCGCTTCCTGTTTCCCCCAAGAGACCTATAGGTACATGAATACTTGTTATTGGATTTTATTATTATTTATTTTTTGATAAATCATGATATATTAATTAAAGGATAATACAAGGGCATTATCATCCTCAAGGAAGGACAAGTGGGGCTGCTTGAGGCTCCAATTAGCTAAGATGTCATCCAAGCATTGGATCTTTTTTAGTGTGAAAATTTTAAAGGCACCCCTAAGGCCAAAAAACAAATACATGATCTCCTGAGGCAATCCAACCTCTATGCTCTCTCTCTTGTTAGCCTTAAAAATGTCACTGATGTAATCAACATCATTAATCACTCTCCCCTCATGACTATAACTTTATACGCAATCATAGTTGTATCTGTCTCGCCAATGGAACCTACATAAGAGAGTTAATGAACCCTCCTTGAGTGAGTACAACAATAGAAGTTGAATATCCAGCAAATTGTTGCACGGGTGTATAAAACTGTCTCTCCTTTTGAAACAACACATTTAGGTAGAAAATTCCATAATGGATGCCGTCTCAACATCAAAACATTAAGTTCACAAGCTGCACAGACTTGTGGGAAAAAAAAGTATAAGATTTTGTAACTGTTGTGAAACGTGCGGCAGTGTTTGAAATATCAATATTGCATTATGTATCGCATCCTTGGGATACAAATACCGTATCGGTTATCGCATGGGATATATCATTTGTATCAGATAATTTATCACACTTTTTGGAAAACATGGGGAACATTGGGAAAACAGTTGAATTGTTCAATGAAACTTCAGGGATTTTTTAAAAGACCTTAATATGCCCTTTTAAATCATAATATCTAAAAAAAGAAAAGAAAAAAGAAGAACACATAATAGGTTTCTTTGTACTGTCTGATTGAACTAATGCAACTATATTCAAATTGAATGTATAATATTTAGAGTGTACGTGATGATCATTCATCAAACACTCCTAAATACTTTGAAATTAGTCTCAATTGACAGCTAGTCGAAGGGAAATTTCCAAAAAAAAAATAATATTTTAATAATTTTTAGTTAAAAATGATTTTTATTTTTTGAAAATTGACAATGACTTAACAAATCAGTAGATCGGCCATCATACATGCTTGATTTTATGTTTGGAGTGTAACATTGCAAGCAATTTAGGAGAAGTAGGAGAATTTTTCTCAAATCAGACCATCTACATTCAAGTTTCGAAATTAGAGTGTATGTGATGATCATTTCATCAAATACTCCTAAATACTTCAAATTTAGTCTTAATTGATAGTTGGTTGAAGGAAAGTTTTGAAAAAAAAAAAAACATAAAGAACATGAAGAACCAATGGATATTAAAATCAAACCTCCAACTACATGATTTTTCTTGCAAAACATGAAGAACCAATGAATTTATAACCATTTGACACTGATTTAACATAAATTTTTTTTAAAAAAGAGGGATCGAAAATTGAAAATGCTCACTGGATCAAACATGAGGAATATATCGAAACTACCTGTGCGTTTCATATTGCACAAGTGGGATACCAGATATATCGTGGGATATATTGGCTGATATCGTCGATATTTAAAAAACATTGACATTTGGAGGCAAATTTCTTGCTGAACGTGTAGATGGGGAACATCTAGAAATTGAGGTTGTGTGTGATTCTTAAATAAAAGAATTACACGAGTTGAAGCTCTGATCAGGGCATCTCAACACAAAAATATTCAAGGTGGTCTCGTCACTGAATTTGAAGGATCTCTCCAAAAACCGTCCAATCTTAGGAACAAAAAAAGAAAAAGAAAAGGGTTTTATCAAGTATCTATCATAGAAACTTCATGTCTATCCAACCATGTGTAGGACTGATTCAACTAAAACCTTTCTTATCTAGGATAAATTAGACTCCAAATAACAATATATAAACCAATAACTAACTACTATTGCATAAGGCTCATTTTTAATAACAGAAACTTAGGCAAGTAGGCAACAAGTAATTATATATATTTTTTCCCGACCTCCTTTGGCTACTGCTGGCTGTTAAGTTCGTAAACAAACTTAACTTGGATGAGAACTAATCACATACAGCCAATAAGTACATTAACTTGCCGCCTCACCATATCTTTACTGCCAGCATGTCACTTGTGTAACACATTTGTGTGATGCAAATGGTAGGCTCTGGCATGACGATTGCTTGTCCTCATATCAGTTTGGTCAGACTGTTGGTTGTTCATCGTTGATTACAAAGGCTTGGTCCACCTGATGAGAAGACCAGCCTGATTCTTGCGCCAGGTGATCTACATGGTGGGGCCTACTGCATGATACAGATTTCTCTGAAAGTGGCATGTTGGACAGAAAGACAATTAGACTGAAACATGCTAATTTACTAAAACTGCTGATTATGGAACCTATCCAAAAGCATGGACTGTATGGTCCAACTTCATCGACCGTCTGGTCCCAAAGTTTGGTCACAATTTGAGGGGTCCACCAATTAATTGGACAAGTTGTGGTCCCCAGTTTGGACTGCATCTCCATAAGAGATGCCACTAAATTGGTGCAAACTAGGGGGGACTATTATCAAATCAGTCCTCTAATTTGTGTATAACTTCTACCATAATTCCAAAAAACCATCATATGGAGAATGGCCCTTCTGGCTGTCCGGTGGGCGGTGTGGAAAGAAAGAAATGAGAGGTGCTTCAAGGGAGTTTCTAACTTGGTGGGGTCCATAGTCTCTAGAATTCACTATTACATCACCGAATGGGCCGTTTTTATTTTCCATCCTTCAGATTGTAATCTGTTTTAAGAGGGAGACTAATTTTCCGCTATCTCAGCAGCTTATCTCTCTTTTGTAATTTTTCAGTTTTTTTTTTTTTTAAAAAATGAAAGTGACTGTTACTTCTCAAAAAAATAATAATAAAAAAATAAAAAAAATCCAAATTTCCACTAAAAAGACAGCAGTGGAGAATGGGATAGTGAAACAAGAGTCAGGGGATTATCTCCATAATAGGGTAAACCATTGTCTCAAGAAGACAAAGCACCCTACTAAATCCCGTCCCTTGATTTCTACTCTTATCTTTTCCCTTGATCATTCTTGAAATAGCTCTATTTAAGTCCCTACATGTGTCTTTTTTGTTATTCAAGTACTTGAAAATTTGCCTGGTCGAGTTGATAAAAATAACTAGTCACTGCAATGCATTGGCATGGTGCATGCTTCCTTTACTGGAAATAGGAGGATTGGTCACCACAAACTGATGTTGCTGGGCATAGCTAATGTTTTGCTTGTTGCATGGACTGTGCCCCTGAGCTGCATCAGAAATCCTATCGAGGGAGTGTTGTCCTGAGTGAATTTTTATTTTTTGAAAGGTATTGTTATACTGAGTGTTGCCATCTATCTAGTTTTAATTGATGATGCCATGCGAGGGTAAAATCTAGGCCACAAATGGTCCCTTTTTGTAGTTAGAGAACAGATATTTGATGCCGCAGAAATGTCCTATAAAGATGCCAAACTAAATGAAAATGAATGACCCCAATGAGACGTCCCTAAGAAGGGGATGGTGGATACCCTCTAGCCAACCTTCCAGATGTGACAAATGACATCAACCATGTCAAATGACACCACACAAGCAATGCTAGACTCAGACCATGTGGCTCACTGCCACCTTTTGTACACACGCAAAGCCAAGACAACATTAAACAGCGTGGAGCTTCTATAGGGAGATGGGAGGGAGGGTAAAGATTTCTCTTCCAAGAGCTTGTATTTTTATTGAAATGGGTAGAAACTATGTATTTTTTGGATAGATTTCTCTTCCAAGGGCTTGTTTGAATTCGTTGAAATTGGAAAGAGGTCTAGGAAAATTGGGAAAAAATGACACATATTTTGTTGCTTTTTTTTTTTTTTCTACAAAATTCTCCATGGAAATTCACCTCATTTTCCATCTTTGTTGTTTGGAAGCTTACAAAGTTTCCACAAATTTTATGACGAAGATATGACAACTTGGTTAGGATTGACTAATAGCATGCCCCACATGGTTAAACTATCCAACAATGGGCCCCATGTGGAAATGCACATGGTTAGGATTGATTAATAGTGTGCCCCATGCAAGGTATTCAATAATTGTAATGATTGCCATAACGGTCAGTCTTATGGCTGTTACGGTTTAGTAATGGTCAAAATTTATTCTAAAGGAAAATGTATCCGTTCCATATCAACCCATTATGGCCTGTAACGGCTGTTAATGGCTTGTTGTGGGCCATTCTTCTTCTTCTTCTTTTCCTTTCAGAATGAGTGTTACGACTCGATATCACACAATGGGTTCCACCATTACTGTTACGGTGATTACGCAACAATTTTTGAATATCATGGCCCCATGTGGAAGTAAAAGTGGTTCATGGTTAAGATCATGTAATTATGCCCAATGTGGAAATACACATGGTTGGGATCAAGTAATGATGGGTCCCATGTGGAAATTCACATGGTAGTAACTTAGGATTGACTAACAACGGGCCCCACATGGTTAAGGTCATCTAATGATGTGTCCATGTGGAAATATACATGGTTAGGATCAATAAACAATGGGCCCCATGTGGAAATTCACATGTAGGAGCTTAGGATTGACTACCAATGGGCCCCACATGGTTAAGGTCATCTAATGATGGGACCCCAAATGTGGAACTATACATGGTTAGGATCAGTAAACAATGGACCCCAAATGGAATTACACATGGTTAGGATCAAGTAATGATGCTCCCCCAAGTAGAATTCTATATGGTTAGGATCAACTAACGATGTGCCCAAATGGTTAAGATCTTCTAATGGTTGGGCCCTATGTGGAAATATAATGGTTAGGATCAGTTCACAATGGGTACCATGTGGAAATACACTTGTGAAAATACACAACTAATGATGCCTTTTATTACAAGGATATGGATTTCCTTCAGCACAAGGAAATTATTTTTCTAAGGTTTTAGAAAAGGAAATTTAAAAGAGGAAATTGCGTGATTTTCCTCTTTAAAAGGGTATCTTGGAAATTTAATTTCCACAAATAAAAATGGCAGAAATGACATTTCCACTTTTCAATTTTGATGAATCCAAACAGACCTTAGGGGATGTTTGCCTAGAAAAAGAGAAAAGTATGAGTTTGGTTTTATCATGAAAGGTCAGGTTTGATGCAAATGTGAATGGTTAGTGGGACACAATAATCATCATGACATATTGCACTATTTTCTTAACACGATAAGGTGAGCTGATTGCACATCCACTTGGAGAGAGAGGTTCAGACCATGACCACTGCTGAGAAAGCCAGAGGTCTTTTCCAATGTTATAAATGTTATATATATATATATATATATATATATATATATGGGAAAAGGTACTATGCACTCGAGCTCACGATAAGCTTATCGTGAGGTCGAGCTGTGTGGGCCCCACCGTGATGCGTGTCGATCATCAACACCGTGCATTTGATGGTTCCCCTTTAAATTATGGGATATCCCAAAAATCAGCCGTAAACGGAACTCAAGTGGGCCATACTATCTAAAATCATGTGAAGACACCGTTAAAACATATAAAAGCACTTGGTGGGGCCCACCTGAGTTTTGAATGCTGCTGAAACTTGGTATGACCCCTAATCCTAGTGGGACACACATAATGGATGGGCTGGATTTGCAAACCACGTCTCGGTGGGACCCAAAAAATGATTATGAATGTTTTAATGGTGCACGGCCCCTCTCCACTTCTGTATGTGGTGTGGCCCACACAAATCACGGATTGACTTGATTTTTGAGACCTAGGTCCACGATGGAATGGTGCATCTGACTAATGGGTTAGATGTTCGAAACGCATCACGGTGGGGCCCACACAGCTCGACCGCATGGGACAGAGCCGTGAGCTCGAGCGCATAGTACCTTTTCCCTATATATATATATAAAGCACAACACCGATACAAAATCGTTATCATATTGCAAATCGTAATAGGGGTTGAATCGTACAAATCGCAAATTTTAAGAATTTTTTTTAATGATTTTCTTTAAAATATGAAAAATATAAATAAATCAGAAAAAATTAAAAACTTTAACACTATCATGACATGGTATTACTTCAAAATTAAATGATTCTTATGTTTCCTTCTCCTTTTTTTTTTTGGTCTTTCATGAAATTACCTTAAAAAGCATACAAGGATGCTTTAATAATCATGTTCTTGTTACCTTTCTTAAATGTAGAATTGCATTGGAAAAGTGGCATTTGATTCCACAGACCAACGAAGAAAGATATTTGAATTTCTAACTATCATTCCACAATACATAAGTCGGCAAATGATTGCAAACATCCACACAAACATTCTAGATAAGTCATACATCAATTTGGTGTTTTGATCTTTTTTTCTTTTTTTTTTGGGTGTTTTGACCAGTTAAGAAGTAAGAAATCATAAAAATAAAAAATAAAAAATGATAAGTAGGATTTAAATCGTTTTGCTTAAGATTCAACTCAAATCATGAATTGTAAATCGTAGGATTTTGACAACACTGCCTATATGTATCGATTTTGTGGCCTGCTAATACCTGCTCCTAGATATTTTGAGCCTTGGCCATGATATTACTGACATACGGTTTTCGGCTTGCCAGTGAAGCTGTAGGTGTAGCTTGACACTCGCATAGGGTTTTGCTTTCCATTTGTGAGCCTTGATTAAACAGTAATTTTGATCTCTCACTGAAAATGCGGTATCATTTGAGTACAGGCAAAGAAGAAATTCAGCATAGAGGGAGGATTCGGCTTATTGAATGTGGTCTGGCAATACCTAGCATACAATCTCAACCATTTCGGTGTGGAAGCTTGGTTTCACATGCTCGTCCGCCACCTTCCTCCATGGTGGTTTGCGCTGCTGCTTTGGTAAGTGCCTTCCCTTCTCTTCTTTCGCAAGTCATAGGTACCAATTTCATTTTGATAAGACCATTATGGATTTATGTTGGGCTTGGGCCTAGATATATTCACAGGTATGGGCCGAAGGCAACTAGACACAACCCATTGAGACCATTGATATTGATGTTTTGTCTACCTGAACCTACATATTGTTTGACTCTTAACATTTTCTTCATGTGGTATTCAGCCCATGATGCCTAGATGCTATCCATTAGGATAAATACTACTCACATTTTCCAAACACGTGGACACAAGGTATCCACTATCCTATAAATAACACGAGACATTAGAATCTTAGTCAAACCATCCATGGGTACTGAAGATGTAACTTGCTTTGGCCGCAAGGCTACGATGTTTTCCATGATTCCTGAATATTACAATGTTTTACTTTCGACTCCAAGCTAAACGTACAAACATTGTGGTATTCTGCAGAAATGGCAACTGAATCTTTTAAGTGCTACACATGACTAAAGTCACCCAATGCTAGGTGGAAAACCTTGAGAAATATTACAATATTTTTGACAAAGAAAAGAAATATTGCAATATTTCCACGCAACAGAATGCGTCCTTAGTCATGGAAATATCCAAGATATTAATAGAGGAGCATCTGGCTTTATCCAATATTCAGTTCCATGCCACTATCCAACAAGTTCTTTGTCCATGTATATAGGTCCATTTCAGTATCTGCCATGTATCCCAGGGACCATTTCAGAATCTGGCAATATAGACGTAACATATAGCCAATCTATGTTTTTTTTAATCTATATATATATATATATATATATATATATATATATATATATATATATATATATATATATATATTAATTATAAAGAGAACCAAATTTTTATTAAGAAACCGCCAAAGCGGGAAAGAATACAAGAGCTAAGCAAAAAAACGGTGAAGAAAGACCAGCGTTAGCTGCTGATTTAACATAAAATGCCCAGTCCAAGACGGCTAATCTGACCGAACATATGATTTCCTCGATAGAAAGAAACTTGTTTTCAAAACAATGCTTGTTATGAGCCCTCCAAATGAACCAAAGAATCCCCATTGTCACAAGCCTCCAAATCGCCTTCTGCACCTTAACCTCCATGCCTCTGTGCCATAACCATAAGAATTGATCGATCGATTTCGGCATGACCATTGAGACATGGAAAGTACTGATAAAATTATCCAATATCTTTTGAGCGAAGGAGCAATGGATGAAGGGATGGTCAATAGATTATGCATCTCTCATGCACATCAAACAAATGTTAGGAAGAATGAGAGCTTTCCTTTGAAGGTTATCAACGGTCAGGATTCTTTTCCTATTGACAAGCCACACGAAAGTGGCAATCCTCAGAGGAGCACCATAGCACCACTGAAGGTATGGGAAGGAGAGGGATGAGGGCGGTGAAGAGATCAATTTGTAGAAGGAACTCATGGAGAAAAGACCCGAAGAATAGACTTCGCAAACTAACAAATCTTCATCTTGAATCATATGTTTGGTGGGCTTTGTGGGAAGAAAGAAATGGGAAGTGTTTTAATGATATGTCTAAATCTTTAGAGGGTACTGTCAATAGGGTGATTTATTTTATAGTTGAGTGGGCTTATGCTGTTGATAAACTAAAGGATTGTAATCTTCTTTTTCTAGGGGAGTAGCTAAGGGGCTATCTCAACTCTTTAGCCCTCCTTTTGTGTTGTTTTTGTTATCTTTTTTATAAAAATATTTGATACTTGTGAAAATAAAAAATAAAAAAATCTTCATCTTGAATCGAGGGCGTATGAAGCTTCAAATGGTTGAGAAGTTTGAGGAGATCTTCCACTTCAATGTTCGAGAGGTTACGCCTGCAAAGAGGGTCCCAAACTACGGACCCACCTGTGAACGAAAAACAACGATCCACCGTAATGAAGAGATTAGAGGCAAGATAGGCCAAATCTAAAAATAAGTCTTGTAAAGGGCTATCCTTGCCAAGGTGTTTTGTAACGGTAATGGTGGCCGTAACGGCCACCACCGTCACCGTTACCTTTACGATACGGGGCATAACGGCCGTTATGGTCTCTCTTTTTTTTTTTTTTTTATTCATTGAAAAAATCCCTGAAAAACTTATATCCGCCCCGTATTATTGATTGAAAAATATGAAAAACATGTATATGTTTCGTAATAGACCATTCTGGGGCTATTATGACCTTTACAGGAGATGTAACGTGCCGTTAGCGGCAAATACGGATCATTTTTTTCATAACGGCTGTTACGGCCGTTACGACCCCGTAACGTGTAATGGTTGCCACCGTTACCTTTACGTAATGGCCTTTACGGCACACCATGATCCCTACACCAAGTGTCGATCTAAAGGCAAATGCGATTTCCCTTCACCAATGTGAAAGAGGTTCTTGGACAGAAGATTTGCTCGGTGGCGGACTGGCGGTGATAGCCCTCCAAACATAAGATGCACGATATAAAGGTGAAGATTTTATACCCCATCCGCCTAGCTGAGTGCCATACTTGAGAGAAAGAAGCTCCCTCCACATTCGACTTGATTCCGAATTGAGTCTCCAATGCCACTTTCCAAGAAGAGCGATGTTCATGAGGTCCAATCGTCTTAGGCTTGCTCCTCCCTCAACAATCAACTTACATACTTCATCCCATTTAAGCAAGCCGAATTTCCTCGTCCCTGATGCCTTTCCAAAAGAAGTCCCTCCGTAATTTCTCAAGTCTGTCCAACACAGACTTTGGACATTTGAAGAGGGGGCATGAAATATATGGGCATATTGGAAAAAGGCTGATTTGATAAGAGTCAAATGGCCTCCCAAGGGAAGGTAGTGATGCTTCCGCGTAGACAATTTTTGTTCGATTCTCTCAATGACCTTATCTCAAAGATGTTTTGCAAGTTTTTCTATGCAAGGGGGCAGCCCGAGATATGAAGATGGAAAGATCCCCTTTTGTATCTGAAAACATTAGCTAGCTGCTAAAGGTCCTCACAAAAGAGATGAATTCCAAGCATCTCACTTTTGGATATATTGATGTTAAGGCCCGACATCGCAGACTTTGGACATTTGAAGAGGGGGCATGAAATATATGGGCATATTGGAAAAAGGCCGATTTGATAAGAGTCAAATGGCCTCCCAAGGGAAGGTAGTGATGCTTCCGCGTAGACAATTTTTGTTCGATTCTCTCAATGACCTTATCTCAAAGATGTTTTGCAAGTTTTTCTATGCAAGGGGGCAGCCCGAGATATGAGGATGGAAAGATCCCCTTTTGTATCTAAAAACATTAGCTAGCTGCTAAAGGTCCTCACAAAAGAGATGAATTCCAAGCATCTCACTTTTAGAGATATTGATGCTAAGGCCTGACATCGCTTCAAAGCAAACCACAACTTTCCGAAGATTATTGACTGAAGTGAAATATGCGTCACAAAAAGGATCGAATTGTCCGCATATTGGAGATGGCTAACTTGCATCTCCGTCTTAGCCACCTCGAAACCATGGATTAGGCCCGTCTCCTCTGCCTTATAAAGCATCCTACTAAAATCTTGTCCAATGACCATGAAGGGGTATGAAGATAAAGGGTCTCCTTGCCTGATACTGTGAGAAGACTTGACAAAGCCGAATAGGGGCCCATTAAGCAAAATAGAAAAGAAAGGAGATTGGATACAAGATTGATTCCAACCATGCCATTTAGCTCCACAACTAATTGTTTCGAGCATATAATCCAAGAATCCCCAATCTACATGATCATAAGCCTTCTCTATGTCTAGCCAATCTACATGATCATAATCCAAGAATCCTACTGCCTTTTCCTTGCCTATGCCTGGAGTCAATGCATTTGTGAGCTATAAGAATAGTGTTAAGGATCTGCCTTCTGGACTTGAAAGCTCCTTGATTCTCCGAGATTACTGAAGACAAAACCTTCTCGAATCTAGAGGCGATGACTTTGGCAAGGATCTTTTAAGGACCCCCCATTTGGCTTATAGGCCTAAAATCTTTCACTATCTCCGTGCCTTCAGTCTTTGGAATAAGGACAACAAAGGTAGTTCCAAGCTCTTCAGAAAGGTGACCTTTAGCATAGAATTCGTGAAAGAAATGCATAACGTCGACTCTAAGTAGAGGTGGGCACGGGATGACCCGATCCGGCTAACTCGACTCGTCCAACTCGACCTGAACCAAATGGGTGAGTCGGTCCGAACCGAGTAACCTTCACCCAATCTGAACTCAAACCGAGTCGAGTTCGAGTTACCCAGTAACTCGACACGAAACTCAAACCGGTTAGACTCGACTCAATCCGAAACCCAACTCAACCCGACTCTCTAACACTACCCCAACCCAATCCCAACCTCTCTCTCTTTCTCCCTCCCTCAACCTCCTCCTCTTCCTCTTCCAAGCCCGACAACCACCCACCACCATCACCCTCCTCTCTCTCCTCTCCCCTCCCTCATCTCTCAATCCGACTCGGTGCCAACTCGACCCAACTCGGTACTTCTGACCGGATCGGACTCAGTCCGGATCAGTCCAGGCTAGACCGAACTTGGATCGAGTCAGGCATGTTGGACTCGGCATCCAGTCGGATCGAGTTTGGGTTAGGCCTATTTCAAAACTGGATCGAGTCGAGTCAGCCCTAACTCGGTCCGACTCGACTCGATGGCCAGCTCTAGCACTAAGCGTTGACCAAAAAATCTAATAAAAAGATATTGAGAAACTGTTGGGCTCAGGAGCCTTATCCCCACACATCGAGTCAAGAATGGATTCAACTTCTTCCTCCGAAAATGGCTTTTCAATCGAATCCGCTTCTACAGCCGAGAGGCGAGGAAAAGATAGGTTATTCAGCCTTTGCCCCCTCCAGTGATCACAAGAGAACAAGGACTTGAAAAATCGGACAGCTGCATCACAAATTTGATTTTTTTTTGTAGCTCTAACACCGTTGACGACCAAGCTACTGATTTTGTTAACCCGGGTGCAACCACTAACCATACTATGAAAGAATCACATGTTTTTATCCCAATCCTTTAACCACAAGGCTCTAGAGCGCTGCCGCCATGTGATTTCCTCTTCTTTGGAAAGAGAGACATACTTTGCCTTCAAATCGGCTCTCTCAAGTCTGTCTACTTCCGACAAATCGCCCACTTCTTGGAGATCGAAATCATGAATTTTTGCCAAAATCAATTCAAGATCTGATTCCCTTGTGCCTAAAACCTCTCACATGGGTAAAAGTGTCAGACTCGCTTGGAATCATATCACACTGGATATTATTAAAGTATTTTTGTTATTTATTTTAATTAATGTTTAATATTTAATATCTGAGTATAAAGCATTTGGGTATAGCAGTGTGCATATCTAACAATGGAAATCTTACCCTGCCCCCATTTCATTTCATATCCAATACATGCTCCACCATGGAATTTGAAGGAGATCCATGTGTTATAGGCACTGGTGCTGTCCAAAGTGAATTGCGTTAGAGGTCTTCACATGGTTTTGGTTTCTTTTTGCAGAATGCAAGATGTGGAGCAGAGCAAACCCAAACCGTTACTCGCCAATCTTCAACAATCACCATTGCGCCAATTCAAGGTAACATCTATTCATTACTAGTTTGCATGATTAGTGGCAATGCAGTAATTAAAGGCAAATTTTGTTGCAAATGTATCTCTTCATTTCTATAGAACTAGCTGTTTTTATTAAATTCAGGTTGGAGCCTATCATCAAATAGGACAATTTCTTAGTAAAAGACAGAGTTTGGATTTTACCCATAGCTTGACCAAACTGAGTCAACTTGGCAGATTTTCAAGTCAATCAGTGAATTCTTCCATATTGCTTAGCTGGTTCCTATATTCCTGTCTTATTTTCTTGAAACCAGTTATTACTGGCTGGGATAATATAGTGTGGACTGGAGTTTTGCTAATCTGAGTCGTGTTGATCTACCACGACGTGGCATCATGCCACACGTGCAATCCAGGCCATCCATCAGTACGTTTCACCTTGCCCAAGAATCAAGCAGATCGCAGGCCTCTGCACCCAAGAAGTCAAAAGGCTAAAAAGACTTGGCCAAAGATGGTTGTCTTTATTTGATGCTTTCTTCTCTGTAAATCAGTTGCTTTCAAAACGTGCGTGTGCACCCACTTACACTTGAGTCTTAGTGTGGAGTCTCATAAATCTTTTTTTTTTTTTTTTTGTATTATTCCCTTTCCTTTTTTGAAGCTTTGTTTTGTATTATTTTCATGGCAACAGAAACCGTGTAATTTAATTTCATCTTGAGAAATGTTCCCGTAACACTGTATGTGAACATTCACATGCAAAGCTTTCTTCTTTCCTCCCAATGTTTCACTGAGTTGTGTATAAATATCCAATCCATGCAAAAGGTGGGTCGCATTATAAAGATCACCTGGGGCAGTAACCAAGGTGATCCATTCATCAGGCAAGCTACACCATCAGCATGAATAGATGGACAATGATTGACTCAATTGTATGAGTGTGGCCCACATAACGAGCGGATTGGTCTGATTCGCCCTAGATGAGATCTTATGGTGCAGCATATCATATCATTTGCATGGTGTTCAGTAGAAATTAATCTTCTATGCGAACATCTCTTCCATTTTCTGGATGCGCCTTATGTGTTGGTTTTCAGGCAAGGAAAAGTCACCTGAGCTTGATGATGGTGGAACTGGGTTCCCCCCACGTGATGATGGTGGCGGTGGCGGCGGCGGCGGCGGCGGCGGCCATGGATGGTCAGGTGGGTTCTTCTTCTTCGGCCTGCTTGCTTTCCTCGGATTTCTCAAGGATCAAGAGAGTGAGGGGCCTTATAGGAATGAACGGAGGAGATAAGGAGCATACGAACAGGAATATGATAAATATTGATAGGGAAAATTGCTTCTGTTTTATTCTTCTCTTTTTAATCAGAAAATATCAAATATATTCCTTTGATTCTGGTTTCTATGGAATAGAAAAGATTGAATTTCTCTAGCTATAGCCGGTATGTGACACACATGGAGTCCCAGTAGGAAGAGAATAGTGTAAGGATTTATTCCTTTACTACACCTGTTTCAAGCACTATATAAGACACCCAAGCCCTGTGCTTGATAATCCACTCCGTCCGTTGGTTGAATTTTGGTCATTCTTAATGGAAGGCTAGTGAAATATCCATGTCCCCACAAACTCACCAGCACTTGGAAATCTCATATGTGGGCTCCTGATGTTGCGTGTTCTATTGAAAAATTAGTGGCCGCTCATGACGGTTGATTGTATATCATTAGTTAACCATTTTCCTTAAGCTGTTCATTTATTCCGGCATGTCCAACTCGCTCTATAAATGGACTTACCAGCTCTCTCTCTCTCTCTTAATTTTTTGAGCTATCAGACGTTTACTATGACCACCATATGAATAGGAATGGAAATTGACCTATCCGATAGGGTAGGGGACCATGGGTTTGGTATGTGTCTGATTTTGAAGCTGGAGTGATTATTACATTTCGACCACAGGCCTAGGTTTTGTAAAATGTTTTAACAAGGCCCAACCCTAGCTGATTTCCCTCTGGGGATCTTGTACACAGTACTATGTTTGGCACACTTGATCATTTGGCCCTAGGGCTAATGATGCACCTTTAAGGGCTAATATGGTAGCGCATTGGAATCCATTTAATGATGCAACTTGTACTTGGTATGAATTGGAATTCATTTAATGGTGCACCTTTAAGGGCTCATATTGTATCATCGCTTGTATTTGGTATGAATTGGAATTCAAATGGATGTGTTTGGCAACCTATCATCCCAATTGCAATTGGATTGCATTGAATGCTTGCATTTGGTATGAATTGGAATCCAAATGGACGTGTTTGGCAACCTATCATCCCAATTGTAATTGGATTGCATTGAATCATGTAGTACATAAATTAATTTAATTAAGCAAATCAGCTTTAATCTCTCAAATTAGTACATATGTGAGCCAAAATGAGGAAATTTCAAGCCTCAGGTGGGCCAACTAACATTAAAATTCTGAAGCAATACTTTTTTTCTTCAAAAATGCGTTCCCACCATTATGCTCCGTGGCCTAAATAGCAGGCCCGTCTGTCATATTAGATTGTTTTTAGCAGCAGCTTTTGCCTATTCTGGGTCCCCATCATTATGAACTGTCCATTGCCGCCTTCAGAGGACCAAGTCAGCAAACGCAAGCCCACAATTTCAAAGAATATATAAGATAGAAATTATACAAAGAAAATTAAGCCAAATAACTCATCAGGTGGGCTATAATAAATCCAAATTAGGCCATTTCACACCTTAAGTGGGCCACACAGCATGGAAAACAAACGAACGGCCATAGAAATTGTTGTTATGGTCGGTTTTACTTCCTACGTCTTAGCCTGCACTGCTACCTTTCACAATCAATGGAAAGCTCAGATTCTCACATGGGCCACCATCATGTTTTTGTGAAATCCACCCCAACCATGTGTGCCACGCATGTTAGGCTCAGGGTCAAAATGCAGCCCCATCCATGATTTAAGTAGACTACACGATTGTAAACAATGTACAAGGCAGCACTCAACCCTCCAAACTGTTTCCCTTTATGTGGCCCACCTGAATCACGGCTAGGGCTAATTTTTGGGCCCTAGGAATAAAGTTTAGTGTGTCATCTAATGGTTGGAGTGGATTTCATATAATCATCATGGTGGGCCTGAAGAAGAAGAAAAAACCAAGGGGTGGATGTCTCTTTCCTAACTATTTCCATTGCCCACCGGAAAACCAAGTCAGCCTTAACTTGTGTCCTAGACCTAGCTTGGGATGACAGATCTAATGGTAAACATCAACGGTAAGCATTGCTCTCCCAACCTTTTCCCTTGGTATGGCCCACTTCAACCATGGAAATAGGAAGATTTTTGTGAAGCTGTGTGTGTATTTTTAGAAGCACCCTTGCCAAAAGTCAGATTCAGCTGCTATTGGGAGAGTTATCAAATATGTGAATTTGGTGTCACAGCTCCCAAACACAATCACTTAATGTTTCAACACCAATTCATAGCAATTCACACCAAATGTCACCTACCAAACGACCCCCAAGTAGAATTCATCTTTTTCCCAATTAGGAAGAGACAACCTACAGCTGCTTGTATGCAAGAAAAAGGCTAGTGCTTGTGAAAAAGTGTTGTATGTTAACATACAATTAGTTGTAGCCAAACGGTTTTCTCTTTAAAAAATGCACTCATACAACTGAATAAAAGGTAAAGAGCAAAATACAGTGAAAGTGGGTTATTTCTAAAGATCCACAGCTCACAGCTTCTCTATAACACTAACCCAAATACCTGAGTTTTGTTTTTACAGCTTTCTTACACATGTTAATACTGCAAATTGATTGATTTCTCTCAGCTACACACATTTAAATGCTACATATTTCCCATGGAAAATTCATAAAAATATAAACATCTCAAGTAAAGGCTTCTTTCATCTGGACACAAGTCAGGCCACAGCGATTTTCAAATGAAGGAAGAAGAAGAAAATAAGGCAGGTGAACCAGCAATGTAAGAGATCACTCCTTTCCGTCTCCTGTCCTCGAAAACCCAGATGGGAAATATGAACGCAGATCAATACAGCAGCATGACTTGTCCTGGGCAGAACTGGCCGTTCTTGTAAACGGCACGTACCATTACAGCATTGTTTAGATTAATTGTAGTCCGGCAATGTTAGATGAGATCTGGAAAACCAAGGTTTTCCACCCAAAGTATTCTACAAGCCAAATACCAAAACCCCACCTTGTTTTTAAATGGCAATCACATCCGTGAGAGGCGGATGCATTCATCATTGCAAAGGTATGCAAGGGCATATCAGTCTTTACCTCAAGAGTATTATCAGCTCTGAGTTAATCTCATGCCAGCTCTTCCTCTCGCTTATAAATATAGTAGGAAACTCCTGTCCGTCTCCTCAGTAGCTTCTTGCCTGGCACATTGGATCATAATCATAAGCCTCACCAGCCTTCACAAACCGCCCCTTCACACGCCTTCTCACATCAGCCCTAGCCTTGCGAGAAGCATACCGTATCTTCTTGTCAAACCTGTTTATAGAAAAAGGAAAAAGATTGGTGTTATTCATTCACATCACTAACATGGTAGTTTCCAACCACTAGGGTGATGACAGAGATGATCTTTCATCAGCAATTATATGACCAGTCGTAATGATTAATGGATGTGCGTGTATGTGTGGGTAAATGGTCCATTGCCAGTAGCTGCACCAGGACACATGGACAATCCGATCATTGACCTGGACTGTCAATTCAATTCCACCACTCTTCATGGACTACTTCGCATAAAATACATCAACTTGGATGATCTTATCCGTCTAATGAGTGTCATTCAAAATGAATGGCCGCTGTCGTCCATAACAAAGAAAAAGAAGTTCCAATCATCAATCTTATGTCTGAACCATCCAATTGCCTTCGGCTCTCAAGAATAATTTAATTAAGATGATCTGAAACATGCTATTTGTGGATCAGAAACGGAGTAGTCATAAAAGAAGAGACCGGAGTTTGGACTGATAGGCAGTGTTAACTGTTCGTATTTGGGAATAACTCAGTAAGGCTTTTTCTCATTGGTAATCTATGTATTATTAAAAGGAAAAGAAAAAACTAAAAACACACTACAGTAACAGAGCAGATAGCAAAAGAAAACAAAATTTAAGCAACAGGCAACGGGCACAGAACTTAAAAGGCTGCAGGGACACAAAATAACCAACATAGCTTAAGACTAAAACTAATCTAATAAAAACTCCCATCCATGACCAACAGATCAGGCACAGCAGCTCCACTTTTAGCCAGCACATCCACTAAAGATTCGGGGGGATTCTTGTCTCGCTGGTTCCCTGGATTCTATTCATATTTTGTCCAGAGCGTTATACGTCTTTTTGTGATAGCCTTGTAATTTCCTGGCCCTGGTTTTCTTTTGCTTATTGGGTTTGGGTGGGTTAGCTTTTGTTGTAATTTTGTGGTCTTTCCTTTTACCCTTGTCTTCTTTTTTGTTTTTATTTATTTATTTATTAAAATCTTCGAATTATCAATCCAGAAAAAAGAGAGATGAGAGGATTCAGAAAAATATCGGGGAGTTTTCCTTAAAAGAAAAGGAAGAAAAAAAAAGAAAGACGTAATTTTCACCGAAGTGATTGGATTTTTGAAAAAATAATGAATAATTCACCAATAATATGGGTATTAGTGTCAAATAAGTTGCAGTTCATGAAGAAATTACCAATCATCAAATGAAGTTTTCTCAAATACATACAACGTATTACCATATGATTTGGGGCTTTAGCAATTGGAATTGGGTTCCTTTCAATAACCCAAACCATATATGTTATAGCACTTATCTTGCATGGGGGATGCCTGAAAGACCTCTCAGATTGAATAAACTCGACCCTTTGATTACACAAAGTTATGGTGACCGAGCTGAATTCCAAAGGTTTAATTAAAATTGTTCTACTTGAAGATTTTCTTTGTTGTTTATCCATCATACAAGGTGAGACTCATTATGTAAACAGTTTGGATCATTGGAAGATGACCCAGATTCAAAGGCTAAAGTCCTGATGTTGCAATGTGTCGGTCGGTATGTATTCGAGCACACCTCTTATCAAATTATTCACAAATTATTCAGAGAAAAGGACCATTTTTGTGTCACAAATATTGCTAGGTTTTCTCAAAGATATGATTTTGTAACAACGTGGATATGATCGTCCAATTGGGATGACTTTTGCATTGGAGGCCATGAAGAGTGAACTTGACTAATGGTCCAGACAAGGCCTTTTGATTGGGGGCCCACTTATCCAGAAGCAAGCATGGTACAGGGAGCTTCCTTATCCCTATAGAGGATACAACCTCATAGGTTTTTATATGTACATATGCATGTGTATGTGTATTTACTTGTGCATGTAAGATGAACTTACTTGCGTGCCTTCTTCTTTTCCTTATAGCGCATAACAGCACTGTCCCTGCTTGCCGTTGGTAACTGGTTTTCAGGACCAGGAGAATACCATGGAGGCTCACCCATGAGAAGCATTGATGACATCTCGCAGTCTTGATAATCTCCACCACTGCTCTCACCAGTCAAGCCTGAAAATGAAAGTGAGAGGCTGGAATGTGCTTGCGTTGCTGGAAAGCAGAGGTTCGAGTCAGATTTGGCCCGACGATTCAACATCGGGGAATCAGAAGATACCGTATTGCTGCATGCTGCCTGTGCTGCTTTAGCCTTCTTGGCTGAAGATGCCTGCGAAAGAACAAGCTGATTAACAAATCGACCATCTGCAGCATTTATGAGCCATACGTACATCATTTCCAACAATAATTTGCATGATCTGGCAAGGGAACAATGCAAGGTGTGTGCTCTAGTGTACATATTGCATAAGATCCATGTTGTGACCAGTAACTTTGCCAGCAAGTCCCAAGCCCATAAAATAGGCGGGGGATGTCAAGCATTGTCATTGACTTCTATCACCAAGCAATTGTGAGAATTAGCCAACCCCAAATAGCTGGGACAAGGATATGATGGTAAAGATGTCGATCCATGTTCTGATATCCATTACTTCAAAAAAGATAAAAATGTGTGAGATCAACTCTGTTCTTCAGGAAGGGATCTCAGCGAACATACACTGCCCCAAGAATCAGACTTGTGTATGATTTTGGGCCATGTATGTTGGCCACCATCTAATAAGCAGCCTGGATCCTGCATATGGGTGCCACGTGGCATATATGTCCATGTGTTGCGAATCGCCTCTTCGATCTCCTCATGTGAATCACTTTAGCATTTCTCCATTCACTTATCTTGTTTTTCAGGAAATGCTAAATCGTAATGTATCCTGTCATTACTGAGTTGGGCGCATGTACCAAGTCTTAAAACCTTTGAAAAACAGATTTTATTAAACAAACCCCAAAGCCTTCTCCCAACTAATTGGGTTTGCCTACATGAATCCTTTTCCACCATTCCACTCTATCAAGGGCCATAACTTCTGTTAAACCATAGGTCATCAAGTCTTTTCTTATTACCTCCACCCATCTTCTTTTAGGCCTTCCCCTTGCCCTTTTAGAGCCTTCAACTTGCACAAACTCACCCATAACCAGCACAGTTCTTGGTCTCCCGTTGCACATGACCGAACCATCTAAGTCTAGTTTCCCTCATCTTGTTACCTATTGGTACTACTCCTAGATACCCCATGAGAGATTTGGGGGACAAGGGTGACAAAAGCATGAAAATATGTTTTTTGAGCGATTCACATCAACAAACAATCTGGCATATCTGTTTATCTCAACACTCAATAGATTCTTAATCTCAGGGATTGGGAAGCCTTATATCCTAAAGTGTTGCAAGTGACTAGTCTGCACCCGGTCTCGGAGCATAGCCCCACGGTCGTCCTCCAAGCTACAAAATGGACTCCAATCCCATTCAGGTTTTGGACTCGTGTTTGAAAGGGAACGGTTTCAAGCTTAAAGTGAAGGAATGGTGGGAAGGATTCCAAGTAAAGAGTCAAGACAGTCAGAAACTCTCCTTGAAGCTCTAGATGTTCAAGGAAAAGCCAATGTTCTAAAAAGCTAAACTATGTAGCGTAGCTTAGCCTTAATGCTACATAGCTCATGAAAATAGCTTAACTCACGTGTAGCCTACGCTACATGATAATTTGCATATGCTACACACTACATAGACTATGCTACAGGCTATGTAGTTCACATTACAAATTATTTTTCACTACAACATTAAAATCAATTAATGTTTTGAATGATTTGTTGCATCTTTCTATTTGCAATAAAAATTAGTTAATCTTTTCAATGATTTTAGTAAAATAATACAAGTAACAATATTAAAGCAGTTTTGTCAGCACAAATATCATGAAAATTTGTTAAATTTCATTTTTAATCAGTTTAATTTGGTGCAGAATATCATGAAATTGGTACAACCAAGCGCAACCTTAATTAAAAATCTAGAAGTGGCATATAGCTTACGCTCCAAACTATGTAGCTTACGCCTCAATACTTCAAAGGGGTGAACGCTATGCTACACGCTATTCACTATTTAAAACATTGGGAAAAGGTAAAAGAATGGAACAACAACAATTTCAGGAAAGTGGAAGATGCTATTTGAAGCCTCCTTCCAGACAAGGAATTGGACAGAAGGGAAGCAGGACATGCATTACTGGAAAACACGAAAGCACACGAGAAGGAAATAGTGCTTAACTACAATAGAAAAGTCGAAGAAGATGAGACCATGTGGCATCAAATGTGGACAAGGCTGCATTGAGTTTGGGTTTTTTTCTTTTTTTTTTTTGGATTGCTGGAAAACAATGAAAACCTGTGGAAATGATAATCAATTTCCACACATGCTATGTTTTTCTCTGCTTGTAAAAGCACAATTAGGCGTACAGATTGATTTCCATTTCAACAGTTTTCTCAAAAAACAAAAAGGGGGGAGTAAAACCATTTCCCAAAAAGAACCTGTTAAATCAAGATTTCCACAGTTCTGAGAGAAAGCTCTCTTTTTCACTGTTAACCTCCTAACATTTCCATGAAAGTCATGTGAGCTAAAAAAAGAAACAGGTTAACTTAAAGGAGAACTCATTGCAAAGATCAAATACCAATATTAAGTCGTATATTGGAGGAAAAGTTATTGCATGTGAAAGAAGGATACCAAATGTGAGCCTGAGCAATAAAAGTAAGGATGTGCTAAAGGAGCAAACCTCTGCAAAATCACCCTGACCGCTGGTCCCAGCTGCAGGCATGCTCTTTGTTGCAAACAAACTATCAATATCGGCATCCTCAAAAGGCTGTCCTGATTGGTTCTGAGATATGCCAAAGAACTCTTCATAGTTCTCAAAACTCAACTCAACATCATCCATACTGAAATCTTCATATAGAGCATCATCTTGACATAGTTCAAGGGCTTTTGTCCCAGTACAAGATAGCTGCATAATAAGCAGAAATGATCAACAAGTAGTCAAATAAATTGAGACACTGCCCCATGTGTAAATATAGATCAAATACAAATCAGTTAGTTACTCTGGGACCTGTTTGGACACCTGAAAACTCACAACTTGGGAGATTGTTAAATAATACCATTCAAGAATTGGCCAACCATTAAAAAACAAATTTTATGGCCATTTCACTTGGATTTCCATGCCAATTTGTAAATGAGATGGTTTTGACTCAGATCTGTTTTAAACTCATTTAAGAACCAGGCTGACACAGTGAGGGAATCCAAAGACAGTAGTGAATCAAGTAGCAACTCAAATACTCCCCAACCCATTTTTTCTACACAATAATATTAATCTTTTTTTCCTTTTTGCCAAAAATTAATCTCAAATGCATGAAACTTTCTGAATCATGAGGTATATCTGTATCTAAAAATCAAGCCCAAGAGACTAATAATTTCATCAAAGGAATGAACATTCAACTTCTATTATTTGCACAAAAAAGAATGTTTCAAGTTTAACAGCCCTAATTCTGACAAGCCAAGTTTATGTTCCTCAGAAGTTCATCAGCTAGTGTAGTGTTAACACAAATCACGATAACTATTAAGTACACATCATACAAGGTTTTATGCCAACAATTCAGCAACTACAGAAAGCATTAATATATAGACATACATAGACATACACAGACATACACAGACACATTATATAATTCACACATACATGGAAAGTTTCTGGATGGTAGATAATAAGTATTCCAAACCATTATTACCTTGGGTGAGGTTGAGTCCATGGATCCAACCGGCTGATCTGCACACGTCGTACTATTCAATGCAGACATTGGAGAGGATCCCAACCAAGCATCGAATTTATCTGAATTTTCCAGGTCATGCACCCCTGTGCCAACTGGGTCCTCCATACTGCTTTTTGGAGGCCCCCAATAGTTGCTAACACTATTCTCATTGATGCTCATCAAGCCGAAACCCTCCTCACAATTTGAATCTGCTGTAGAAGGGAAGTCCTCGATAAATGACCAGATTCTAGAAAGTTCTGCTGCCGAAGGGCAGCCCGAGTAGCAGTTGATCGGTTGTCTTTTATGTCCAGCAGCCGTGCCAGAGCTACCGTGTCCATTCCAATTGCAATTTTGACACAGAGAAAGCTTCTCTTCAACACACCTAACTACTGCAGGCTGTGAATTGCATCTGTCGCACAAAAGGGTCCGCGAGTGGCGCCAAGAAAGTGCATTTGCAGAATGAACGTTGCGGTCACAAGACAAACACAAGCAAGCAGCATCGGATCTGCAATATACCATAGACCTTTGCTCCCCACAGAACTCACAAAGAGGACCCATGTTTCGCTTTAACCCTTCTCTGGAATCAAAACCAAACTGAACCCAAAGGCAGACTATTGCACTTTCTTCAGCTTTCAAATCTTTTCCTGGGATATCATCCAACTTTCTTCCATAAGCTTCTTAGATGCACCAGAATCGCACTAAATGTGGGTAGTGGGTACAACCTTCAATGGCAGCTGCAGAGAATTGAGAATTTATTAGAATCAATTTAACAAGACCAGAAAAAGACTAAAAGGAGAAGGGTTGTCAATGGACTGGCCCTGGGCTGAGCAAAATTGAAATTTTGAACTGGCCATCCTGATCATTTCAAAATCCGAGTACCGAACCAACCCAGACCCAGCACACTGATAGCCCTGAAGAAAACAAGAATGTGGCTTCTAGGCAGCAATGCCACCTTTTTTTTTTCCGAATGGTGGCACCAATGGCACCCATCTTCTATAAAATACCAAAACTGCCAATTCTGGTATAAACTACTTGCGGAACTACAGTACAACACAAATGCCTCCAGACTGATATATACCACATTACAATGGCCACAAATACAGCTAATCACTGTTAAGGAAAAGGGCAAAAAATGTGCATTTTTAGCAATTAACAAGTGACAGATATCAGGGTTGCCAAATTTCTGGTGTCCAGGCAACATCTTTGGAACATCATCCTCCAAACATACAATTAGAATCACCAATGAATCAAAATTCAAATTACAAGAAGCACAATACCTAGCAAATTTGAACTCCGGGCAAAATGACTTACTATACAGGAAAAGATTAGTTGAAGTTCCCTGTAAATATTTTAAAATTTAATGCAATTATAGCATGAATACCATAGAAAGCCAAAGGAGACCTGTTTCCTTCAATCTGAAAGGCTGCTGCAATCTTCAATTGTTCATGCAATACCTCTGTTCTCATGGCATTTTAACAACAGAGAACAAATTCGGGCTAGAAATTCCACAATTCCATGTCTCAAATGGGAGAGAGTACAGTGGAGAGTTGGCCACACTTTAGGCAGGTTGTTGGCAACCACTATCACAGAACAATGGTATACACACGCGTCAGTCTATGGCCATCAAAATCATTGGCCCTGCCATGAATGGAGCATAGCTTGTCACACTTTAGGCAGACCATTAGCAACCACTATCAAAGAACAATGGTATACATAGGCATCAGTCCAGGACCATCAAAATCATTGGCTGCACCATGAATGGAGGATAACCCAAAAGTTGCACTGATTGAACAATATTACCAATCCAAACCCCAATTGCGTTTGGATTGTTAGCCATTACCTGTTTCAATTGTCCATTTGACAACCACCAATTGGACAGTTAAAATCACCTAATCAGTATGATTTCAGGCTATTATCCATCTACAGCTTGGATGGCTGCCTACATGTATGCCACATGTAATGTGGATCTATTGCCATCGCTCGTACAATGTGCGCCAAATTCAGACCATAGTATAGCCCATTTTGCAAATACACCAATGTGTTACAACAAGTCACAAACTAAACATGATTGCATGCAATGAAATCAAAAGAGGTTGCTATGCCCACACATATGTATAACCCAGCCCGCCCACACACTAGTCCATTGTCAATATGGCAAACATCTGCTAGATCTGATCAGTCCATATAGGCCATACTTTGAACATATTCTAGCCCAGAAATGGAAGGAAAAATCAAGTTTGCCCACCTGATAAGTAAACCTATCAGATTTTCTGTACAGGGAATCTACAGAGTGTGGCCCACCTCAAAGACTGCTCGAATATTGCACGCGTGTGCCACGTTAGCATGCACACTAGGATGTAGATGGACAGGGCCATACACGCACAAACGGGCTTGCAAAACTCATCAAAAGAGTGTTCCGATATCGAAAGGGGGAATTGATATCTGAGCTCATCCCTTCTAATTTTGGTTACACCAATTTCCCAATTTGGGAATTGAAACAGTATAAAAGTGTACAATTTCAATTCCCAAATTGGGAAAATGGGTGTAAACAAACAACCAAAATGGACATAAATAGTGGCTCTCCATCAGAAAAACAAGGGTGATTCCGACTCTGACACTACATACTTCAATTCAAAGCAATCAAAGTAAAAAATAAAAACACCAAAAGTATTCACTGACAATTTCCCAAAGGTCCTAACATTTCTGAAATATCCCAAAATTTTCACTTTAATTTTTCACAATTTATAGTAATTTCTTTGCCGAAGGTATCATTCAAACTTCAATTGCTACAATTTCCAACATATTTGATCAAATTCCATAAATTCGGAAATGAAAAAGAAAGGACCTTTCTACCAAAAACGAGAAAAAAAAAAAAGAAAAAAAAAGAAAAATCAGAATTAAACCGAAGAAACCATATTTCACAGAAAATTTTGAATTTTACAAATATCTCAAAAAGCCAAAAATGGAACTCATGTAAAGAAAACTATCAAAATTCGCCCCCCAAAAACTAGCCTTTCATTTACAATAACTCGAATTCCACATGAGATACACAAAATTACCAAAAGAAACCCTACACAATATAGCTATTTCCACTATAAATTCAACTAATTGAACGTAATTTCCCAAAACTTCGCCCCAAAATCTCAAATTTCTCACAAGAACTAAAATTCCAGACCAAGATCTTCAAAATTAGCAAAAACGAAAAAGAGAAAATAGCACGTTTCGAAACTTGAAAGTAAAAATACCAGAATTTCACAGGAAATCGAAAAAAAAATAACATAAAATAGACAGATTTTTATTTTTTTTTTTCCTTTCTCGCGAGAACTCAAATTCCACATCAATATCCACGAAGCAACAAAACCACATCGCATGTTTCACCAAAAAAAATCCCAAATTTTCACAGGAAAACGGAAAAAAAAAGGCCTAAAATGACAGAAAATATCAAAATTTCTCACATGAACTCAAATTCCACATTCATATTCACAAAATTAGAAAAAACCACAAGAATCCGCGTTTCTCGAAACAAAAAAACAGCTTCTTGAATGTAAAAATCCGAAATTTTCACAGGAAATCGAAAGAAGGCCTAAGAATGGGCCCAAAAACTCCGTTCGGGATGGAAAAGTGAGGAACCTGGAGAAGAGGGAAGGGTATTTGTGGAATTACCGAATTTTGGGAGATCTTCAGGCACAAGATTTAGGAGGAAAGAGCAGTAAAAGCTCGGTGGGGAGCTTTTTGCAGTCGCTGGTTTTAAAAGATGGAGAGAATATATATATAAATATATTATTTTTTTTTTTAAAAAAAACCCTAAAAAGAGAGAAATCAGGATTCTCGCAGTCCATGGTGGAGGAATTTGGGATAAAAGTGCATAAGGTGGGTCCCACTACTGGGAAGGGTAGTTTCGTGATTGTTGTCATGGTGGAGGGCATTTTCATGGTGTTTGTAGACTCTTATGTTTATTTTGCACCATTTAAGAAAAATGTTGACTCTTGCAGCGCCGCCGCTGCCACAGGAAGCTCCTGTTGTCGGAAGCTACGTGGCGCCCGCAGCGACGTCTGGGACAAATCAAATCCGTCCGTCGGTTTCTAAAGAGTATAATACAATAGATATCCAACAATGAGGCAGATTCAGCACTCAGGTACGACAGACGATTATTTCTGCTTACAACTCATCTGAGCGGTGAAAAACCTTATCAACGGTTTGGATGACATACGAACATTATTGTCAGCTCCAGGAAAGTTTTAACGGTGGACGTTTCTGATCTGACTGGTTCGGTGGGCCATATAGTTTCCAACCACAGGAAAGGCAAAAGCAATTCCCGTCCACATGGCATGCTAATACGACAATCCAGACCGTCTAAATGACTAACCCAAATGTGCATTTGATAGCCATTAATTGTACGGTCAGGATTTCTTAATAGTGTGGTTTTAGATATTTGCTCCTTCCACTGTAGGTCACTGAATTTAGATGCACTCACATCAGTGACGCATGCGAGTAGGACGAGCCACTCCCATTTTGTTAAAATGTGGAAAACTAACACATGAATCCTACACCACGGTCGGTGTCGAAGCCACTCGGAGGAGGAGATATTTATAAGGGGAAGCATGCGAAAATAGCATGCAACTCCATCCGTCCACTTATTTATGGTATGGGAGGTCTGATGAGCACTCCTTGTTTTATTATTTTTTGGATCTTTACATAGTGGCCCACTGCTTAAATGGACCGGATTTTCTGAAGAATAATCCATTTCCTGGAAAAACGGAGCTGTATGCTAGATTAACGTACAGCAGGGCTGTAACTGATCAATTCTCTTTTGTTTTGTGTGATACTCTAGTAGAGTAGAGTGAATCATACTCGTGCACCTATATATAGGGTCCTTCGTTTATGTATACTTTAATCCAAACCGTCTAATAGTGAGAACACTTTAGATGGGACAAGATGAAGAAATGGAACTGTTTGGATGGTTGCAAACGTCCTATCGATTAACGTTCCGCTAGTGAGAGGTCGCATCACCATTTTGTTTTTTAGGGGCGATTCCGTCAGTGCGAAAGTGTAGGTGGGCCAAAGTAGAAGACCACAATCATTGTACTTCTGGTTTGTTAATTTGGTTGTTTTACAGTGGGACCAACCAGATGAAAGGCCCAGATCATCTGATCATCCAAATGGGCCCCACCCATGGTAAGCCAAACGAAAGAATTTTCAAGATGATATATCTTGGCAAATCCAGGCCACTTATTCAGTAGGCCCGATGTAGATAGGGACCCAGGTCAAAAATCTCACTAACGGATATCATGACTGTCCGGACATGCACATAAATCTAAACCATAGAAGAGCCGATGTGGGGACCACCGAGGTCTGTGGATCGGTGACCATGGGGCCCACTTTGATTTATATCTACACCGTCCATCTGTTTCGCCAGATTATTTTATAGCATGGGCACAAAAATGAAACAGATCCAAATCTCAAGTGGACCACACCACATGAAACAGTATTGATTGAACATCCACCGTTAAAAACTTCTCATTTCCCATCCTACCTGTTGATAATGTCACATATATCTGGATAAAGGGAAATTACGACCACCAGCTTGATCCAAGTCACGGATCCACCGAATCCGAGTCCGAGATCATCACCCGGTGGGGCCCACCACGAGATTCTACATTTTCCAAAGGATTGTACCGTAAATATACGATCGTGTGAGGGTAGCTTGAGAAAAGGTCCGAATATGACGCAATACCAACCCCGCAAAAGTTGCAAGAAACTTTTACGACAATGACCAAATTACTTCTTTACCCCTCCGATTGGAAATATTTACAATTTTTTGTCGCGAAAAGCGTCAAGATATTTTTGCTGGAGGTAATTCCGTAATTCTACGGATAGCTGAAGATATTTGTAAGTGCCCTTTGCCCACTCGATGCTGGCGCTTTCCAGATACAAGAGACGGGTGAGAAAGGACATGAAACGTGGACCAATAGCCCCCACCTTCGACCCTTTCTCCAAAAGGATAATATCGTAATTATCCCGTCGTGTGAGGGTATCTGGTGAGAAATATCAACGAGAGATACCAACGCGGATTAGATAGTAGGATAAATGATAAGCTTGCGGTGTTGCGGACGGGAATTGTTGGTGCGTAGGTGTGACCTACGCGGGGCCCACCGTGATGTATGTAGAAATTCAACCCATCCATCTTCTACTAATATTAGAATTGGACAGGATATAAAAAGTGAAGCATATATAGAATTCAGGTCGGTCAGAATGACTATGCCTACCGTTAAAACCTTATAGGAGCCGATTGTGATGTTTATCTCTCTCTCTCTCTCTCTCTCTCTCTCTCTCTCTCTCTCTCTCTCTCTCTCTCTCTCTCTCTCTCTCTCTCTCTCTCTCTCTCTCTCTCTCTCTCTCTCTCTCTCTCTATATATATATATATATATATATATATATATATATAATTCTCTTTTAAAAACCTGGACTCAACTTACCTTGAAATTGAATTTAACCCAGGTCAAGCTGATTCTTTTAGCTCGAAAAGATATTCAGATGTGTCAAATATGCGCCTAGCTCGACTCATCCTGATTAGAAAGTGACTTGAACTTAATTTGGTTGGACTCATGTTAGTATCACTTAATATAAATATTTATATTTTTAAATAAATTATATATTATAATATATATTATATATTATATATATTAAAAACCCTAAAGCTTGAACTTAGCCCATAGTCTTGATCTTGAACTTGGATAGAGCTGACCCAAGCTGTTAACCAAGCTGAGTTGAGTTTGCCAGTCAAACTTAAGGGCATGGTCAAGCTGAGTTCATGCTGAATAAGTTTATTGGTCGAGCTGAGCTGAGTTAGACATAGTTTGGTTGGTGTACAACTCTATCCCCAATTGGATGGTGACCCATAGCGAAGTAGCGTTGGGATGCATTTGGGGAATTTAAGTAGTTACCGTAAGGTGGGTGAAGCGAGTACTTATGACACCGGGCAACTCTCAAACATGCTTTGCCTTGTTAAGCTCATTTATTGAAGCATGACACTAGGGGTGTACATCAAGTTGAACCAAGTCGAGCTAGCCTCAGCACGACTCGGCTCGGACACTAGCCAACCTCAGCTCAAACTTGGCTCGGTTTGGTCCTGGAGCTTGATTGGCTAGCTCGAGTCGAGTTCGAGCCAAGATCTAGCTAAGTTCGCCATTGAGGCATTTTCACAAATATCCAAATTTCAACTTCAAAATCCCACTATATGTAAGACAAAAGCAATACTTTTACAGGTATTTTATCAAACACATTCTAAAAAACATAAAAACCAAGAAAAAAAAAATATTTGTTTCATGTATATACCTTCTTTGCCACTAACCACACTTCGTTGAGTTATTTCATCAAACACTTGGTGAGCAACATCAATAGCAAAGTAACCGAGTCACTGAATTAGTTTGATCCGAGTTAAATTCGAGCTGGATTCGATCCGAGTCGAGTCGAGCTGGAGCCAGCTCGTACTCAACTCAAACTCATTTTCGAGCTAAAAAAATCAGCTCGACTCGGCTCGAACTCAACTTCAAACTGAATCGAATTGAGCTTTTTCAAGTCAAGTAGAGCAAGCTAATCGAGCTAGCTCAGTTCGTGTACACCCCTACATGGCACACATAAGTCAAAGCAGATTGCCTATAGATGTTGCTGGCAGTCCTCACTAGACAATACTTTGTAAGCCACACCATGATGTCTGTGTTTCATCCATGTCATTGACCCATTTTTCTAGATAATTTTAGGGTATAAGCCAAAAAATGAGGCAAATCCAAATTTCCATGTGAAATAGTGATGATTGAACTCCTACTATCGAAAACTTCTTAAAGGCCACAAAAGTTTTGGGTGAAGCTTGTGTTTTCCTTTCGTCCATATCTGCATGACATAATCACCAGTTGGATGGAAAATAATAACACAAGCCCTAAAAAGTATTTAATGATGACTATTCAATCATCAATGTTTTCCTATGGTGTGATTCACTTGAGATTTGATTCTGCCTCATTTTTAGGCCAGTAAATGATCTCGAAAAATAAATGAATGAGTGGATAAAACACATATATCACACAACACTCTCCAGTAGACACCCGGCTACAGGTAGCATCTGTCGGCAATCATCCTAATTAAATTCCGCCACGTCCCAACACCACTGAGTTGTGTTTGTCTTCCTATAAGTTGGACATTTATGTTATCATATCCTCGAAAAGGAAAACGGGTCCTCATATTCACTGCTGCCGGATGGTAGGCTGTTCATTAACATTGATCGTTGCAGCTTGAATGCTTTGTTTCCTCTAACAGCTCCTGCAGGTAAAGTCCCAGTGTCCCCAACTTCTGTGGGCCCACCTTAATGTTTGTGTGACATCCAATTCACTTTGTAAATTTCGCCAGCTCATAAAAGGACATGAGCCCAAAAAATACAACAGATCCCATGCTCAAAAAAGTCATGGTACAAGAAAACAACGAGATTGAAATGCCCACCATTGACACTTCAGATCACTATGATGTGATATGTCATACAAGTCATTTATAATATAGGTCCTAAGAAGAATTTAATGGTGGGCTTTCAATCCTCAGTCCTTAACAAGCCTGGCTTACTTGAGTTTTAAATTTGCTTCATTTTTAGGCTCAGGACATGACATGATATAGAAAATAAACCTGGTGATGGGATGTATAGAACTTTGGGTTCCTTATGATAGGGTTAAATGAAAATCGTGCCTACAGGTCTTGCCTGGCATGTTGTATTTGAGTGTATTTGAAGAGATTTAAAAAGAATTGTGGGATTTTGCCCAAAAAATTAAAAAGTGAATAGAAAAATCACCATCTTCCTAAAGTGATTAAAAGACCTTTAATCTATAAGGTAGTTTCTTTAATTCTTAAAAAAATAAAAAATAATAAAAATAAAAACACTCAAATATTTTTATTGAATAATGTGTGTAAGATTTATGGTTTCTCAATTACACCACTTATTTATATATAAAAAAAATCCTAATTTAAAATTATGCAAAGTAGTAAAATTCTAATCTTAATAGAAGTCTTAATTCAACTAGAATAGAACTTATCCAAAATAATAAGTTTGTCAAAAATAGAAAGTTCTAAACTAACCTTCCCAAAGGATTCCAGGCACGATTATAAAAAAATATAAAAAACATATAAATCAAAAGTTTTAAAAATAAGTAAATATAACAAAAATCAAAATTACTTAAAATAGTACTTTTTTTTTCAAAAATCTCATTTTTAAACTAAAATTGTGCATTTTTCTCGCAAAACGGATGGCTTAATACGGTAAAGATTGATAAGTTGTGCGTCTCATAACGTGCCCAGTTCAAAAGTTATAGTTGATTTATGGTTCACACGTCGAATGACAATCTCTCCTTATCCATATTGAATTTTTTTGAATTGGACACGCGTGGGGCCCAATTACGTCATGCCTTATGTAGGAGTGGTCCCTAACCTCACGAACTACCTCTGCTTCCATTTAGACTTCTTTTGGTCCATCCATGCTAGGAATGTATCTGTGTCACATCCTACATTACAAATCTATTATTTGGCGCCATAATTTGAAGGTAAATGGCATTTGAGGTATTTAAAAGAAAATTTTATATAAAAAATTTACCTCGATAATATAAATTGATATTTTGGTGCCTACTTCAAAAGGGTTTTCAAAAGCTACCTCATTAATCAATATTATTCTCATTCCACTTTTTTTTTGTTACATTTTTATAACACTGGTTGAGTGAGCGTGCGAGCCAATGATTCAAAGTTTAGGTGGGTCCTGCCATGATGTTTATGTAAAATTCATCCAACCACCAGGTGCATCACCTTGTATTAGGCCAATGGCCCAAAAATCACTCCTATATGTGATTCGGGTGGACCACATGATTGGAAATAATGTAGAGCAATGAATGTCCCTCAAATTGTTTCCCTTGGTATGGCTCCACTTGAATGACAAATGGGTTTGATTTTTAGGCTCCAGACCTAAATTTTGGTGGAGTGAATTTCATATAATCATTACTGTAGGTATATGTATTTCTCCAAACTATTTTCTTTGGTGTGGCTCACCTAAATCACAAGTCAGCCTGATTTATTTATTATTTTGGCCTACGCCTAAAACTATGATTATGCATCTATTAATCGGAGTGGATTTTACGTACACATCACATCAAACATTGTAAAAAATCAAATCCTTATGTCCCCCTCCAATTGTACATAGATTATTAATTAGAGAGGGAGAGAGAGAGAGAGAGAGAGACAGAGAGAGAGATTGTATGGGAGGCATCTCTTGATTTTAATAGGGCTCACTATGATGTTTATGTATAATTCACTTTGATCATTAGATATTTAATTAGTCTCATATTAGGCCGAGAGAAAAAAAATGGTTGACTTGTGATATTGGTGCGACACACCAAAGGAATCAATTTGGAGAGAGACATCCACCCATGACTTTTATAAGACTTACCATGATAACTATACAAAATCTACTCCAACCATTATAAATTCCACACAAAAATTTGATCTTATGGTCCAAAAATATACTTGTAAGACCCATATCCTAGCCTGTACTGTTTCGTCGACTCTTATGATTTTTCCTGTCAAATTTCGGCAACCTGCGACATATGATCGATGTTTGCGCATGACCCTAAGTCGTATCCTTTAGATTTGAGTCAACTTAATCTGACACCTGTACCATTACGACTGTACTGTCGCCGCGGTTCCAATGCCGCGACTCGCGCGCCAATCCGACACTTAGATCATAAGATGTGGACCATGCATTATAATGATCACGGACCGCATATTGCGGGACCCACTCATCCCATGTGGCACCAATCCCTAGGTAATCATGAGGGTGATGGATGACGCCACCCTACCCTATCTATAGCCACCCTACCTACCCCTAACCCTCTTACAAGTACTTATGGCTAGCCACCTTACCCCCTAGCCTTCTTATAAGCATTTAATTGCAAGCCACCCTCTCTTACAAGTAATTATGGCCTACTTAAGCTACTCTCTCTCTCTCTCTTTATTACCCCTTCTCTCTCTCTCTCTTTCTCAACACTCTATCCCAAGCAAGCAAGAGAACTCACGTCCAAGCCCTCCCATGGAGAGAAAAGAGTGATCTTTATGGCCTACTTTTCCATCCCAAATCCATCATCCTAGCCATTCAAACCTCATCTTCTACCATCAAAGAGGGACACAAGGAGATCGACTTTCCAACAGAACAAGAAGATCGAATGGTGGGTGCTTGTATAGGCTAGTTTTCATGTTTTTATGATGGGCCAAGTGAGGCCTACCGATCGATGGTATGGATCTCACTTTTGATCCTAAGATGTGGCCGATGGCCCACCTTGATCTCTATGATCATTCCATGATGGGGTCATTTTCGATGGACCCCATCATGATGTTTATTTTCCTTGCATAACAAGAAGTCATCTAGACCGTCCATTTTGGGTGGAGAAGGAATCTCCACCGTTGATCTTTGATTTGGTAGGCCCACATATTTTGGGACCCACTTGATGTATGATTGAATGCAAGGGAAGGCTCATAGTGGCGGAGCCCTCCATCACACATGTCTCTCTCTATCTTTCTCTCTCTCTCTCTCCCCCTATTTTTTTTTTTTTTCATTTTTGTATGGTGATAAGGTTATGTGGCCCACTCGAATGGACCCCCCACCTTGATGTTTATGATCCATATCACACAGCCATGTAGTGGCCCACCAAAGCAGGGCCCACCTTAAATATCTTTGTTATGCCCAAAAATGTCCAGCGTCTGGACTTGAACTGAAAACCCAAATATTAGCTTTGGTTAAAAAGCCTTTGGTAATGGCCACTTATACAGGCCCCATCTTGATGTATGTTGTTAATTTAAGTCGTACATTCCATTCCTTAGATCATTTTAGGTGTTGAGTTGAAAAATGAAGCTAATCTGCTCATCGGGCAGGCCATACCTTAGCAAATAGTGATTTTCACTGTTTAAATTCACTTAAATTTTTCTACATGTCGAAATAAGCCCAATATTGGACTTGATGGATTGGTTATGGACTATAAAATCTATTGGGTGGGGTGGATTCTTCTGATGCAGGCTCCACACATGAAAAACTCTGAAAAGACAATTTTTCAAATATATATATATATATATATATATATAGGCAGCAGCCTTGCCACTGACGTCCAACGGACGTACAGCAGGCGCTGCTGCGCTGGGAATGCCTGGGACGGTTGGCTAAGGACCGTGGGTCCCATATGTGGACCCCACCATGATGTGTTCTACATCTATACCATGCATTTGATGTACCCTTAGGGCAGTGGGCCCCACGCCAAAAATCAGCCACATCCAAAGCTCAGGTGGCTCACGTCACAAGAAACAATGGGGTTAAACGGTTGTCATTGAAACCCATTTTGGGGTCCACAAAAGTTTTGGGGCATTATGAAATTATTATTTTTTTGTTCAACCAGGCCCGTGCGACCTTGCCAACAGATTGGATGTCAAACAAACGTTGTGGTGGGCCCCATGTGGAACCACCATTGATGTCTGTGTTTTACTCACACCGTCCACAGCTGTGGACGGCGGAAACCACTATGGTGTATGTGCTCTGTCTGCACCGTCCACAGCACTGGACAGTGGGACCCACCTAGTGATGTATGTGTTCTTACCTCACCGTCCATACCACTAGACGGTGGGTCCCCAATAATGTATGTGTCCTCTCAACACCATCTATCCCTATGGGACCCACCATGATGCATGTGTTGCATCCAAACCGCCAACCATTTTGAAAGCTCATTTTTTGGCATGAGCTAAAGAATGAGTCAGATCCATGGTTCAAGAGGATCGATCTCCACCACTGAAAAATATTGGGGATAGCAACATTCACCGTTCAAACTTCTTAAGGGTCACGATAGTTTCGATCTAGCTAATGTTTCTGCCTTCACTTCATCTATCTCCATTATTGGGCCCTGTAGGATTTTAACGGAGGAAATCACTATCACTACTATCATTTGGAGTGCGGTTCAGATGATCTTTTGATATGATTCATTTATATATGCTATATATACACCTTGATGTATTTGTAGCCCGTTGTTGAGGCCCACTTTGGTATATATATAAGGCCTATGTGATTAAGCCCACTTTGATGTATTTGTGGCCCACTGCTAAGGCCCACTTAATATATGCATGAGGCCCATGTGATTAAGCCCACCTTGATGTATTTGTGGCCCGTTGTTGAGGCCCACTTGATATATGCATGAGGCCCATGTGATTAGGCCCACCTTGATGTACTTTATGGCCCATCCGTAGGGCCCACTTTGATGTATTTTGTGGCCTATTCAAGAGGCCCACTTTGATATACATGTGACTCATCAGTATGTATCGTTGACCTATAAGCGGAGCCCACCTATTGCGTGTTTTGAGGCCCAGGTGCAGGGCCCACCTATTAAGTATTTGAGGCCCGCGTATGGAGGCCCATTGTGATGAATGTGAGGCCCATGGGTCGAGGCCCATTATGATGTATTAGAGCCCATGGGTTGAGGCCCATTGTGATGAATAAGGGCCCGTGGGTTGAGGCCCATTGTGCTGTATTTGGAGCCCATGGATTAAGGTCCATTGTGATGTATTAAGGCCCGTGGGTCAAGGCTCATTTGATGTATACAAGATTTATTGCATTGTGTGATTCCACCACGGGTTATGTAATGACATTTATGGCGGGCCATGCCTTGAGAGCAATGTTAGTTTGACGTCCACATTGTAAGAATAATGTTGGTTAAATGTCCACATTATAACTCTTCTTAGGGCCCATTGATAGGCCCGTACTTGTTGTGTGTAGGCCTTCAAGGCCCATATTCATTGTGAGGATAGTTCATTACCATATAAAATGCTTACTATAACTCCATGATTCATGTCCATATGCATCAGACTATTTACGGGACTCCTTATGAGACGGAGTGCCCACATTATCGTGTCATACGCGTGGGATTACTGCATGACCAGATAGTGTGATTCATGCATCTCGCATATATGTGACTTGATCATCGTACGCTCTAGCGACATCAGGGTCGTGGCCTCCACAGACACATCGTGGATGACCAGATGACACACCAGAAATGCTTGGTTCTAGCACTGTAGGCAGGTAGGATGTCTTTGAGTGAAAATCTCAGAACCTCCTTTGTACTAGGAGATGCTCCAACGTCTAAACCGAGTCGAATATGAGCGTCGGTGCCTATACCATGAGGTTGTGTCTCTCACTGTGTCGTGATCGGTTGGAAGGGGGTGTGGCCTTATCCGCCCAAATGAGGGGGTTATAAGCTAGGCTGAGTATGACCAGCTCGTAAATGGGTCCACTATCGACGAGTCGGATAGGTATTGACAGACTGATGGCTAGGCGGATAGTGAGGTCTCTTCCACTCGCTGGGCTGTGCGGCTAGGGAGGCGGCAGTCAGTGTAGAGTATAATAGACCCCGGTGATTTTTCAGAGAGGAATCGTACTGATATGTGGACTTGATATGAGGACCAACATGATATTATGACACCCCATTACTGTTGCACATGTGGGGGGGTGTGACGTGGGCGGGGTTGAGGCTTGGGCGAGCTACCAGCGGTTGGCAAGCTACTGTGCTGGCAGGCTATTGTGCAAGAGTTGCATACTCATCCATTCATCCATTCACTATCCACTCGGGCTGGTGGTGCGTAACTATTTGTTATATGTACCTTCGCAATGACCAAGATTTCGGTTAGGGCGCGTAACTAACCTGAGATTAGGAGTTTACCACATCAAGTCTGATTATGTAAATTTAGGTATGAGACTAGTTTGGATAGGAATCCCTTGTGATGGACCTCATAGCCTGCGATACTATATACTATCATTCCAACTTCACATTCCAACATAGTCATTTCATTCGCAGTGCATATTACATTGTATCCTCAGTACTTAGCATTTTGGGTTACTATGTTTTTGCACTTGTATGGCTTAGATGAGATTGATGGTATTTGTGGCTCGTCAGGATTTGCATATTGCATTGCATCCTCATCATCTGTTATTGTCTTGTTATGTCTTGCATCGCATAGCCTTGGTACGGCTGATAGCGCTCATGGACTTACCAGTATATTTTCGCTTACTCTGATATCGTATGATTCATGATCTTGTCGGTATTTCTGCTTATTCTGATGATATATGATTTATGAGCTTTATGGTATATTTGACACTTATATTGTGCACACACTTTCATCACCCTCTAAGCTTTTGTAAACTTATGCACGATAGATGCGTACAGGTGGCATTAGGTTGTAGCAGTGTTGAGCTCGGAGCGTGTAGCTGTCTTCTGGATTTTTGATTTCGATATATGTATTTTCCTTTCAGCATTATATTCAAATGATTATATTAGTAGATATGTAATGATGATGTTGCCTTTACGATTTGGGTATACTTGTGGTTATGCTTCTTATGAGACAAATATACGTTGAAAAATCCTCCTTATAGAATCCCAAGACCGGAATCTGGCGTATGTACACTGGGGGCCGAGAATGAGGTACTACGAAGGCTGTCGGCACCGAGTTCGGTGATCGGGATTCCTGTGAATCCGATTTTCGGGTTTGGGACGTGACAATACCCATTCGTAATTTACATGGGCCAAAATAATGGAATAGTTTAGAGGGCAAGTGCTCCCTTGTACAATTTTTCATACAGTCCAGATGAAGCCAATTTTTTAGCCCTTAGCGTAAAATCAAGTAATGTACCTGGTGTTTGGGGTGTATTCCACACAAACATCACAGTAAGACCCACTCAAGCAACCGACTCATTAAGATCCCATGGTGGTTGTGACTGAAGGTTGTGGAACAATAACAATATCCATTAATGAGGTAGCTTCTTGAAAAAGGAACTAGAATGTAAATTTCATATATTAGGTAGTTTTTCTTTTAATTCCTAATTTAAAATGCATACTTTTAATGTGTTTGAAAATCTTGGATTTTTGCTATGATTCGGGGGGTAATTAAAGTAAAATGCCTTTATGACTCTCTTTTAAAAAAAAAAAAAAAAAAACAAAAGAGTTACACTTGTAACAAAGGTATTGTAACTACTAATTCATTGTATACGTGGTATGTTGATGGTATCCCAAAACAATTTAATTATTTGCATTAATACGAAAATCACATTAATAGAATAATTAGAACTATCTAAACATTCATCATCTAAATATATGGTTAAAAGACATCAGTATGTCGTTCAACTATGATTCATACATTTGTGACCCAACTGAGACTTGATTGAACAAAACATATAGAAATATTAGCCGCATCCAAAACTCCTATGGCCCCACGAATATTTCAATGATGGAAGTTCAATGCTCACTGTTTCCTATAATGTATCCCACTTGAGTTTTGGACTTGCCTAATTTTTTGATTCATGTCCTAATATGAGTGTAGAAATAGATGGTCCGGTAAATTTCTCACAAACATCATGATTGCCCCACCTAGCTTCCAAGCACAAAAACTTTCATTGATAGGGTACTATAGGTAATCTGCCAACAACTTGGTTTCACCTTTTGAAAGATGATGTTGATTATGTACTCATCCATTTCTAAATGCGATAAATATATCATAATTAATAGTCAAGTGTGTGTACACACACTTAATATGCTACATGTGTCAAGTTGTATATGCAATCTATATGTCACATTTGTCACTATATATATATTCAAGTGACGCACATGTGTCACATATGTTACTATATATTTTCAAGCAGCACACTAAACCACATGTACCAAATTTTCATTATCCAAATGCAGCATGTGTTAAATGATCCTTCATTATTCTAAGCACTTGAAAAGTAATATTTGAATAGTTAATCCAGAATAACTAAGCTTAGACAGCCTGCCCAGAACAACTTAGCTTAGCTTGAGTAGTTTCTTCGTTTTTATAATTGAACTTTTGCTGCTACCAAGTAAAACATCCTTTGAGTTGGAAACCGACTGCCTAAAGCCACGTAGCTGCTATTTTCCACAAAAATATCAATTGCATAGGAAATCCTATCCATCTAAATAATGGGCCCCACTCCGAAGATTAATAGACTAAATAACCGAGACTCGAAGCAGATTAGCTGTTACCCGCCTAAAAGGTTAGTGGTAGTTGCCCTTATCGTGTGGGGGACCATCTTGATGAATTTGTTTCATCCACGCCGTCCATCCATTTTCTTATATAATTCATATTCAAATCTTTGGTGGACCACACTAGTGTAAAAAAGTGGTGAATAACCATTAAAATTAAACACAAATAATTTTTTGTAGGCCACAAAAGTTTTAGATGAAGCTAATATTTGTATTTTACCTTCATCCATTTCCGTTGACCTCATCAACGGGTTGGATGACAAATAAACATTACAGATCTACTTAAAATGGCCTCGAGTAGTTTTTAACGGTGACTGTTCAATCACACTGTTTCTTGCGGTGTAGTCCGCTTGAGTTTTGGATATATTTAATTTTCAGTAATCATGTCCTAAAATGTGTTGGAAAAAGAATGGACGGATTAGATATACAAATTGCCATCAAGGTGGGCCCCACAGTAAGGTAACACTCACTAACCTCTTACCACCCGATCTGCATTCCCAAGCCACACTATCTGAATCAATTTATGATCTATGCTCTCACTCAGTATTCAGAATTCAGATGTCTCCCACATCATGAATGGAGATTTTTGAGACAGGTGATCTTCATGGTGGGGTCCACTACTTACATGGATATGATGTTCTCACGAATTATTTTACCACTTGTTAAAAATGCGACTGGCCATCCCTGCACCTGTCAAGATCAAGGCCTTCCATGGCTCGATCCGTATGTGCTGTGGCCCACAAATCAGCCCAGTCAGGTCAGCAGATTGGCTACACATGTGTAAAGATAGAAATTGAAAATATTTAATCAATGATCTACACTTGATGTACACGTGTGTCAACCTGATGAAAAGACCAGCCTACTTTCATCGAAATCGGATCGTGTTCTGAGGTATGACAGTCTTATCATACTGAGTAAACTCAGTTGGGCCCACCTTCAATGTATTTGATTTATCCACACCGTCCATCAGCTTTTCCATATAATTTTAGTGGTTGATCCCAAAATTGAAGAACATCCAAAGCTCAAGTGAACTATACCACAGGAAACAGTGGGAATAATGATTTCCACCGTTGAAACCCTCCTATGGCCCACAGTGATGTTTATTTGTCATCCAACCTGTTCATAAAGGTCACATATATATGGATGAAGGGAAAATCTAAATATCAGCTTGATTCAAAACTTCATCCGCCTCTAAGAATTTTTCAACGTTGGACTTTCAATTCATATTGTTTCCTATGGTGTGGTCCACTTTAACTTTTTATATGCTTCAATTTTTTAGATCATGTAGTAAAATTATCTTTTAAATGGATGGACAGGGCGGATAAAATACATAAATCACGGTGAGCCCCACAGGTCTTACTGAGCATAGCTTCCATTATCAACGCGCCTGATATGGAAAGGCTTTTTCACACGTGTTTCATTTGACACGTGTTTTATAGCGGTGGGTCATGTTGAGATTTGATTGGATTACGCGCCGTTGACGTAGGCATACATGATGCCAATCAAATCTGCAACGTCCTATCACTACAGGGGCAGTACGTACGTAATCCCGGTCCCCTTCAAACTGGACCCGAATTGCCTGTCCTTGCCATGGGTAGATCCTGTGGTTGAAAGCTGTGTGGGCCTACAGAGATTTATGTGACAAATCCATTCTGCCCATCAGTTTCCAACCATTGCAATAAGATAGGAATTTAAAAATTAGATAGGTCCTAAACTCATGTGGACCACACTACATGAAACAGTGAGAACAAAAACCTCTACCGTTGAAACTTTTTTAGAGCGGGCCATGATGTTTATATCCCATCCAAACCGTTCACAGGGTTATCGTCACTCAGAAAATCTGAATGAACAACTATCAGCCTGATACAAAACTTTTGTGGCCCCACAACGTTTTCAACGGTAGCCATTCAATCCCTGTTGCTTTAGTGTGGCAGGATTCCCCCAACTTTTGAATTTGCTTGATTTTTAAGCTGCTGATATTTTTAAACTGATGAATGGAATATATTTATTACATGTATCTTAGTGGGCCCATGCAGCTCCCAACTAGAGGAATTTCTAATGGCCCACCAGGACATCCAACCTGCATCATGTGGCCCATCTCTGATAGCTGCACGTGTTTCATCTGCACCGTCTATTCATTTTCTAAATCATTTTATGTTATGAATATAAAATTGATGTATATTAAAAAAACTCATGAGAAATTGTGAACCACATTGGACAAAGCAGTGTTGATTGAATGCCCATTATTAAAATCTTTATTAGGCACCAAAAAATGCCTTTATTTGTTTTTTCACTTTATATATATATATATATATATATGACCTAATTAATACATTGCATGTCAAATAAATATTACAATGAAGCTTAGGAGATTTCAATGGTGGACATTCAATTATTACTATTTTTCTATAAAGTGGTCCACCTGAGATTTGTATCTGTTAGATCTTTGTCTTGAATCCCTAAAAATGAAAGGAATAATAGATGCACGGCCTGAGTAAAACATATACATGCAATTGAAGCCCACATGACTTATGCCTACCAAGCCTCGGCTAGTAGCATAAACATTAGGTGGGCTCTATTTGAAAAAAAAGGACATGCCCCAATCAAATCAAGCTACGTCACAACACCAATGGGCCACCACCCAATCCTCAACCGTATGAGTAATGCATGGATAAGAACATTTCTTCATATGGTCCCTACTCCCTTAGCGGATTAGGTGAGACCCGGCTTCACCCGAACACAGGCCCACCATGATGTAAGTGTTTTATCCATGCTATTCATCTTTTTGGTGGATCATTATAATGCATGAGCCAAAAAATGAGGCAATTACGGAAGAAGTATACATCGAGTCGAGCTGGCTTCAGCTCGACTCGGCTCGAATACTAGTTGACCTCAGCTTGAACTTGACTCAGCTTGGTCCTTGAGTTTGCCTGGCCAGCTCAGCTCGATTCGGTCAATAGCTCGGGCTAGCTTGAGCCGAGTTCGCTATTGAGGCATTTCCACAAACACTTAAACTGCAACTTTACAATCCCATTGTTTGTAAAACAGAGGCAATAGTTTTATAGGCGTTTTATCAAACACCTTCTGAGTAACATAAAAACTCAAAAAAATAGAGAAAAAAAATATATTTATTTAATATACATACCTTGCTTGCCACCGGCCAAACCTTCCTTGCCACCCACCACATTTGGTTGAGTCATTTTATCAAACAGTTGGTGACCAACATCAATGGCAAAGTAATCGAGTCACCAAATTGGTTCGATCTGAGTCGAGTCGAGGTGGGGCCTGTTTTAACTCGGCTCAAACTCATTTTTGAACTTAAAGAATCAGCTCGACTCGGCTCGAACTTAGCTTCGAATTAAGTCAAATCGAGCTTTTTCGAGTCGAGTCTAGCGAGCTAACCGAGCTAGCTCGATTCATGTACACCTCTAGTTACGGGGCCTAAATTGACCACAAAGTGTGGATTGAATATCCACCATTGAAAACTTCTTGGGAGCTAATCAAGATGATACTTTTGTTACACCCTGATCCATAGCTCAAGTGATAGATTGAGTGAAAGATACCTCATTTCAACACTGAGGTCATGACATCGATTTCCTAGTGGGGGTGGCTAACAGTGAAGTGTGAACTGACAACGGGGTGTACTAACAAGCTAAAAAAAACAAAAAAGGTTGATATTTTTGTTTTCACTTCCTTTACGTCTACATTATCTTATGAATAGGTTGGATGGTAAAAAAGACATCGCGTACAGTGGCCCATAGTGGGTGTCGTTATTATTGTAGCTTCCTTTGGTGTGGTCCAATGGAGCTGTGGACCTGCTTCATTTTTAAGATCATATATTAAAATGATTAGATAAAAACAACGAACGGCCAGATAAAACACTTAAATCACGGTGGGCCCTACAAAGCCTTACCCAAATAGATTACCGTACGATTAGGGGTAGGACGCAATCTGCATCCGCTTCACCCAAGTCAGCATGGCCCTTAGTATTGAATTACCGTGGGCCCCACTTTGATATATGTATTATGTATCTATATTGTCAATATGCTATTTCGAATCATTTTTAGGCATTATTCTAAAAATGAAGTAGATCTATTTATCAGGCAAACCATACCATCAGAAATAGTGGTGATTGATCATTAATGGGCCTCAAAAGTTTTGGATCAAGTTGGTATTTTTCTTTTTATTTTTCCTTTCAGCCAACCTTATGTAACCTTATTAACGGATTGGATGGTAAATAAACATCACTGTTTCTCATTGTATGGTCTACTTGATAAATGGATCTGCTTTATTTTTTGGATAATAACCTCCAACATGGAGAAAAACCGTTACACAGCATAGATACATAATACATACATGAAGGTGTAACACCACACTAAGGGGTGTACGGCCTTGGGTGAGGCCAGGGTCTCACCTAATCGCGTCTCACTCCCTCAGCCTACCTTTCCTTAGGACGGGGATCTGGTGGTCTTGCCTAAACCAGACCCGGATTAGATACAGATATGTTAAGTAGCCAGACTGGCTGGCTACTGAAGTGACGCCACCAAGTTATATGGACGCACCATGATGTATGCGTTAACTTATGAACAGGTTAGATCTCAAATGAACATCACGGTGGACTTTGGAAAGGTTTTAATGGTTGGCGTCACTCTCCCCACTTTTTTTTTTATGGTGGGATCTACTCCAGATTTTGATATACCTTATTCTTTGGCTCATGCGTTAAAATGATCTCTCAAAATGGATGGACGGTGTGTATACAACACATATATCATGGTGGGACCTACACAACTAGATGACGTCACTTCAGTGGCGAGTCTCCCTACTCAACGTGTCAGTAACTAATCCGCGTCCCGCTGGTGGCGTAGGAAACACCACCTAATCCGAGCCCTTGGCCCAAAAAGTCTGGCAGAATACTTACGAGGTGGGCCACACATGTATAAGGCAAATGTACGGTTGAAAATTGACAGCCAACCGTCCATATTCAACACCCACGTGCTGCTCACCTGATTAGGGGGCCATCCTGAAGTGACACATCTACTTACTGAGACCATCGGATGAACGTGCAAGATCCTCCACACGCTGCATGTTGACACGTATGGCTCGTTTCTAGTTGGCGATCGAAGATGGAGGCGGCAGGAATTAGCATTCCTCGTCGGGTAAATCTAGAAACGATTGGTGTTATGTGGGCCCACTATGGTGTATGTGTTTCATTCATTCCGTTAAATCATTTTTAAAGATGGTTTTATGCATTACTACCAAAAATTTAAGGAGATATAAATATCAGGTTGACCGCACTATAGGAAAACAATAGTGATTAGATATCCACCATTAAAATTCTCTTAAGGCCTAATGTATTGTTTATTTGACATACAATCTGTTGATTAGGTCATACAAATGAAGGAAAAAAAAAGAGATAAAATTGATGCAAAACTTTAATGGCTCTTAAAAAGTTTTTATTGGTTGACGTTCATTCAACACCGTTCCTGTAATGGGCCACTTAAGATCGGTATATACCTTATTTTGGGTCTCACAGTATAAAACCATCTAGAAAGTTAGATGGATGGCATAGATGAAACACATTCACCGTTCCGATTAAATGTATCTGATTTTCTATATATATATATATATATATATATATATATATATATATATATATATAAATTCAGGTGTGACCCATCACAGGGAGGGGTGAAGATTAAACATGGACTATTGAAATATTAGTAGGGCTACGGAAGTCTTCGATCAGGCTAATATTTTTGTGTTTTTGACTTCTCAAGTCGGAATGACCTTATAAACGGCAAGATTACGTATTAATATTTTGGTGGGACGTAAGGAGGGTTGTGTGGCCGACTTGAGTTTTGTAGATGTTATTTTTAGAATATGTACTTTAAAATGATCCAACAAAATAAAAGAAAGGGCAGATTTGTCGCACTAAGTTCATGCAAGAGGATGTCATAGACAGTCCGCGTCCCATCCTAGCTTGGACAACGCAGATGGACAGTCCGGTCGGTAGACCACCCTGCCACGTGTATTGTGAATAGATGGCCCTACGGTATTCCGGTTTTCTGGATATACCGTACTATCTCCCGATGGGAACAGGAAAGAGTAGATTATCACTGTAACGCTGCTTTTTATCCTCGACCCTGTACGTACGGACAGAACATCTTAGGACGAGAGTACCTTTGCTTTTCACATGGCATTGCATGTACAGATAAAACTATTTTCGTCCAAATGTTCTGTCCCAACGCACGAGGTCTAAGTTGGGAAGGTAAGTTTTGCACTGCTAATAAAAGGGGTTAGATAACATGTGGCGTTTATGGTGATAATTTTCTCAGTCTACACGTGCATGACCCCGCTCCCCTCCTCTCCCCTCTCGAAAAAATAAAAAAAAAACTAACCTTCCTAGGGCGTAGGCCCACGATCATGTTCTCAAATATGAAATCCAACGGCTTATTGAGTTACTTTGATTAGTGGGTCATTTTCATACGGGATTGAGTACTAGGGTTGTTAGTGGGATACAGAGGCACACTTGGGTTGAGCCCATGTGATGTGGGTGGCTCATATGAGGTAATATATATGTGATGTGGAGTCCACAAGAGAGTTCGTCCGAAGTTCTAACTCATGCGATATGGGGCCTGAACTATGAGATAAAGGGATTAATTTGCCATGCTCTATAATTCGAGCTTTTAGAGCAATTGGTTAATTGTCTTGTATTAAAGTGGTATTTAAACAAGAGATCTCATGTTCGTGACATATTGTGTAAACTCTATTAGGCCCACTTTAAATGTATATGATTTATCCACGCCATACATAAAACTGGGCAGAACCCGACCTGATTCGAACCAAGCCGAAGGCTAAGATCGGGTCAGATCCGACCGTACATCGGATTGAGTTCAGATCAGTGGCCAATCCGAACCGATCTGATCCATCCATGTCTTTTAACAAATAATTTTAGGGCTTTATCCCAAAAATGGAGTGTATCCAATCCTCAAGTGGAGCACACCACCAAAAACGATGTGAATTGAACATCTACCATTGAAAATTTATTGGGATCAAGCTGATTTATGTTTTTTACCTTCATCCATCTCTTTCTGATCTTATGAATATGTTGGATGACAAATAAACATCATTGAGACCTTATAAAGTTTTCAATGATGAAAATCAATACTTTTACTTTTTCCTGTGGTATGGTCCACTTGAGCTTTGGATATGAATCAATGTTGGGTTCAACCCCTAAAATGATCTGGAAAAATGAATGGACGGCATGGATAAACCACATGCATTCACGGTGGGCCCCAAACAGAGTTTAGTCAGTACGATAAAGAGGGTACTAAGGCAATCCGATTCCGTGTGGTACACGCCATCTATATATAGATGGTGTAGATACGTGTCGTGTGAAGACACGCGCAGACGCTCCTTGAGCTGGGAGTTGTACGAACGACTCAAATGAGATCAAAGTTACATAGGCCCCACCATAACGTTTATTTTCCATTTAATCTATTAATAAGGTTACAAATACATGGATGAATATGAAAAACAAATTTCATATTGATCCGAAACTTCTGTGATTTCCAAAAGGGTTTCAATGGTAAGCGTTCAATCCCCTACTATTTTTTGCAGTGTGGTCCAACTGATCTTTATATCTGTCTTATTTTTCGGCTCAAGCCTTAATACGAGCTCTCCAAATGGTTGGATGGTTTCGATATAACACATACATCATAATTTGACCCACAAAGCTTGCTGACGTCAATACACTATCAGCCAATCCGCTTTCGCACCGTGACTTGTACTCCACATCTCCACCCACTTCTTTCTCCTCTACCCTGTGGACTGCACTGCATACACAGTTCTAGTAGGACTGTTCATCTGTAGGAGAACTTTAACATACAATGCTTTGTTTCCTGCCAATGTTTCTCTTTTTGTAGCATCTGATCCGTACAAAGGGCACAACGCGTCAAGGATACCATATGTGGTAAAAATTAGAATGACCCATTTGTTAGGAAAGCTATGCCATCAAAATCAATGGAAAGTCAGCGGTCCGACTCAATGTAGGTGTGTGGCCCACCTCATGAGTGGATTGTTCAATTTTTTGCTCCAGATGATCTTCATTATATGGCCCACTACTTTTACAACTCAAATAATCCGCAAAAGTGATACATTAGCGAAGATAAAAGTGGTGTATGTGACATGTCAACATGGTTGTATGTGCGTTGTGGATATGGAATTCTAATCTCCCACATGTGCGGAATTCACACGTTATATGAGTTCGTGGGCCAATAATCCCCCCCTCCCTACGAAGTAGGTCCCGATCAGAACCGTACTCAACTCGATCCGACTCAGTTTTCTTGACCGAGTCAGACTCGGTTCGGGTTAGGCCAACACTGCATCAGGTTGGATCAAGTTAGTTGACCCGGACTCAGTCCCGAATCGGATTGAGTTCAGATCAATTACTTGAAAATTTGGATCAAGCCGAGTTGGGTCCGACTCGACTCAATGCCCACCTCTAGTTGTATATCTGAATTTTCTCCTACAAGAAGTTTTTAACGGTCAATCATTACTGTTTCCTATGTTATGGTCCACCAGAGATTTAAATCTCTTTCATTTTTGAGCTTATGCCCCAAGAAGATGTAAAATACATACATCAAGGTGGGCCCCACGGTAAGGGCCCCACCTAGTCAGCTCTAGTAAAACAAGGGACCGTAGATCAGCCAAACTCACTGGTGGAACCCAAGGTCTATGTCTATGAGTGAGGATATTTCATTCTCTATTTCTATATATTCGATGATCCTGTGTCCCACATGATGGTAATTGCATTAGCCAGATTTTACATTACATATCACTATGTAAACCGTGAAACATTGCAGCCCAACCATCTAGTGGGCCACTAGACGGTGATCACTTTAAGTGGGCCCCACCTTACGCATATATTAAACAGACCCACCGAAAATGGAGAGAGAGGGTGGGTAAATAGACAAAGTTAAGGAGAGTTTTTCCACCGTCGTTTCAGTGGCAACATTTTCAATGGGTAGGATTGTCCAATCAGAGTGGTTCTTGAGATAGAGACCATCCATGATAAGGCCTTTCGTATGGGTGGACCTGATTTGCATTTCACCTGACACGTGTCCTGTGGAGAGATAGTTCTACCATATACTATCTTGCGGTTCTTCCAGTTACACCGTCTCATCCACCTTACCACAGTTCTCCTGTTTACCGGATCAGGATGATCGAGACCGTTGGATGGATTCATCCCTACGGTTTAAATCCGATGGAAGAATCGAGGTTCTGTAGGTTGGATACATGGCCAAGATCGCCTAGCATAAGAAAAGTTGGGATGATCATTTGATCAGGTGGACCACAGGTGTACTTTTGTATTAGATCAGTGGCTGTCAGCTATATGGTGTGGCCCTGTAAAAAACGAGAGTTATTTGATACTCTGGCTGCGCATGATGCTTGATACACGGGCACTTAAAAATTGTACACGATGCATCCATCAACACAAATTAAACCAACTAAACTGTGGTACTTGCTGTTTCTGAGCCAGAGTCCCAAAATCGAACTAGTCAAATCATCCTAACCTCTGATCCATGGACACTTGTTTGTTGAAATTGGACCGTTAAATATTTTCAATTTTCACCATCCAATCAACCGTATGTTCATCTCATTAGATAAGCCTATGTTTTGTTTAGGATATATCTAATGGGTGATCCACAATTTAAAAACTTTAATTCGTATTTTTTGTATTCCACTAGTTCCATTTTAAAGTAATTTAACAGTGCTTGTGTATCATCCCACACACTCCACCAGAGTATCAAAGCTTTTCTCCGTGATAAATGAATTAGCCTGATTTTTGCCAGGTCTTCCTCATGATGAGGCCAGCATTTTGAACGGTTTAGATGTTGTACACACTTGTTATGATGACAGTTTTGCACTAGCTAAAATAGATATGATCCTCCAACAATTCCACATCTGTCTAAAATTCCAATCCTTGGATCATTGTTGGATGGTAAGATATATGTGCATATCAACTCTTCACTGCGAGAGAGTAGAAAATGCTATGTTTTTTCTTTTATTTTTAGAAAGTAAATAAATATATTATATATAAAAACTTCCTAAAATATTGTTAGACGGCATGTGTGCCCACTAACTATGTGCGATGATTATAGAGGACGTGGTAATTTTAATTTTTAATTTATTTTAATTCATTTAAGTGACTTACATAATCTTACTTAAGGCTTGTTTAATTTTCTGCTCAATTGTAATTACCTTATAAATGAGTAACCATTATTTACTAAGTAACTATTACTGTATTTTCCCCAATGCTGACTTGACCTGTTAGTTTTTAAACACTTAAATTGAAAAATTTGTAATATATATATGGAGGCCACTGTAATGTGTGTGGCTTATCCACACCACCCATTCATTATGCCAACCGGATCTAGGGCATGAGCTCAAAAATTAGGCAAATCCAAGCTCAGAGAGACCACACCACATGAAATTATGAGAATCGAATGCCTACCATAAATAACTTCTTAGGATCCTTAGAAGTTTTAGATCAAGCTTATATTTATGTTTTTCACTTATCCATGTCAATGTGACCTTATGAACACGTTAGATGGTGAGTAAACCTCAATGTAGGCCTAGTAAAAGAACCAACTTTCAACGGTGGACAAATTAAGTCCATTGTATCCTTTCATGTGGGCTAATTGAGCATTGGATCTGCCTCATTTTTCGGCTCATGCCCTAAAATATTCTAATAAAACAGATGGATAACACGAATATATCATATACATTACGATGGGGCTCACAGATTTAAGTCAATAATTTTGGACTAATTTTCTAGGTGGAATTACTCACCCATTTTCAAACAAGTGAAAAAGTAATAATTACTTATTTACAGGAATTTAACTGCATCATGGAAAATCAAACAGGCCTTAATGAAAATACAATGTCTACTCCTTGTGTAAAAATGTACGGGTTGAGAGATGTTGTCTATCCTATCTTTTAGGGACGCAATAATCAATGGTACTACATGGTGTCACAAAGCTAATATTGACATGTTCATTGTCGCGTGGGTATTAAATCCATGCATGGAATGTGATTGTTACAAAGACCACTTTCTTTGTAAACTATGTTGTAAATGAGAAAGTGAAAGTGGCTTTAAGTCACATTATAAAGATCAAGATCATTTTCTCAGGACAATATTGGCTCTAGTATAGACTACGATCTAAGTCCTAAATTTAGGTCATTAATAGTTGATAATTCTATGAATACGATGAAGCCCTTAAATGACAATTCATTTTTTAAGTACAATGCCTCTTATCAGTTTATTATTAACATGTATACATATTTATTAGATTATGTTGAGATTTTTTATTTCTTTATGTTTGTGTTTATATGTATAGATGTGATCATTGATTTACAATAATGTGTGTGTGAAGTCTTGATTCACTTACTGATGTTTGCACAGCGGGAGTAATGTGATGGGGTTTTCCTCCTCAGTTCAGAGGAGCGGTAGTGCATCCGGTTGTAAAATTGATGTCTTTCACCGCGTTGCTCGACCGGTCAAGTGGGCTAATCGACCAGTCGAAGGGAGCTGCTCGACCAATCGAGGGCTTGGATTGAGCAGTCGAGGGTCCGCTCGACTAGTCGAGGACCCGGCTCGACTAGTCGAGGGTTATGCAAATTTTGTGCGGATTTTGTGAGGACTGCATAAATTTGAAGCAGTTTTGAAGAGGTACGAAAGGGGAGTTGTCTAAACTATAAATATGGGTCCTTAGGGCTATTCTAGAGCATGCTAAGGCTTCCTAAAGTGATTCTAGAGGAAGAGAGAGAAAAAAGAGAGAGAGGAAGCTTGTGGAATGGAGGATTCTGCTCATAGAGGTGATCTACTGCGCAATCGACGTCTCAGCACTTCTACGTCCTCGTGATCAGTGAGATCTCTCTGTTTTCTTTATTCTCTTATTGTTCATCCACTCCTACGTGAGTGAAGAAGATTAGATCCAAGCGGTGTGTGATTATGATCGGTTGTAACGTTCTACTTTATAGCTAGTGAATTGTTGCTTTGGATTAGGTCCCGTGGTTTTTACCTCTTCAAGGGTTTTCCACGAAAAATCTCTTGTATCGTGTGGTTTATGCTTTGATTTATTTCATTGCTTTATTATATCCCATAACTTTAGTGTTTTTAGGATGCGAGATCCTAAGGTTTTTGTGCAATGCTCCCAACAAAGTGCTATCAGAGAGTTCAGGTTAGTTAAACGAAGTGGGTTATGGAAGGTGGCTCATCAAGGATGATTAGTCTTAATGGTTCTAACTGGACCATATGGAAGGCTAAGATGGAGGACTTGCTTTATTGTAAAACTTGTATGCTCCAATTCTAAGCATATTAGCAAAGACAAAGGATATGTCAGATGATGATTGGAAGAAGTTAGATCAGAAGGCAGTGGGGTTTATTAGAGAATGACTGGACCATTCCATATTCCACTATGTGTCCACGGAGACCTCAGCCACTAGCTTATGGCTGAAATTGTAAAGGTTGTATGAGAGGAAGACAACAGACAATAAGGGCCTGTTTGGCCACTTGCATTAAGTGAGAGTAGCTGGGATTGCATTCATTGGCCTGGCATATCCACCGTACAGTCATGTTTGGAGATGATTTTTCAACCTGGGATAATGAACTTTGGATCTCCCGCCGATACGATGTGTCAAGGGGAAGGATTTGGCAATCCCATCTTGAGTTTACCGTAACCCGCTTCGACTTCCCCACCGGATAAACCGCTTCCACTTCTATGCGTTTGAGTGACATCCACATGAATCAAGCGATTTGGGTATGACGCTTGACTGTGGGCCCCTTGTGCTGTATGTGATTACATCTACTCCGTCCATACATTTTAGAAGATAAGTTTAGATCGTTAGCGTAAAACTGAAACATTTCCAAAGCTCAAATGACCACACCACTGGAAATAGTGTGAATTAAACATCTACCATTAAAAATTTCTAAACTAACTACAGAAGTTTTGTATCTATATGATACTTGTGTTTTCACTTAATCCATGTCTTTGTGATATTATCAACAGGTTTGATGAAAAAAAACATAACTGCATACCATAAAAAGGTTTCAACGGTGGAAATTATTATTCCCTATGGTATGTGTTGAGGGTCAAATATTGCACATCAGACCCTAGTTTTTGCCTGGATTTATGAACATAATATTACTTAATGAAATATTTTAATCGTGTTTTTGTTGCAAGGTGAATCTAGGAGCGTAGACTGGAAAGGACGCTAAAAGCATGGATTAAACGCTCTGGCATCACCAAGGCATTGGACGGGACTTCATGGGACCAATATCGAGGATTTACACACCAGAGATCAGAGAAATTCCAGTCACTCACTTCAAACAGGCTTGAAAAATGTCCAGAATTCAAGATCACAGGGTTCCCACCATCTGATCGGCTTGAAACTTCATACGGGGCCTGAGGATTATAAATAAACCGTACACGTAAAATTTGAGACATTGGATCCCTGTAGAAGACGCCCAAGAGTCAGATCAGCCCCTTAAACCCTTAAGTGGGGCCCACCTAATCACTGGATATGCTTTAGTTTTGGACTCAACGTCTTAAAGTAAATGAGGAAAGGAATGGTCAGAGCAGATTTCTTATATACATCAAGGTGGGACTCACCTTACATGGTGCGTGTGCACAGTACACGTATACTGGATGAACACCGCACCTAAGGAATCGGTCAACTGAAGCTCTGACCGAATTTTCTTAAAAGGAATTTAAATTCCTGGTTTGCCACCGCTAAACAGAGATTGTGAATGGGTCTTCGTGGACCACCATGATCAATTGTATGGATGATCGAGACCGTCCATAAGACTTCTGCGGCCCATATCACTAAGGCCTAGCTGACGGAATTTGAAAAGGACAAAGGAAATGGGATCTCAGCCGTGTAAATTTTGGACGGACGGCTGAATAGGAAACCCGTGGGCCACACCACAAATCGATCCAAAACCGGCCCTCTCTGAACGGTTTTTCGAGTAGAACGCAGTGGACGGCGTGAATTTTTCAAAACAACAGTGAAATGGGACCCACCAACGTCACAGCGAAGAGAGGAAGGACCCCTGTTTCAGTGTCCGGACGCAGCCTGACGTTTACGGGCTGTTGTGTGATCACGACCGTTATCAGATGGAAGATCTGATCCGTTCATCATGTAGGTCATCCCAAAATGTCCTAGGGGACGTTAATGCTTTGGAAAGAAAGCAAGAAAAAAAAAGAGTTTTCTGCATCACTTTTATCTGCGTAAGATATTACGGACGCTGCGGCTGCGTAAACGGCTGTCCACCGACTTCAGTTACGTAAACAGAGGTTACGCATAGCTCTTTACTGCGAAAGCCCTCCAGCCACCGACCCTCACCACTTCTATAAAAGAGAAAGTGGGGACGTGCATATGGGAAAAAAAAGCTGGAACGTGGATGTGGAGAGAGAGTCTGATAGAGTTTTTTTTTTGCTTAGTTTTTATTTACCATTTTTTTCTCTTTCTTTATGATTAATTTTGAGGATAGCCTCTCCATGTCAGGCTAAACCTCTTAGATAGGGCTAAGAGGTGAAGCTTGTAGCGTGATGGGAGAATTTATGCTTGTGCCTTTTGTTTAGACTGAATGAATTTTGATTTAATTTTATTATGGGAATATTTTAGTTTTTAATGGTCTGTTGTGACTGAAATTATAATGGGTCTATGATGGCTTTGATTATTTTCTTGTCCTTTTGATGTTTATGAGGTCAGGATGCCCTGTTGTTCACCATAGTCTCCTGGGCATGGTCGGATGACGGTACCCTTCCTAACCTTCATACATGTGATTAGTTGGTAATTAGTTTAATTCTGTTGTTTACTTTGTCTCCTGGGCATGGTTTGGTAATGAAATCCGTTCTAATTCATATACCTTTCATCTCTTGAAAACTATATCAATAACAATTCAGTTAATTTCTATGATTCTTGAAGCAAGCATAAGATCTCCCTGATCTTTACAAGTGGATCCTCTAAATCCCTAGTTTCCTATCTCTGATTTTTCCTAAGTTTTTGATAATAATTTCACAATTATTCCTTAAATTCTAGTTGATTTAGATTTTATCTCATTCTAGTTTAGTTCTAGTTAGTTTTAGATAACGTACAGGTTTCACTTGGGATTCGACCTCGGTCTTACCGAGTTTATTACTACATCACAACCCTGCACTTGGGGTGTGAACAAGTTTTTGGCGCCGTTGCAGGGGACTGACGATTGCGTTTCTGAATTTAACTAGTTTTAGGATTAGTTTAAGATTTCTCTAATTTTAGGTTAGATTATTTCTGTTGATTTATAGAAACTAACCTATTTGTTTTGTAGGATTTTAAGATAGAAATTTCTAATTCAGTAAGCTCTTTCTAATTTCTACTTTCTATTCCCTTTTATTAACTTACTTTCTAGTTTAAGACTTTCCTAATTTGTTTTTTACTTTCTTTTTTTAGAATTTTCTTCTTTTTATTTAGAAACTAGTTTACTTCTAATTAGGAATTTTTCTATTATTGGACTTTCTATTTCTAGAAACCAACTTGTTTTGTTTGTTTTGCAGGTTTTTAACTTAGGGACTCCAATTTGGTAACTTCTCTCTAACTCTCTCTTCTTTTTAGAGTTTTATTTACTTTCTTAGGTTTAGGTTTAGAATTTAAATCAAGGGCTATGAGTGTTTCATGCCCAAGTGGGCCCGTGACAACACTCGACGTCTCTTAACCGAAGGAGGATTAGTTAAGGAGTTGATTGTCCATCGCAGGACTAGACACCGCTCGAATTTTCCTGAGTTAATTGAGGTTATGGCTGTGAATCAACCTCAAGCACTACCCCAACTGCGGGTTGAGGAAGTACAAGCTGAGAATGAGGTGCATCAAGCACCCCCGCCTCGTACTTTACGAGATTATTTACAACGGGTGGGGGTGAGTATGCCCTCATACAAGATTTTTCTTGAAAATACAAGACAAATGGACATCAAGCCAGGGGTTATCTAACTCTTTCCTAAGTTCTATAGGCTTGAGTCTGAAGAACCGTATCTACATCTGAAAGAGTTCGACGAGATTATGGCCACCTTATACTTTCCTAATGTATCTGAGGATACAATTAGGCTGAAACTCTTTCCATTGTCCTTGAAAGAGAAGGCCAAGACATGGTTACATTCACTGTGTCCTAGATCCATTGGCACATGGAATGACATGCAAAGGGAATTTATAAAGAAAATTTTCCCACATCATAAAATAATTACCCTCAGAAAAGTAATCATGAACTTTGCCCAAAAGGAAGATGAAACATTCTTCCAATGTTGGGAAAGGTTCAAGGATTTGGTCAGTTCATGGCCATAACACGGCTTTGAAACGTAGCGCATTACAAATTTTTTCTACGATGGACTGACATCTTCTATGCACCAAATGGTCGAGACAATGTGTAATGGAGAATTCATTAATAAAAATGTTGACGAGGTGTGAGATTACCTCGATAGTCTTGCTGAAAAAACTCAATCATGAGATAATTACCCAAGTTCAAACACCACGTCTAGGATGACTCAATCTAAGGAGAAAGGTGGAGTATATCTCTTGAAAGAAGAGGATGACCTTAAGTATAAAGTGACTACACTCATAAGAAAATTTGAGGCCATGGAAGAAAAGAAGGATAAGGTTAATGAAAGTGTTTGTGGCATCTGTGATTGCAACATTCATACAATTGAAAATTGTCCTACAATACCTGCCTTTCGAGAAGTATTGAATGAACAATCCAATGCCGTAAATAACTATCAAAGACCTTTCAATGGACCAACCTCTAATACGTACAATCTTAGCTGGAAAAATCATCCCAATTTTAGTTGGAGGAACGAACAAACTGCTACCCCTCAAGGTTTCTTCAATTAAAATCCAAATCAGGGGAGACCTCAAGAAGAACCGGTTCAAAATTTCATGCAAGAGTTGATGTAGATAATGCGAAATTTTATGCAAAAGATGGATTCACGTATGACGGCTATAGAAGAGGGGATGCTTCCTGCACAACCACTCCCCAATCCTAAACCGCACTACGAGATAGGTGATCCCAGCTTTTCAAATCAAATAGGGCACGCTAAATCCATCACCACTCTTAGGAGTGAAAAAGTTATTAATAAAACCCTTCCAGTTAGGCCCGAAAAGCCTCAAGAACCAGAAGAGGACAACAATGATGGATTTAGTGATGCCCCATAAAAATTAGAACCGGAACCTTTAGAGAAGCTAGTTGCTCCGTTCTTCCAACAGTTGGTTGCACCAAAACGTCTCTCTAACTCTCAGGATATTCTAGAGGTGTTGAAACAAGTGAAAGTCAACATTCCTCTACTTGATGTTGTAAAACAGATACCTTCATATGCCAAATTCCTAAAGGACTTATGCACGACCAAACGATGGCAAAGTGTTCAAAAGAAGATTTTCTTGACTGAGAAAGTGAGTGACATCCTAAAACAAGATATGCCGCAGAAATTCAAAGATCCAGGTAGCCCAACCATATCATGTGTAATCAGGAACTATCGAATTGATCACGCACTTCTTGACTTAGGAGCGAGCGTCAATCTGATTCCCTACTCGGTATACAAACAGTTAGGTTTGGATGAATTAAAACCAACTCGGACCATACTACAACTTGCTAATCACACTATTCGGGTACCAAGAGGGATAATCGAGGATGTGTTGGTCCAGGTCGATAGATTTTACTACACTGTAGATTTTATTATCTTGGATACCGAACCCATCAATAACATGAGCACTCAGATTCCCGTCATTCTTGGTCGCCCATTCCTTTCTACTTCAAATGCAATTATCAATTGCAGGAATGGTGTCATGACTATGTATTTTGGAAATTTGACATTGGAGTCAAATATCTTTTTCAATAACAGCAGCAACTCAGAGGATGATGACAATTTTCACGATATTAACATGATTGATTCTTTCCTGGAAGATAGAACGCCTCTTACCTTATCCTCTAATCCTCTAGAGACGTGCCTGACCCACTCCCATGATCTTGATGATAATACGATTAGGGAGACGTGTGCCATGCTTCATACTGCACCGGTACTTGAAGTTAACCGGTGGAGGCCACAATTTGAAGAGTTGCCCCAAACCGATGTAGTGCCTCTACCGTCTAACCTTAAGCCACCGAAGCTTGACCTAAAACCTTTACCCTCTAATTTAAAATATGTCTATTTAGGTCAAGATGAGACATACCCGGTGGTGATCTTTGCCTACCTAGAGAAAGAGCAGGAGAGTATGCTCATATGTACTCTCCTTGAGCATAAGGGAGCTCTTGGATAGACAATAGTGGACCTCAAGGAAATTGACCCATCAATTTATACTCACCGCATATATCTTGAGGATAATGTAAAGGCTGTTCGGTAATCACAACGTAGACTAAATCCCAACATGAAGGAAGTGGTTAAGGCCGAGGTTCTTAAACTATTTTATGTGAGTATCATATACCCCATATTCGATAGTCAATGGGTGAGTCTAACTCAGGTGGTTCCTAAGAAGTTTGGGATCACCATCATATCCAATGCCAATAATGAACTCGTGCCAAATAGAGTTACTACTGGTTGGAGAATGTGCATTGACTACCGAAAATTGAATACCGTCACAAGGAAGGACCACTTTCCTTTGCCTTTCATCGATCAAATCTTGGAAAAGCTAGCTAGTCATTCCTATTATTGTTTCCTTGACGGGTATTCGGGCTACAATCAAATTGAAATCTCCCCTGAGGACCAGGAAAAGACCACATTTACATATCCCTACGACACCTTTGCTTACAGAAAGATGTCATTCGGGTTATGTAATGCCCCTGCCACCTTTCAGCGATGTATGATGAGTATCTTTTCTGACATGGTGGGAAAATATCTAGAGATTTTCATAGATGATTTCTCTATGTTCGGTTCATCTTTCAGCGAGTGCTTAGAGAGTCTTAAATGTGTGCTATAAAGATGTGAAGAAAAAAATCTGGTACTTAATTGGGAGAAGTATCATTTCATGGTTTAGAAGGGAATTGTCCTTGGGCATATCATCTCGTCCAAGGGAATCGAGGTAGATAAGACAAAAATCGATCTTATCTCTAACCTACCTCCACCCAAGAACATCAGAGACGTGCGATCCTTCTTAGGACACACAAGATTTTATAGGTGATTCATAAAAGACTTTAGTCTCCTCTCTCGTCCTTTATGTAATCTTCTTCAAAAGGATATGCTATACGAGTGGACTGAGTAATGCTAGGAAGCTTTCACCAAGCTTAAGGGTATGTTAACTACTACACCTATCATGCAGCCACCCGATTGGAGCCTTCCTTTTTAACTTATGTGTGACACTTTTGATTATGCTCTTGGAGCGGTTTTAGGTCAGAGAAAAGATAAACGGCCTTATGTCATTCATTTCACAAGTAGGACTCTAAATCTTGCCCAAGTGAACTACTCGACTACGGAAAAGGAACTCTTAGCTGTGGTGTTCGCTTTAGACAAATTTAGATCCTACCTGATCGGATCCAAGATCATTATCTACACAGATCATGCGACACTTAAGTATCTTCTTTCTAAGAATGATTCTAAGCCCCGCCTAATACGATGGATCCTTCTAGTCTAAAATTTGATTTGAAAATTAAAGATAAAAAGGGAGTAGAGAACGTAGTGGCCGATCACTTTTCTCGCCATAATACCTCTGATTCCCTTGAGGTAACCCATATCAATGACATATTCCCTGATGAACAACTGGTCAGAGTCTCCCATTCACCTTGGTTTGCTGATATTGTCAATTATTTTGGCACAGGTTTTATACCGACGCATTGGACTGCACAAGATAAGAAATTCTTTACCAAGGTGAGCAACTTTCTCTGGGACGATCCATACTTACTTAAATATTGCACAGATCAAATCCTAAGGAGATGTATGTCAGATGATGAGCATCAGAGTGTCATCTCCTTCTGTCTGGTGGTCACTTTTCTGTTAAAAAGACCATAGCCAAGATACTACAGTGTTACTTTTATTGGCCCAATATGTTCAGGGACACTCATGAGTTTTGCAAGGCTCATGAGTGTTGTCAAAAATTGGGAGCATTGTCCCATCAAAATATGATGCCTTTAAATCTCATGCTTATCATAAAAGCATTTGATTGTTAGGGCATTGATTTCATGGGACCTTTCCCCCAATCCTTTGAAAATTTGTATATTTTGCTCGCTGTAGATTATGTTACTAAATGGGTCAAAGCAATCTCGTGCTGCAACAATGATCATCGCACGGTCATTAAATTTTTAAAAGAGAATATCCTGTCGCGGTTTGGAACGCCTCGAGCCATCATTAGTGATGGGGGTCACACTTTTGTAATAGACCATTCGAGAGCTTAATGAAGAAATACAATATCTCTTATAAGGTGAGCACTCCATACCATCCACAGTTAAGTGGACAAGCTAAGATTTTCAATAGGGAGATCAAACATATCCTATAGAAAACGGTTAATCCTTTTCGTAAGGATTGGTCAATCCGATTGACCGATGCCTTATGGGCATACCGTACTGCTTTTAAAACTCCTATTGGAACATCTCTTTTTAGACTTGTCTATGGGAAGGCATGTCACTTACCTGTGGAGTTGGAGCATAAAGCGTATTGGCCGATTAAAAATTTGAATTTCAATTTGAACAACGCTGGCTCACTATGCAAACTTCAATTAAATGAACTTGAAGAAATTCGGAACGATGCGTACGAGAACTCGAGAATTTATAAGGACAGGATGAAGGTGTTTCATGATCAACATATTCTTCAAAAATCATTCATGCTAGGTCAGAAAGTCCTTTCGTAAAACTCTCGACTACATCTCTTTCCGAATAAGCTTCGATCTCGTTGGACCGGCCCTTACATTGTTGTTACTGCCTATCCTCACGGGGCCATCGACAATGGCAAGGAGTTTAAAGTAAATGGACATCGATTAAAACCATTTGTCGAGAAATTTGATTTAGAGGACATGTCCATGCCTCTGACCGCTCATGTTTACCAGGATCGATCTCCTAGTCTGATGGAGGTATAGGTAGGTTTATCGCTTTCATAGGACTAGGGTAGTGATTTATGTTGTCTGGCTGACGGCGGTAAATTAACGCTCCTGGGAGGCAACCTAGTTTTTTATTTCATTTCATTTTTTAGTTAGTTAGTTCAATGTTTGTGGGTAACATTGCTGCAAACCCTCACGAGACTACAACTCGTCCTCTAGGGGTAACCTAGGGGTTTAAAGGCTTGTTGCATATGCTAAATGCAATCAAGAGCACCTGCGAAAGTGGTATAGGTAGGATTTTATTTTTATTTTTTTTGGATTCTCTCTTGTGCTGACCCACTCTTACGTAGATATCTTTGAAAAGTATCTCTCTCGATTTATTATTCAGGTACTATCTTCTTATCACTTTTCCTTTACTTTCGTTGTCCCATGTGCATTGCATGTTTATATCTTTTACATTGAGGACAATGTAAATTTTAAGTTGGGGGTGGGAGATTAGGTTACCTAATCAGTGTTTTCTTGGTCTTGAACAAAAATTTGTGAAAATTTTTGAAATTTTTTTTGAAATTTTTGTAAATTCGAAGTGATTTTGACGGCCATCTAGGGCATGTAGAATTTCAAGACATGTGATGTTGGTAATTTATAACTCTTGGATTCAATTGTCTGTTAGATTCATAGTTAAGTTCGAGTTATTAATCCATGATTAGAAGTTGTAAACATTAATTAAGTCATGATTTCATATGTCACATCTCGCTTTCACATTAAGATTTCAGTTTGATATTGAAGGGTTAACTTGGTAATCACTAAGCATGAAAGGAACCAGCCTGGAAAAGTTGTCAAGCATGATCAATAGAAAAAGAAAAAGAAGAATTGAAGTAAATAAAAAATAAAAAATACCTAAGGTTGGGCGAATGGTCTTCACTGTAGGTTTTCTCCCTACAAGCGAAGGTTTGATTCCCCAAGGTTAACATTCAAAAAATATTAGGCGATTGGTCTTTACCATAGGTTTGCTCCCTATAAGTAAGGACTTGATTCCCCTTCTTAGCATTACTGTTAATGGAAAAATCAAAAGTTAAAAGAATAAAAAGATGAACTGTGAGGCAAGTTTTGATTTAAAGTCTTGATTATCATGAATTCTCTTGTTGGTTATCAATGATATCCCGAAATAGGGAAGTGAATTTTAATGATGGTAAGTCAGGTTTACACTATACACCCATGGATCTTAATGTTTAGAATTATTCTAATTGATGGATTAATACTTTGAACTTGATTATGAAGTTACTATGTGCTTGCGTTCAGAAAAAAATTATACCCAACATTCATGAATCTTAGAATTTCTCGTTTCTGAATCGTTTTTCAAAATATCAGTACTCAAGTTCAGAGAAATTGTCCTGTAATTTTCAACTTCTTTTTCGCATACCTTGCTCGGGACTAACAAAATGCTAGTTGGGGGTTGTGTTGAGGGTCGAATATTGCACATCAGACCCTAGTTATTCCCTGAATTTATGAACATAATATTGCTTAATGGAATATTTTAATCGTGCTTTTGTTGCAAGGTGAATCTAGGAGCATGAACTGGACAGGACGCTAAAAGCATGGATTTAACGCTCTGGCATCACCAAGGCATTGGACGGGACTTCATGGGACCAATATCGAGGATTTACACACCAGAGATCAGAGAAATTCCAGTCACTCACTTCAAACAGGCCTGAAAAATGTCCAGAATGCAAGATCACAGGGTTCCCACCATCTGATCGGCTTGAAACTTCATACGGGGCCTGAGGACTATAAATGAACCGTACACGTAAAATTTGAGACATTGGATCCCTGTAGAAGAGGCTCAACGGTCAGATCAGCCCCTTAAACCCTTAAGTGGGGCCCACCTAATCGCTGGATACGCTTTAGTTTTGGACTCAACGTCTTAAAGTAAATGAGGAAAGGAATGGTCGGAGTAGATTTCTTATATACATCAAAGTGGGATTCACCTTACATGGTGCGTGTGCACAGTACACGTATACTGGATGAACACCGCACCTAAGGAATCGGCCAACTGAAGCTTTGACCGAATTTTCCTAAAAGGAATTTAAATTCCTAGTTTGCCGCCGCTGAACAGAGATTGCGAACGGGTCTTCGTGGACCACCATGATCAATTGTATGGATGATCGAGACTGTCCATAAGACTTCTGCAGCCCATATCACTAAGGCCTAGCTGACGGAATTTGAAAAGGACAAAGGAAATGGGATCTCAGCCGGGTAAATGTCGGACGGACGACAGAATAGGAAACCCCTAGGCCACACCAAAAATCGATCCAAAACCAGCCCTCTCTGAACGGTTTTTCGAGTAGAACGTAGTGGACGGCGTGGATTTTGCAAAACAACAGTGAAATGGGACCCACCAACGTCACAACGAAGAGAGGAACGACCCCTGTTTCAGCGTCCGGACGTAGCTCGACGTTTGTGGGCTGTTGTGTGATCACGGCCGTTATTAGATGGAAGATCTGATCCGTTCATCATGTAGGCCATCCTAAAATGTCCTAGGGGACGTTAATGTTTTGGAAAGAAAGCAAGAAAATAAAGAGTTTTCTGCATCACTTTTAGCTGCGTAAGATGTTGCGGACACTGCGGCTGCGTAAACAGCTGTCCACCGACTTTAGTTACGTAAACAAGGGTTATGTCACACCCCAATCTCAGAAACCGGGTTCACAAAATTTTCGATTGCTAAATCTGGCGCCGACAGCCTCCGTAGAACCTCATTCTCGGCTCCCAACTCCCATTCACCAGGTTCTGATCCTGGGATGCTAGTAGGAGAATTTTCAAGATCAGTTTGAATTGTGATAAGCATAACCAAACGCATAACCCACAAACAACAACCAAAAACTCCATTACATTGTCACTATGATCAAAAACTTTACAAGTACAATGAGCATAAAGGGAATTACAATGATGAAGAATAAAAAAAACTCCAAAATGATCTGCAAAGCGCTCCTGCCTTAGCGCTGCTGCGCCTCACCGTCACCTGCACGCAACGGTCGTGCATAAGCTTATAGAAAACTTAGAGGGTGGTGAAAGTGAATGCGCAAGGTATTAATATGATCATGCAATATCAGAGTAATGTGGAATATGCAGATGGATCTAAAAATATCATTAGCCCTACCCAGGCTATGCGATGCAAAGCATGAATGATGTCGGCCATACCAAGGCCATGCGATGTGAAATACAACTCAAGCATACAAATCCTCATCTAAGTCCTCAAATCAATACAGATCAACTTTGGAATATCACCGGAGTCCAGTACACTCTAAACCAGATCGCTATCCCATCGCGTGGAATAAGGTAAGTGGAAGAGACCTCACTATCCGTCTGCCAATATCAGGCTCGACTCGTCGATAGCGGACCCATTCCTCGAGCTGGTCAGACTCAGCCTAGCTTTGCCCCCTACTCTCGGGCGGGTAAGGCCGCACCCCCTTCCAACAGACCACGATATAGTGAAAAGTGCAACCGTCCGGTAATCGGCACTCGGCACTCCTGTACCCACTCGGTCTAGACGTTGGAGCAACCTCTTGGTACCATAAGAGTTTAGAGACTTTCACCCATGGATATCTATAGCACCCCATGTAGAACAAGATTTTCGGTATCCAATCCTACCAACCACGATACGCCTGTGGAGGCTACGACCCTAATGTTGCTAGGGCGTACAGTAACCATGTCATACAATGTGAAATGCATGAATCACACTATCCAGTCATGCAGCAATCCTGCGGTATCGTGCGCTCATGTAAGGCAACACCGCCTAATCGGGAGCCCATAAACAATCTGTCCGAAGACATATGCTATGATCAGTTACTTCTCATATCAAGCATACATATGATGCGTATGATCATGAGTCATGGGATTATACTAAACATGTGATAAAGTAATGAACTATTCTTACAACACAAATGGGCCTAGACAGCCTATTCACAACAAGTGTGGCCTATCAATTGGCCCTAGGGAGAGTCATAATGCGGACATTTAACCAACATTATACTTGCAATATGGACGTCAAACCAACATTGTTCCCAAGGCACGACGTCATAAACATTATTACATAATCTGTGTTGGGATCACACATTACAATGGACCTTAGGTATATCCCATTGGGCCTTAAATATATGAAATGGGACATATCATATGGGCCTTATATTCATCAAGTGGGCCACATCAATGGGCCGCACCAATGGGCCTTAAGTACATTGCGATGGGTTATAACCCGTTGGGCCTTGAATACATCAAATGAGCCTAATCACATGAGCCTTATATGTAACAAATGGGCCACACCAATTGGGCCCCATATGTACAACAAATGGGCCTCAACCCATAGGCCCTAGTACATCTCAATGGGCCTTAACCCATGGGCCCCTTAAACATCAAATGGGCCTAATCCCATGGACCTTAGATCCACATCAAAGTGGGCCCTAATGGACTACCACGAATACCTTAAGATGGGCCTCAAAACATGCCAACGTGGGGTCCACTTGGACTATGGATCTGGCTCATCCTTAAGCTCGTGCCCAAAATGAGCTTCCCAAATGGATGGATGGATTGGACACAACCCATACATCATGGTGGGGCCCACAAAAGCCCACCATCGGGTATATTACATAATATAATATAATACATACACACACACACACACACACACACACACACATGCACAACCCACACGTGGGGGGGGGGGGGGGGGGGTAGGTCCCACCGTCCAGCCCTGGACGGTGCGAATATAACACTTAAATCATGGTGGGTCCCACCGTCCAGCCCTGAACGGTGTGAATAAAACACATGCACCAAGGTGGGTACCACTGTCCATGGTGGACGGTGTGAGTGAAATACATGCATCATTTGAGGGTCCCACGTGGGGCCCACCACAATATTTATATGCCATCTGACCTGTTGACAAGGTCACACGGACCTAAGTGAAAGGAAAACACAAATTTCATCTTGATCTAAAACTTCTGTGGCCCACAGAAGGGTTTCAATGGTAGAAGTTCAATCCTATTGTTTTATGTAGCATGGGCCACCTGAGCGTTGGATGGAGCTGAAACTTGGAGAGGTCCCACATCAAGAAGGGACCTACCAGACGAATGGGTTGGATGGAGAATAGACATCATAGTGGGGCCCACGGCTGGGGCCATGGGTCAGCCCGTCCGCCTGCCTGACCGCGCAGGCAGCGCCTGCTGCCTTCTGACAGCAGCAGTGCTGCTACTTCCTTCCTTCTTCTTTGTTTTTTATTTCCTGTGAAATTTCACGTGTGGGGCCCACTTCTCGAAAATCTACACCGTCCAATGGATTTAGGGGCTCAAAATACACTGAACAAGTCCAATGTTCAGTATTTTTGACGTGTAGATACAGCAAGGTGGGTCCTAACAACTTTTAATGGTAAGAAATACAATTTTCTATGGTATGGCCCGCTTGATTAACAGATCAGCCTCATTTTTCGGCTCAACGCCTAAAATGAGTTGGAAAAAGGGATGAACGGCATGGATTGATTACATATAACAAGGTGGGGCCTACACAATGGTCCACCCCCAAGGCTTTGAACCAAGCTTATACTTGTGTTTAACTCACGTCCAGCGGTCCAGACGCTGGACGGTTTGGTCACGGAACAAAGCTTTGAGGTGGGTTTTACTTAGGTGGGCCACCAAATGTAGATGGTGTAGATATAACACACATACAAGGTGGGGTCCGTCCAAGTGGGCCACACAACCATATCATCGCAAAAAGGGAGAGAGAGAGAGAGAGAGAGAGAGAGAGAGAGAAATAGAGTGGGACGCGTGTGATGGAGGGCTTTGCCACTATGAGCCCTCCCTTGTAAGAAATCATACAATCAAATGGATCCCTTTACACATGGAACCATCGAAATAAAAAATCAACGGTGGAGATTCTTTTCCCACCAATATGGACGGTCTAGATGACCTATCAAAAGCAAGGGAAATAAACATCATGATGGGGTCCATGGAGAATGGCCCCATCATGGAATGATCATGATGATCCTAGTGGGCCATTAGCCACAACTTAAGGTCCCAAGTGAGATGCAAACCATTGATTGGTTGGCCTCATTTGGCCCATCTTAAAAATATAAAAAAAAATTACTATCATCGAGCACCCCACCGTTCGATCTTCTTGCTCCTATGGGTTCTTTAGCACCTTAGCTTTGATTCCAATGGAGAAGATGAGGAATGAATGGCTAGGATGAGAGATCTTGGGATGGAAAGGTGGGCCACACTTGTGGCTCTTGGAAGAGAGGGAGAGGCTCATACGTATGGAGTTTCTCTTGCTTGGATTTTGAGTTTGAAAATGAGAGAGAGAGTTGTAAAGAGAGAGGTAGATAGATGGGTGATGGAGTGATGGATGTGGTGGTGATGGGTGTAAGAACTTTTTAACTTTTGTGGCCTTTTGTGTAAGAAAGGCATGGATTTTATAAGAACTTTTTTAACTTTTGGGGCTTGCTTGGAAAAAGGGTGAAAGGTGATGTGTACTTGACATGAGATGTGATGGGATTTGATTGATTGATGAGATTGATTTGATAAGTCGTACAGGCGTTTTCCTCGTACTAAATGCTGACCCACATCTCTTGACCAGGGTATCGCCTCGGCGCGAGAGTCGCGGCGTCGGAACCGCAGCGACGACGCGGTCGATATGGTAAAGATCTTGGGTTGAGTCAATATGGGTTGACGGCATATAAATCAGGGTCGCGCGCAAATATCGATTAAGGGTCGAAGGTTGCCGGAATTCGACCGGTAAAACCGTGGACGTCTACGGTACAATACGGACTAAGATACGAGTCTTACATGTAGGCCATCCCAAAATGTTTACTGGCTGTTGTGTGATCACGACCATTATCAGATGGAAGATTTGATCCATTCATCATGTAGGTCATCCCAAAATGTCCTAGGGGACGTTAATGCTTTGGAAAGAAAGCAAGAAAATAAAGAGTTTTCTGCATCACTTTTAGCTGCGTAAGATGTTGCAGACGCTGCGGCTGTGTAAACAGCTGTCCACCGACTTTAGTTACATAAACAGAGGTTACGCATAGCTCTTTGCTGCGAAAGCCATCCAGCCACCGACCCTCACCACTTCTATAAAAGAGAAAGTGGGGATGTGCATATGGGAAAAAAAAGCTGGAACATGGACGTGGAGAGAGAGTCTGATAGAATTTTTTTTTCGCTTAGTTTTTATTTACTGTTTTTTTTCTCTTTCTTTATGATTAATTTTAAGGATATCCTTTCCATGTCATGCTAAACCTCTTAGCTAGGGCTAAGAGGTGAAGCTTGTAGCGTGATGGGAGAATTTATGCTTGTGTCTTTTGTTTAGACTGAATGGATTTTGATTTAATTTTTTTATGGGAATATTTTTAGTTTTTAATGGTCTGTTTTAACTGAAATTACAATGGGTCTGTGATGGCTTTGAGTATGTCCTTGTCCTTTTAATGTTTATGAGGTCAGGAAGCCCTGTTGTTTACCATAGTTTCCTGGGCATGGTCGAATGACGGTACCCTTCCTAACCTTCATACATGTGATTGGTTGGTAATTAGTTTAATTCTGTTGTTTACTTTGTCTCCTGGGCATGGTTTGGTAATGAAATCCATTCTAATTTATATACCTTTCATCTCTTGAAAACTATATCAATGACAGTTCAGTTAATTTTCATGATTCTTGAAGTAGGCATAAGATCTCCCTGATCTCTACAAGTGGATCCTCTGAATCCCTAGTTTCCTATCTTTGATTTCTCCTAAGTTTTAGATAATAATTTCATAATTATTCCTTAAATTCTAGTTGATTTAGATTTCATCTCATTCTAGTTCTAGTTCTAGTTAGTTTTAGATAACGTACAGGTTTCAGTCCCTTAGGATTCGACCTCGGTCTTACCGAGTTTATTACTACATCACAACTCTGCACTTGGGGTGTGAACAGTATGGTCCACTTGAGATTTATATATACCTCATTTTTTGTCTCAACCACTAAAATGATTTGAAAAAAAGGATGGACGGAGTGGATAAGACAACACACTGACGGTGGGCCCAACTGAGTGTACTCAATACGATAAGTGGGTACTGAGTAACTCTGTACGCAATCCGATTTCATGTGGGTTCCTGTGAATGCCTTTCGCAGGATCTACGTGCGAAGGATAACTAGCTGGGGCCCATTATGATGTTTATGGGATATCCACCACGTTCATCAGTTTTTGAATAATATGTTATGACATGGAACCAGAAATTATGAAAATCCAATTCTCATATAGGCCACACGACCGATGATTGAATGTCCACCATTGAGACATACGTGGGGCCACACAAGATTTGAAACATGATAACTTATAACTTTTTACCAATATGTGTATATAATTTACTTTGTAAATGGTATAGATGGTATAAAAAAACACGGTAGACCCAGTAAGGTTTCAACGATCTGAATTTACCTACACACGTTTATCTTATGCATGACGCACAAGAGTTTTGGATTTAGATCATTTTCGGGCCCATCACCTAAAATGATATTGTAAACTTTTTGGGCGTGGTGGATTGCCTATATTCATCACGGTGGGCCCCACTTAACTTCACGTCGCATGAAGTTCCTGCGAAAGTGGTTTGTGGGAAATCCGCATCAATATTCGAAGGAGATTCAAAACGATTCTTTTTTATGGCTGAATATGGAACGAACTGTTTCTCTCTTCTCATGGACAGAGAGGATCAGGGCTACCTTTGGGGTTCTAGACGTCCTATAGGATGCACGGCTCCAGACGATGTACAACCATACCGTCGATGGGAGTTGATGTTGATGATATTGCTCGCTTCCTCCATTGTAGTCAAGTATGAAAGGAGCTAGACGTATATAGAGGCTTGGGCATGGAGGCAAACATACATTTTGGGCCCATACCGGGGTAAGGTATGTGTTGTATGTCTTGAGGAGTAACTATCTCTTTCCTTCCTCTTGTCACAGTATCGCTCCCACCCAACGGTAATGGCGAGATCGTATTTGTAAACCACAGTGGACGTTCATATGTGTTTGGACTTCATTTGGGGAAGACTCAATTGAGCCACTGGTAAAAGTGCGTTTTCCTATATTGAAGACTCAATTACCTGCAATGGTAATGGCGAGTACATTACATTACATGCGGGAAGATACTCTGGCAGAGTGGGATGGACGATACGCAGGCACTTGGAACTTGGAAATTACACACATGACTTTTACAATCCTATCTTTCCCAAACATGATTTTGTTTCAATCCCGTAAGGGATAAAAGTTACTCCCATATCTTCCAAACATGCCATTAAAAAATATGGGATACACCCAATCCAAAGACAATACCTTACACATGCATTTAATGCTACTTTTTCAATTCCATCCAGTTTAATCCCACGTAATGCAGGTGGCCAAACGGGTCCTAAGATTTTTCTAATAAGACGACTTGTGAATCTCAAGTTCAAAGATGATAGTTCTAAGCACATGAATGAGGTCAGCAACATATTGAAACAGCTTTCCGCTATGAAGATGGTCTTGGATAATGAACTACAGGCTTTGCTATTGCTTAGCTCATTGCTTGACAGTTGTGAGACATTGGTAGTGTCTTTGAGTAACTTCGCGCCAGAGAGAAAGGTGTCCATAGAACAGGTAACTAGTTATCTCTTCAATGAGGAGACAAGGACGAAGTCTTAGGGGTCTACTTAACAAGAGGCTCTTGTGACACAAGATCGGGGGAGAGGAAAGAACAGAAAGGGTGGGATGGCCTGAGATAAATCAAGAGGCAAGTCGAGTATTAGGAAGGATATTGAATGCTGAAATTGTGGCAAGAAGGACCACTACAAGTACGAATGTCGTAAGAAGAAGAATGACAAAAAAGGAAAAGGAAATGAGAAGGAAGATGAATCAGACTCTACTGCGTCCGCTTCAGATGGCGACGTTGCAGTTATTCTTTCAGCAGATCATGATATTTGTCTCACGGCTACGAGTCAGGACACCGACTAGGTGATAGACTCGGGAGCCTCGTTTCATGCGACTCCACGAAGGGATTTCTTCACAAGCTACAAGTCAGGTGACTTTGGGACCGTGAAGATGGAAAATTTTGATGTATCAAAGATTGTAGGGGTCGGTGATATTTGTTTGAAGACTGATGTGGGATGCACATTGGTTCTCAGAAATGTGAGGCACATTCCAGACCTTCGCCTTAACTTGATGTCGACGGAAAGGTTAGATAATGATGACTATGAAAGTCGATTTGTTGGTGGGCATTGCAAGCTCATCAATGGCTCGTTGATCGCAACCAGAGGAAAAAAGTATTGCACCATTTACAAGGCAAGTATCAGTGTGTACAAGGGTGGGTTAAACGCAATGAAAGATTCAGCTACTGACATGTGGCACAGGCGTCTAGGCCACATGAGTGAAAAAGGGCTTTAACTACTAGCGAAGAAGCGGCTCCTTTCGCAAGTGACAAGTATACCTCTCAAAACATATATTGATTGTTTATCAGGAAAACAACATAGAATTTCATTTGCTAAATCTACTTCCCATGTTAATAAAATACATTCATTAGATTTGGTTTATTCTGATGTTTGTGGTCCTGTGAGGACAAAAACCTTGGGTGGGGCATTGTATCTTGTCACTTTTATAGTTGATGCATCTAAGAGGGTTTGGGTTTATGCTTTGAAATTCAATGACAAGGTCTTTGGTGTATTTAAAATGTTTCATGCTATGGTTGAGAGAGAGACAGGTAGATGATTAAAGTGCATCCGCACTAATAATGGTGGTGAATATATTAGTGACTTCCATTAGTATTGTAAGTCCCTGGGTATACGGCATGAACAGATGGTTCCCAAGACCCCCTAGCATAATGGTGTGGCTGAGCGAATGAATCGCACCATTGTATAGAGAATTAGATACATGTTATCGCATGCAAAGTTGCCCAAGATGTTCTGGAGAGAAACAATGCACACGACAGTGTATTTGATAAACAGGTCTTCATCAGCCCCGTTGAATGGAGTACTTGAGAATGTGTGAACTGGACAAGATCCATCGTACAGTCATTTCAGGGTGTTTGGATGCAGGGTATCTGTTCACGTACCAAAGGACGAGAGGTCCAAGCTCCATACGAAGATCAGACAATGTGTGTTCTTGGGGTACGATGATAAAAAGTTTGACTACAGATTGTGGGTCTGATTGAGAAGAAGCTCGTCAGGAGCAGAGATGTGATTTTCTTTGAAGATCAATATATATAAGACATTTGTAAGACAGAAGACCCAGCTTAGTTCAGGTGAGCTGGAGGACATGGATCTAGTTATTCCTCCCGTCGTACCTGATGATGGGGGAGTACAGTTCGATACAGAGGATGAGAGAGTTCCTATATAAGATGGACCGGGGGAGCAGCCCCCAGTTGATTCACTTATTGAGCCACATGTGAGGAGAACATCTAAGGATAGACATCCGTCCAAGAAGTACTCGCTGTATGAGTACATTATGCTCACTGATGGAGGAGAGACAGAAGATTATTTCAAGGCCCTAGCCAATGAGCATATGGGGGAGTGGTTGAAAGCTATGCAAGAGGAGATGTAATCCTTACATAAGAACCACACCTATGATATGGTGAAATTACCTAAGGGCAAGAAAGTTCTGAGTAACAAGTAGGTGTTCAAAAATAAGAATGAGTAGAAGAATTTATAAACGAGGTTCAAGGCCAGACTTGTGGTGAAAGGGTTTGGTAAGAGGAAATGTATAAACTTCGATGAGATATTCTCACCAGTGGTGAAGATGACATCCATACAGGTGTTTCTTGGGTTGGTGGCTAGCATGGATCTAGAGATAGAGCAGTTAGATATTAAAACTGCCTTTCTCCATGGTGATCCGGAAGAAGAGATCTACATGCACCAACTAGAGGGGTTCGAATTTAAGGGCAAAGAGCATATGGTGTGTAGGCTAAGGAAGAGTTTGTATGGACTAAAACAAGCTCCAAGGCAATGGTATAAGAAGTTTGACTCATTCATATTAAAGCATGAATATGACAGAACGAAGTCGGACCACTTTGTGTTCACGCGCAAGTTCTCAGATGGTGATTTCTTAGTCTGTTGTTACACGTTGATGACATGCACATCATTGATAAAGACATTAAGAAGATTGACAGGCTAAAATAGGAGTTGGGCAAGTCATTTGCGACGAAAGACTTGGGCTCAGTTAAACAGATCATAGGAATGGAGATAACTCGTGACAGAAGCAGTAGAAAGCTTTGGTTGTCACAAGAGCAGTATATTGAGAAAGTCCTATAGTGGTTCATATGAATGCAGCGAAATCAGTCAGTACTCCATTGGATGGTCACTTCAAATTGAGCGACAAGCAGTATCTAAAGACAAAGGCAGAGGTGGATGAGATGAGGAAGATACCCTACGCGTCAGCGGTAGAAAGTTTAATGTATATTATGGTGTGTACACACCTAGACATAGCATATGCAGTTGGTGTTATCGGCAGGTATCTTGCCAATCCTGGCAAAGAATATTGGGTAACGGTGAAGTGGATACTGCGGTATCTAAGATGCTCATTCAAGTTGAGCTTATGCTATGGTGATAAAAAACCTATATTAGAAGGCTACACAGATGCAGATATGACATGTGACATAAACTCCATGAAATTTACATCGGAGTTTATGTTCACGTTTGTAGGGGGCGGTCTCTTGGCAGAGTAAGCTATAAAAGGTTGTAGTATTATCGATGACAAAGGCCGAGTACATTGCGGTTACAGATGTATGTAAAAAGATACTTTGGATGAAGAGGTTCCTACAAGAACTTAACCTGAAGCAGGAGCAGCACGTGATCTATTGTGATAGTCAAAGTGCTATACACTTGAGCAAGAATCCAAGTCAACACTTTAAGTCGAAGCACATAGAGATTCGATATCACTGAATCAGGGATACTTCGAAACAGAAGGTGTTATAGCTTGAAAAGGTCCACACAGACGATAATGGGTCAGACATGATGACCAAGACATTGCTTAAGGGCAAGTTTGGAGGTTATAGAAACCTGGCTGGCTTGAAGAAGGTGAATTCCTCTTGAGTTAGAAAGGGAGAGATTTGATGGGGTTTTCCTCCTTAGTTCAGAGGAAAAGTAGTGCATCCGATTGTAAAATAGATGTCTTTCACCACGCTGCTCGACCGGTCGAGTGGGCTGCTTGACCGGTCGAAGGGAGTTACTCGACCAGTCGAGGCTCACTCGACTCAAAGTCGAGCATCTATTTTTTGGGCTCGACCAGTCGAGGACCTGGCTCGACTAGTCAAGGGTTACGCAGATTCTGCACGGATTTTGTGCGAACTGCATAAATTTGATGCGGTTTTGTAGAGGTGCGAGAGGGGAGTTGCCTAAACTATAAATAAGTGTCTATAGAGCTATTCTAAGGCATGTTAAGGCTTCCTAAAGTGATTATAGAGGACGCGAGAGAGAAAGAGAGAAAAGAGGAAAAAGAAGATTGTGGAAGGGAGGATTCTGCTCGTAAAGATGATCTACTATGCAGTCAACGTCTCAGCACTTCTATGTCCTCTTAATCAGTGAGATCTCTCCATTTTCTTTATTTTCTTATTGTTCATCCACTTGTGCATGAGTGAAGAAGATTTGATCCAAGTGGTGTGTGCTTGTGATCGGTTGTAATGTTCTACTTTATAGTGAATTGTTGCTCTGGACTAGGTCCCATGGTTTTTACCTCTTCGAAGGTTTTCCATGTAAAATCTCTTGTGTCGTTTGGTTTGTGCTTTGATTTATTTTATTGCTTTATTATATCCCATAATTCTAATATTTTTGAGAGGCGAGATCCTAAGGTTTTTGTGCAATGCCTCTAATATGATGCACATCGAGATGCCTATACATGTGAAATGTATCTCTATCGTAGTTTATGAGATGATTGGGATGAGATTTCATAGAGATTAACGTGATCACCTTCACACCTGGTCAAGTTGTGTAAGCTTATATATTGTAAGTGGAGATGGATTATTGGTTAACCGTACTGATCCGCATGATGATCATGTAGACAACGAACACATGATCATTAACAAAGTAGGAATTAAGCTATATGTGTTGCGAGACCAATTACCTATGGCAACTGATCGATTCTAATCATGTGTATGTATGTTAGTCCTGCAAGTGGTGTTTGTTGTAAGCCCCGTATCTTAGACCGTACCATTTCATAGACTTCCACAGTCTTACTGGTCGAATTCCGACAACCTTCGACCTTTAACTGATATTTGCATGCGACCCTGATTCATACGCCGTCAACCTAAGTCGACTCAACCCAAAATCTTTACCATAGCGACCACGTCGTCGCTGCAGTTCCGATGCCGCGACTCGCGCTCTGAGCCGATACCCTGGTCAGGAGATGTGGGCCAACGTTTGGTGTGAAGAAAACGCCGTGCATTGCGAAACCTAAGAGAATCTCTACGACTTGTCAAATCAATCCCATCAATCAATCAAATCCCATCACATCTCATGTCAAGTACACATCACCTCTCACCCTTCCCTAAGCAACCCTCAAAGTCAAAAAGTTCTTACACCACCCATGCCTTTCTTACACAAATGGCCACAAAAGTCAAAAAGTGTCTTACACACCCATCACCACCACATCTATCACTTTCTCTCTCTCCTTTTACAACTCTCTCTCTCCTTCTCATTTTCAAACACATTCCCAAGCAAGAGAAGCATCCCACGTCCAAGCCTCTCCCTCCCTTTCAAAACTCCAAGTGTGGTCCACCTTTCCTACCCCTTTATCTCCCATCTCAACCATCCAAACCTTATCTCATCCATTGAAATCGAAGCTAAGGAGCTAAGGAACCCATATGAGCAAGAAGATCGAACGGTGGGTGCTTGATAATAGTAATTTTTCATGTTTTTAAGTTGGGTCAAGTGAGACCAACCGATCAATGGTTTGGATCTCACTTGGGACCCTAAGTTGTGGCCGATGACCCACTTTGATCATCATGATTATTCCATGATGGCGCCATTCTCCATGGACCCCATTATGATGTTTAGTTCCTTGCATTAGAGGAGTCATCTAGACCGTCCATATTGATGGGGAACGGATCTCCACCATTGATTTTCATTTTCGATGGTCCCATGTATAAAGGGGTCCATTTGTTGTATGATTTCTTACAAGGGAGGGCTCATAGTGGCGGAGCCCTCCATCACACGTGTGTCCCACTCTCTTCCTCTCTCTCTCCCTCTCCTTTTCATTTTTTTATTTGAGATATTGATGTGTTTGTGTGGCCCACTTGAATGGACCCCACCATGAAGTATTGATTTTATCCAAGCTATCCTCAAGTGGGGCCCACCTTAAATCTATTGGGCCCACACTATCATCCATGAGGTGGCCCACCATAAGCAGGGCCCACCTCCAATGTGTTTATGTGCAACGTCCAGCGTCCAGGGTCGCTGGACGTGGGTTGGATAAAGGCATGAATATTGGCATGTTTTCAAACTTTTGGGGTGACCCACTCTCATAGGCCCCACCTTGAGGTATGTATTAAATCCACACCGTCTATCCTATACACTAACTCATTTTAGGCGTTGAGCCAGAAAATGAGATTGATCGGAACATCTGGTGGGTCATAACTTAGTAAATAGTGATCTCCACCATCTAAAGTTTCCCAGATTTTTTCTATACGCTGAAAAATGTCCAATATTGGACTCATTGGGCGTATTTTGAGCCACAGAATGTGATGGACGGGTTGAATTTACTTGATGAGGGCCCCACACTCGAAAAACCCCAGAACCAAGGTTTTTTTTTTAAAAAAATAATAATTTGGAAGCAGCAGGGCAGGCAGCGTCTGCGCCTTGTAGCAGGCAGATGCAGGGGTCCCACGGCTCCAACCGTGGGCCCCACCTTAATGATTATTTGCCATTTAACCCATTCATATGGTGGACCCCCTCCTTAGGTGGGTCTCCTCCGAAAATCAGCGTCATCCAAAGCTCCAGTGGCCCACATCACAAGAAACAGTGTGAATGAACATCTACCATTGAAACCCATTCTTGGGTCCACAGAAGTTTTGAATCAATATGAAATTTATTTTTCCTCTTCGTCTAGGTCTCTGTGACCGTATGGACGGTTTGGATGGAAAAGAAATGTTATGGTGGGCCCTACGTGGGACCCACAATGATGTATGTACTTTATTCACACCGTCCACCAGGGACGGTGGAATCCACCATGGTGCACGTGTTTGCGCTACACCGTCCAGGGTTGGACGGTGGGACCCCTATGAAGCATGTGTTCTCTCTATGCTGTCCAAGTGTGTGGGTCCCACCATAATGCATGTGTTGCATCCAGACTCTCCATCCACTTTGCAAGCCCATTTTATGGCTTGAGACAAAAATGAGCCAGATCCATAGTCCAAGTGGACCCCACCTTGGCATTTATAAGGCCCATGAGATGGGGCTCATATTATGGTATTTGTGGCCATTGGAGTGGTCCATTTGATATGAATATAAGGCCCATGAGATGGGGCTCATATTGTGGTATTTGTGGCCATTGGAGTGGTCCATCTGATATGAATATAAGGCCTGTGAGATGGGGCTCGTATTGTGGTGTTTGTGGCCATTGGAGTGGCTCATCTGATGTGAATATAAGGCCCATGGGATTAGACCCATTTTGATGTTTTCTAAGGCCCACGGGATTGGGCCCATTTGATGTTTTAGGGGCCCATGGGTTACGGCCCATTGAGATATACTAGGGCCTATGGGTTGAGGCCCATTTGATGTACATATGGGCTCCAATTGGTGTGGCCCATTTGTTACATATAAGACCCATGAGATTAAGCCCATTTGATGCAATCTAAGGCCCACGGGTTATGACCCATTGCAATGCACATAAGGCCCATTGGTGTGGCCCATTTATGTGGCCCATTTGATGAATAAAAGGCCCATATGATATGGCCCATTTGATGTATTTAAGGCCCAATGGGATATACCTAAGGTCCATTGCAATGTGTGATCCCAACACGGATTATGTAACGATGTTTACTATGATCGTGCCTTGGGAGCAATGTTGGTTTGACGTCCACATTACGAGTGTAATGTTGGTTGGATGTCCACATTACGACTCTCCTTCGGGCCCATTGTTAGACCGTACTTATTGTGTGTCAGCCGTCTAGGCCACCTGCGTTGTAAGGATAGTGCATTATTTTATAACATGTTTAGTATAGTTCCATGACCCATGATCATACGCATCATATGTATGCTTAATATGAGAAGTGACTGATCATAGCATATGCCTTCGGACAGATTGTTTATGGGACCCCGATTAGGGGGTGTTGCCCTACATGAGCGCACGATATGCGCAGGATTTGCTGCATGATTGGATAGTGTGATTCATACATTTCGCATTGTGTGATATAGTTACTGTACGCCCTAGAGACATCGGGGTCGTAGCCTCCACAGACGCATCGTGGTTGGCAGGATTGGATACCAAAAATTATATTCTACATGGAGTGTTATAGATATCCCTGGGTGAAAGTCCCTAAACCCTTATGGTACCAAGAGGTTGCTCCAACGTTTAGACTGAGTGGGTACAGGAGTGCCGAGTGCCGATTACCAGACGGTTGCACTTTTCACTGTGTCGTGGTCAGTTGGAAGGGGGTGCTGCCTTACCCGCCGGAGAGTAGGGGATAAAGATAGGCTGAGTTTGGCCAGCTCGAGGAATGGGTTCGCTATCGATGAGTCGAGCCCGATATTGGCAGACGGATAGTGAGGTCTCTTCCACTTACCTTATTGCGCGCGATGGGGCGGCGATCTGATTTAGAGTGTACTAGACCCCGGTGTTATCCCAGAGTTGAGCTGTATTGATATGTGGATTTAGATGAGGATTATATGCTTGACTTGTATCTTGCATCGCATAGCCCTGGTATGGCCGACATCATTCATGCTTTGCATCGCATAGCCTTGGTACGGCTAACGGTATTCACGGATCCATCAGTATATTCCGCATTACTTTGATATTGCATGATCATATTACTACCTTGCGCAAACACTTTCACTACCTTCTAAGTTTTCTATAAGCTTATGCACGACCGTTGCGTGCAGGTGATGTTGGGGCACAGCAGCGCTAAGGCAGGAGCGCTTTGCAGATCATCTTGGAGTTTTTGTTCATCATCATCGTATTTCCCTTTATGCTCATTGTACTTGTAAAGTTTTTTATCATAGTGGAAATGTAATAGAGTTTTTGGTTATTGTTTGTGCGTTATACCTTTGGTTATGCTTATTACGAATTTGACAGCAACCAAATAATAACAAGAAAATAGTATAAAAAGACTACGCTGAAAAGTCAGATAGAAATAGAAATGAGAATTTTTAAAGAGGAAATGATTAGGAACCACTAAAATTTCCTATCTTCAATGGTGTGTGGTGAGGTACCTGATTGTGTGGATCATGTGCATGTTATGAGGAAAAACAAGACTAATAAAAACATCTTTTGACCCTTTGGTTACTGCTTTAACCTTTTGACCGACAAGAGGATCCTAACCATTAAATCTGGTGGACCTACCAGGAGGCTCTGGCATAAAGGAGCTCAAAATTGCAACAACAAAAAAAAGGCACACGTGGCCAGATCTGGGGGAAGGAATGTGGAGGGAGAGATTGAAAAGGTTAATTATGGCACACGTGTCCACGATCTGGGAAATCATTAGGTAGGTTTTGACCAAAGACATTCCCTTCAATACAAATCAGAGTAACCCGCTCGTTAGGTCGGCAGGCGGCAGCACTCCTGTGAGAAAGTGGCCAAACAAAAGAAAGGCCTCTATTCACCAAGTACAAAAGGCTCACATAATAATCACATCAAGCTTAGTTTTATGAAATATCATATTTATCCCCATATTGCAAATGAATTCGATCTCTCACTTATGTGTTTATTTGGGTGAATCTAAATTCCTTGCTTAATACAAACAGAAATTTTTTATTTTTTTACTGACATTGTCACATTAGAGCTAAATACTTATCATTTAGTTTCTAGTAGAGTCACCGCTCGCCCGAGTTATAGTCCAAATCAAGATAACTCACAACAGTGACTCATGCTATAGAACTAGATTAGGTAGTGTCGAATCTAGTTGCAATCTTCTAAATCGCACCCAACTTGAAACTAAATTAGACAAATCTTAAAACCATGTCTACAAAAGTAGATGGATTGAGTGGTGATTCTGATCTCCGTGGTAGAAAGGCTCCATGTGATTAATCATAATTTATATGTTTTATTCCCACTATCCATTTATTTATAGGCTTATAGCTTGCAATGAGGTGGAATTAGATAGAGGGCAAGGATAAAATACATATATCATGGTGGACTCCACTTTGGTATCTAGTTTCATTTTTGGCTTTCACTAAGCTTCATCCCGAATGTGGATTGCATCTTGCCCTCTCCAGTCTCTAGCCATGAACTGGTGGTTCTGTAGGTAAGCCCACCATGATATATCTTTATATCCACGTTGTACGTCCATTCTCTCAATTATTTACTTTAAGGTATGTGCACGAAAATGAGGCAGGTCTAGAACCATGCTAAATAAGAAGTTGAGTTGTATTAAATACACAAAACATTAAGTATCTACTTGAAATCTGCTTCATTTTCGTGCTCGTACCTTAAAATGACATGAAAAAAAAGGGCTGCAGGGCAAGGATAAACATGCAAGGATAAACAAATACATCATGGCATTTTCTATTTATGGCTAGAGAAAGGTGGGGCAGAACGCAATCTGCATCCCTTCATCCTACCTTAACATGTTATGAGCTGATTGGAGCACAAGCTGCTGTAAGAAATGAGTCAGATGATCATAAACAACTTTAAAAAAAGAGAAAATGACCACTGTAGACAAAACCTTTTACCCAACTTAAGTTACCAACTTAGACTAGCACGTGCGGACAGCGACTTTGAGGACGAAACTAGCCCTCCTTTTCACTGCGAAGACGAGAGCTGACGCTCCTCCAAATGAGAGTTGTACGAACGGCCTAGGAGAGATCAAAGTTACAAGGCCCCACAGCTATGTATTTATCATATCCACAACGTTCATCCATATTTCAAAATCATTTCGGAGCATTATCCAAAAAAAAAAAAAATCATATCCATAAATCAATGGACCACACCACAAAGAGCAGCGGGGAAATTGATTTTCACTGTTAAAAATTTTTGTAAGGCCCATCATAACATTTATTTTCCATCCAATCTATTCATAAGGTCACAAAGCCCTGGATGAAGAGGAAAAACAAATTCCATGATGATCCAAAATTTCTGCAACCCCTAAAAGGGTTTCAATGGTAGACATTCAATTCCCCATTACCTTTTACTGTGTGGTCCACTTGATAGCTAGATCTGTCTTATTTTTCATCTCAAGCCTTAATACGAGTTCACCGAATAGATGGACGGTTTGGATATAACATATACCTCATAATGGGACCCACAAAAATCAGTGGGAATTACAACTGGGAAAGGGAAAAAAAAATAAAAAAATAAAAAAGGAGACAGTAAGTTGGGGTCGACCGGGTCAACCCGGTCGACCGGTCTATGGCTACGGATTATAACTGTAGCCATAACTATAATGCTATGCACTTTTTTTTATTTTTTTTTTTTATTTTTTACATGGAGAACTTTATTGTACCTACATTTTTCTTTAATACATGTTTATATAAATAAGTGTGTGTGTGTGTGTGTGTGTGTGTGTGTGTGTATATATATATATGTAAATTTTTCTCTTTTTTTTTCATTTCTTTCTTTATTAATTTAACAAGAATATCTTCTAAACTAAAATTAGTTACTTGATGTACCACATATGATTTTGGGGTAGGAGAAGCTATTTTAGCCAACCAACCTAGTTATTTTTCAAGATTCCATCAGGTCAATGGTCGAAAATACATTTCATTCACTTCACGATCAATTTCAATCACTTCATGGTCAAACTAAAAATTGAGCGAGGCAAATATGAAATTGAGTGAGTAAATTAAAAATTGAGCAGGACAAGGTATGAATTGAGTGAGGGAAGCTAGAAATTGAGCGAGGTAACATAAGAGTTCAGCGAGGGAATCTAGAAATTGAGCGAGGCAACTTAGGATTTGAGCGAGGAAAGCTAGAAATTAAGCGAGGGAACCTATAAATTGAGCGAGGTTTAGGTTACGTTGAAATTGAGCGATGAGCCTAAACCAAAACCAAAACTATAACCTAAACCGGAACCTATTGAGCGATATATAAATTGAGCGAAGGAACCTAGGAATTGAGCGAGGCAACCTAGCAATTGAGACAACTTAGAATTTGAGCAAGGGAACCTCGCTCAATTTCAACGTAGCCTTAACCTCGCTCAATTTCTAGCTTCTCTCACTCAATTCATACCTTGTCCTACTCAATTTTCAATTTACTCACTCAATTTCATATTTGCCTCGCTCAATTTCTAGTTTGACCATGAAGTGATTGAAATTGACCGTGAAGTGAATGAAATGTATTTTCGACCATCGACCTGATGGAATCTTGAAAAATAACTAGGTTGGTTGGCTAAAATAGCTTCTCCTACCCCAAAATCATATGTGGTATGTCAAGTAACTAATTTTAGTTTAGAAGATATTCTTGTAAATGAATAAAGAAAGAAATGAAAAAAAAAAGGAGAAAAATTTATATTTATATATATATATACACACACACACATTTATATAAACACGTATTAAAGAAAAATGTAGGTACAATAAAGTTCTCCATGTAAAAAATAAAAAATAAAAAAAAGAAAAAAAAAAGTGCAGAGCATTGTAGCTATGGCTACGGTTGTAATCCGTAGCCATAGGCCGGTCGACCCCAACTTGGTGGCCTCTTTTTCATTTTTTATTTTTATTTTTCCTTTTTTCTGTTGTAATCCCCATTGATTTTTGGGTTTTGGGATTTGAGAATGGGTTCGGGTTTAGGTTACAGGTTTTGGGATTTGTGAATGGGTTCGGATTTAGGTTATAGGTTTTAGTTTTGGTTTAGGTTATAGGTTTTGGAATTTGAGAAAGGGTTCGGGTTTAGGTTATAGGTTTTCGTTTTGGTTTAGGTTATAAGTTTTGGTTTAGGTTTTAAGTTTAGGTTTAAGTTTGGGTTTGGGTTTTGGGATTTGAGAATGGGTTCGGGTTTAAGTTATAGGTTTTGGTTATGGTTTTGGTTATAGATTTTGGGATTTGATAATGGGTTTGGATTTAGGTTATAGGTTTTGGTTTTGGTTTAGTTTATAGGTTTTGGTTAAGGTTATAGGTTATAGGTTTAGGTTTAGGTTATAGGTTTTGAGATTTGGGAATAGTTTTAGGTCATTAGTATAGGTTTAGGTTAGGTTATAGGTTTTGGGATTTGAGAATGGGTTCGGGTTTAGGTTATAGGTTTTGGTTTAGGTTATAGGTTCTGGGATTTGAGAATGGATTCGGGTTTAGGCTATAGGTTTTGGTTTAGGGATTTGAGTTTAGGTTATAGGTTTATGTTTAGGTTTAGGTTTTAGGTTTAGGTTTAGGTTTGGGTTTGGGTTTTGGGATTTGTGAATGGGTTCGGGTTTAGGTTACAGGTTTTAAAATTTGAGAATGGGTTCGGGTTTAGGTTATATGTTTTAGGTTTTGGTTTAGGTTATAGGTTTTAGAATTTGAGAATGGGTTCGGGTTAGGTTATAGGTTTTGGTTTTGGTTTAGGTTATAGGTTTAGGGATTTGAGAATGGGTTCGGGTTTAAGTTATAAGTTTTGGTTTGGGTTTAGGTTATAGGTTATAGGTTTAAGTTTAGGTTATAGGTTTAAGATAAGGTTATAGGTTTTGGGATTTGGGAATAGTTTTAGGTTATTAGTATAGGTTTAGGTTAGGTTATAGATTTTGGGATTTGAGAATGGGTTCGGGTTTAGGTTATAGGTTTTGGTTTAGGTTATAGGTTCTGGGATTTGAGAATGGATTCGGGTTTAGGTTATAGGTTTTGGTTTAGGTTTTGGTTTAGGGATTTGAGTTTAGGTTATAGGTTTAGGTTTAGGTTTAGGTTTTAGGTTTAGGTTTAGGTTTGGGTTTAGGTTTTGGGATTTGTGAATGGGTTCGGGTTTAGGTTACAGGTTTTAGAATTTGAGAATGGGTTCGAGTTTAGGTTATATGTTTTAAGTTTTGGTTTAGGTTATAGGTTTTGGGATTTGAGAATGGGTTCGGGTTAGGTTATAGGTTTTGGTTTTGGTTATAGGTTTAGGGATTTGAGAATGGGTTCGGGTTTAAGTTATAAGTTTTGGTTTGGGTTTAGGTTATAGGTTATAGGTTTAGGTTTAGGTTATAGGTTTAGGATAAGGTTATAGGTTTTGGGATTTGGGAATAGTTTTAGGTTATTAGTATAGGTTTAGGTTAGGTTATAGGTTTTGGGATTTGAGAATGGATTCGGGTTTAGGTTATAGGTTTTGGTTTAGGTTATAGGTTCTGGGATTTGAGAATGGATTCGGGTTTAGGTTATAGGTTTTGGTTTAGGGATTTGAGTTTAGGTTATAGGTTTAGGTTTAGGTTTAGGTTTTAGGTTTAGGTTTAGGTTTGGGTTTGGGTTTTGGGATTTGTGAATGGGTTCAGGTTTAGGTTACAGGTTTTAGAATTTGAGAATGGGTTCGGGTTTAGGTTATATGTTTTAAGTTTTGGTTTAGATTCTAGGTTTTGGGATTTAAGAATGGGTTCGGGTTAGGTTATAGGTTTTGGTTTTGGTTTAGGTTATAGGTTTAGGGATTTGAGAATGGGTTCAGGTTTAAGTTATAAGTTTTGGTTTGGGTTTAGGTTATAGGTTATAGGTTTAGGTTTAGGTTATAGGTTTAAGATAAGGTTATAGGTTTTGGGATTTGGGAATAGTTTTAGGTTATTAGTATAGGTTTAGGTTAGGTTATAGGTTTTGAGATTTGAGAATGGATTCGGGTTTAGGTTATAGGTTTTGGTTTAGGTTTTAGGTTCTGATTTGAGAATGGATTTGGGTTTAGGTTATAGGTTTTGGTTTAGGTTTTGGTTTAGGGATTTGAGTTTAGGTTATAGGTTTAGGTTTAGGTTTAGGTTTTAGGTTTAATTTTAGGTTTGGGTTTGGGTTTTGGGATTTGTGAATGGGTTCGGGTTTAGGCTACAGGTTTTAGAATTTGAGAATGGGTTCGGGTTTAGGTTATATGTTTTAGGTTTTGGTTTAGGTTATAGGTTTTGGGATTTGAGAATGGGTTCGGGTTAGGTTATAGGTTTTGGTTTTGGTTTAGGTTATATGTTTAGGGATTTGAGAATGGGTTCGGGTTTAAGTTATAAGTTTTGGTTTAGGTTTAGGTTATAGGTTATAGGTTTAGGTTTAGGTTATAGGTTTAGGATAAGGTTATAGGTTTTGGGATTTGGGAATAGTTTTAGGTTATTAGTATAGGTTTAGGTTAGGTTATAGGTTTTGGGATTTGAGAATGGATTCGGGTTTAGGTTATAGGTTTTGGTTTAGGTTATAGGTTCTAGGATTTGAGAATGGATTCGGGTTTAGGTTATAGGTTTTGGTTTAGGGATTTGAGTTTAGGTTATAGGTTTAGGTTTAGGTTTAGGTTTTAGGTTTAGGTTTAGGTTTGGGTTTGGGTTTTGGGATTTGTGAATGGGTTCGGGTTTAGGTTACAGGTTTTAGAATTTGAGAATGGGTTCAGGTTTAGGTTATATGTTTCAGGTTTTGGTTTTGGTTATAGGTTTTGGGATTTGAGAATGGATTCGGGTTAGGTTATAGGTTTTGGTTTTGGTTTAGGTTATAGGTTTTGGGATTTGAGAATGGGTTCGGGTTTAAGTTATAAGTTTTGGTTTGGGTTTAGGTTATAGGTTATAGGTTTAGGTTTAGGTTATAGGTTTAGGATAAGGTTATAGGTTTTGGGATTTGAGAATAGTTTTAGGTTATAAGTATAGGTTTAGGATAAGGTTATAGGTTTTGGGATTTGAGAATGGGTTCGGGTTTAAGTTATAAGTTTTGGTTATGGTTTTGGTTTAGGTTTTAGGTTTTTGGATTTGAGAATGGGTTCGGGGTTTAGGTCTTAGGTTTTGGTTTTGGTTATAGGTTTTGATTTTGGTTATAGGTTAGAGGTTTAGGATAAGGTTTTAGGTTTAGGTTATAGGTTTTAGGTTTAGGATAAGGTTTAAGTTTAGGTTATAGGTTTTTGGATTTGAGAATGGGTTCGGGTTTAGGTTATACGTTTTGGTTGTGGTTTTGGTTTAGGTTATAGGTTTTAGGATTTGAGAATGAGTTCGGATTTAGGTTATAGGTTTTGGATTTGGTTTAGGTTATTGGTTTTGGTTTTGGTTTAGGTTATAGGTTTTGCTTTAGAATGGGTTTGGGTTTAGGTTATAGGTTTAGGTTTAGGTTATAGGTTTTGGGATTTGAGAAAGGGTTCGGGTTTAGGTCATAGGTTTTGAGATTTGAGAATGGGTTCGGGTTTAGGTCATAGATTTTGGTTTAGGTTATAAGTTTTAGGATTTGAGAATCGGCTCGGGTTTAGGTTATAGGTTTTGGTTTTGGTTTTGGTTTAGGTTATAGGTTTTGGGATTGGAGAATGGGTTCGGGTTTAGGTCTTAGGTTATGGTTTTGGTTATGGTTTTGGTTTAGGTTATAGGTTTTAGAATTTTAAAATGGGTTTGGGTTTAGGTTATAGGTTTTGGTTTTGGTTTTAGTTTTGGTTATAGGTTTTGGGATTTTAGAATGGGTTCGGGTTTAGGTTATAGGTTTAGGTTTAGGTTTAGGTTATAGGTTTTAGGATTTGAGAATGGGTTCGGGTTTAGTTCATAGGTTTAGGTTTAGGTTATAGGTTTTGGGATTTGAGAATGGGTTCGGATTTAGGTCATAGGTTTTGGGATTTGAGAATGGGTTCGGGTTTAGGTCATAGGTTTTGGTTTAGGTTATAGGTTTTAGGATTTGAGAATCAGCTCGGGTTTAGGTTATAGGTTTTAGTTTTGGTTTTGGTTTAAGTTATAGGTTTTAGGATTTGAGAATGGGTTTGGGTTTAGGTTATAGGTTTTGGTTTAGGTTATAAGTTTTGGGATTTTAGAATGGGTTCGGGTTTAGGTTATAGGTTTAGGTTTAGGTTTAGGTTATAGGTTTTAGGATTTGAGAATGGGTTCGAGTTTAGTTCATAGGTTTTGATTTTGGTTTAGGTTATAGGTTTTGGGATTTGAGAATCGGTTCGGGTTTAGGTCATAGGTTTTGGTTTTGGTTTAGGTTATAGGTTTTTGAGTTTGAGAATCGGTTCGGATTTAAGTTAAGGGTATGGTACCTGCAAATACAAATATAAACATGGCCTGTCCAAATTGTCAGGCCCTTCCAATGTCATCCATAGGAAATGGACAGCTTCATCATGGTCATAACAGCGGTTCCCACCTTCCATGGACCCCCGTTCTTCCGGATAGCTCTGACGCATATCCGGGTCCGCTCCATTAATTTCGAGAAAATACATAAACATGGCCTGTCCAAATGGCCAGGCCCCTCCAATGTTGTCCATGGGAAATGGACAGATTCATCATGGTCATAACAGCGGTTCCCACCTTCCATGGACCCCCGCTCTTCCGGATAACTCCGACGTACATCCGGGTCTGTTCCATCAATTTTGAGCAAATACATAAATACGGTCTGTCCAAATGGCCAGACCACTCCAACCATGTGCATTCTTGAGTCAAGAGACGTACCAAATGCTTGAATCTGAAATATGCATTTAAACATAAAATGGCATTAGGAATCGTTTCTCAAAACCGCAGACTGTTTTCTTTTGAAACTCGTTCATCTCACCTGAAAACCTATCACATAATGAATAACTATAACCATAATGATAACTACACATGTGCATTCTTAACAAGAGACTTACCAAGTATTGTGTCGTGTTATAATGGAGAACATGGAACTTGTTCATCTTGGATCTGAACAATTTCAGCCCAGCAGTGAAAACTTTGATAGCAGCGTAGTAGATAATCTTCAAAACCCAAAGCATTACATAATATGAAAAACTTATATGAATATGCACATATATCCAAAATATATCCAGAATATGCCACAAGTGAAAACCACAACTGGCGTTAAATGTTAGTTGGTAGAAAAAATGCAACAGCAATGTTCCATTTTGTTATAGTGACTTGGATATTTGGCCATGGGGCCAAATATAAACAAGATATCAAAGATGAAAATCATGGAACAGTAAACCATATATACATTTAATATGCCAGAGTACTTGCATAATGAATGTTGGTGCATGCCTTATTCATTAGTCACCAAGGAAAAAGTGTAAGATGCCTTCTCTACTTGGGAGGTTTCAATATATGGCAATGAGGTTCTAAAGTTCTAAGGTAAATGGAAGAGCCCTTATAGATTTAGTGATGTAAAAATAGGCAAAAGTACGACGGAGAGAGCCAGACATTTTAAAAAATCAAAGACACAATCGCTCAACAGTTTTCCTTACCAATTTTGTGCAATCATGTGCTTCAGTAGATAAGCTAGGATCCGGCCCATGATCTTAAGGTTGAGACACATAGTGCCAGTCCAATCAAGTTACAGGTGTCATCATAGTCTTAGTAAAAAGTGTTTCAAAATACAAAGAAAAAAATAGCTATTATAAGAGGCATCACTATAAAAATTGAAACCTGCTCAATCTTGATAAACTTTTTTCCACACACCCAAGATCAATGATTAGTCAGATCATAGCCTAATGATAGTAGTGCTAGCTTCTCATTCCTTCTTGAGCCATTTCATCAAACAATTAACATGCTCGAAATACAAGAGGGAGATTGTATTATAAATATCAGCTACATCGACACAAAACACTCCTTGTTGAGCCATTTTATCAAATAGTTAACATGCATGAAATACAGGAGGGAGATTGTATTATAAATATCAGCAACATCCACAAAAAACACCCCTCTTGAAGTTGTAAACCTTGCAAAAAGGGCATTGAAATCTTCCTTTCTCCTACTCTTAAGATATTGTCCTTCAAATCTATTATACACAGCACAAAGTTAAGTCATTAGAAGACCATTTCCATATGTAATTGTAAACTATAAATCAGGTCTGTTAACCAAGTTACACAGGAACGACTAAATCTCTAACCACATTCGAGCAGTCCCACCTCATGGTGAATTTTGAAAGAAGTTATAGCTGAAACTAGAAAGTATAGAAACAGGAATAGATCCCGATTGTAACTTTGCAACTGAAAATGATGGTTAACATTAAGTAGATAAACCAGATGCAACTGATAACTATTATAGTTTCATTCATACAGCCTAGATCACACAGTGTTCCTAATATCGAAGCTCCATTCCGAATAAAATCTTTGAAACAATCATTGTAATGACAAAAAGAATAAATAAAATTTATAATAGAATCAAAGGAAATAAGCACTACCAAAGGATAAAGCAAAGGTTGGTGCATTATCAAACTGATTCAATTTAGAGAGCAATTGAATGAATGGGATTGCGGATAGTAAATTGGGAAGATTGGATTGGAAGATTTTAAATTGGGAAGATTGAATACCTGTCCAAATGCAAATATAGAATTATTAAACCCAGCTAAACGGATAGTAAAGAACTGAATTTTTAAGGAAATTCAAACTCTCACAATCTTTAAAATCACAAATGAAACATGTGATAATAGTCTCAAATTGAATGCACAACCTCAAGGTAGCAGCAAGGCTCCATTCAATTGAGTTGTAAAATATATGATTCTTACAAAATTTACAAAAAGAAGAATATTCAAAAAGCAATACTCCATAACAATGAGAAAGTGACAATAAAAATAAGGAAAAGTCAAGCAAAACTCTCATAATGATACTTTCTTTACCTTGAAAATCTGAGAAGGATAATAGACAAGTCTATGAGATTCTTCTCCTCCTGATATATACAAGCCTGAACAATGAAAACAAGCGTTGCACATGAATGAATTTGTCTCATGACTTGAACTCATTTAACCTAGAGAGCATCCAAGAACCAAGGCCCACAAGTCATATTGTTTTGACATACATCAGGATCCATAATTACATATCAAGTTCAATATTGTGCTAAAAGTGAAATCGAACAATTTCTAGACAAAACTAACAGTAAATTTTTATTTTTTTTTAAAAAAAAAGATCACTCGATCTTTCTTTAATAAACGGGAGATTTAATATTGTTGCAGCATTTTCTTAATGATCTGTTTGCAGCTAGCACATCTGTAACTGGCTCAGATTAACAGCCTAGCTCACCAAACCAGGGACTGTTCTTGCATCTTTTTCCTAACCAACTGTTTTCTTAACTGATGGTTTGCAAACAGACGGTTAAGAAAAAGTTGAAACAACAATCAAAATTTGATAGATAAAAGATAAAGATTGGACCTATTTACAATAGTCACTTGTCCATCAGTTGGGTCAGCTTAGCATCAAATTCCTTCTCCAGTTCCACTTCTTCTTCCAAATACCTCCACTTCAGCTCTGTCTTCTTATCTTCATGCAATCGTATCAGCCTCTCTCTCTCTCTGCTTCAAACTCTTTAATCTAATTTGACTGGCTATCAATGAATCGAGCAATCTCTTCAAGCCTACTTTAAGGACTGTTTGGATTTGTGGATTTTTTCTTTTTTATTTTTGAAGAAAATGGACTTTTTTGGGAAACTCCAAATCTAGAAAACAGTCGGAAATGAAAAATTATTTTCCACGATTGTCTTTCAGCAAGATTTTCATGAAAAAATTTCTTCATTTACAAATCTATATTCATGGAAAATTTATTTCCAGTCTAGGCAAGGAAACTAAAAGGGAGCATTTTTCAAGAAATGAGGGAAATGGAAATGACATTTTTAAGAAATTTATAAAAACAAACAAAAAATGAAATCCATCCGATCAATTCCTAGGTTCCTTCGCTCAATTGCTAGGTTGTCTCGCTCAATTCCTAGGTTCCTTCGCTCAATTTATATATTGTCTCACTGGATTTCTAGCTTCCCTCGCACAATTCGTAGGCTGTCTCATTCAATTCATATATTTTTTCAGATCATTTTATGGTATGAGACCAAAAATGAGATATATCCAATTCTCAAGTGTACCACATTACAGGAAATAGTGTTGAACGAGAGTCAACCATTAGAAACCTTTAGGGGGCCCACTGTGATGTTTGTGAGAAATCCTCCTCGTCTAAGTTCATTCATAGGGTCAAAAAGACCTGGATGAAGAGGAAAAAAATTTCATAATGATCCAAAACTTCTGTAACCCCTAAAAGGGTTTCAATGGTAGACGTTCAATTTCCCATTGCCTTTTACAGTGTGGTCCACTTGATAGTTAGATCTATCTTATTTTTCGTCTCAAGCCTTAATATGAGCTCGTAAAATATATGGACGGTTTGGATATAACACATACATCATGATGGGACCCACAAAAGTAACATAGCAAAAAAAAAAAAATTTCAGTTTGCCCCGCTCAATTTTCAGTTTGCCCCGCTCAATTTTCAGTTTATCCCGCTCAATTTCCAGTTTGCCCCGCTCAATTTTCAATTTGGCCCGCTCAATTTCTAGTTTGCCTTGCTCAATTTCCAGTTTGCCCTGCTCCTAGTTTGCCCTGCTCAATTGGAAATTGAGCGGGGCAAATTAGAAATTGAGTGGGGTAAACTGAAAATTGAGCGGGACAAACTAGAAATTGAGCGGGAAAAACTAAAAATTGAGCGGGGCGAATTGCAAATTGAGCGGGACAAACTGAAAATTGAGCGGGGTAAACTGGAAATTGAGCGGGACAAACATGAAATTGACCTAAACCTATAACCTAAACTAAAACCAAAACCTATGACCTAAACCCGAACCCATTCTCAAATCCCAAAACCTATAACATAAACCTAAACCTAAACCTTATCCTAAACCTATAACCTATAACATATAACCTAAACCAAAACCAAAATCTATAACCTAAACCTGAACCTATTCTCGAATACCAAAACCTATAACCTATCCCTAAACCTTAACCTATAACCTAACCTAAACCTATACTTATAACTTAAAACTATTCTCAAATCCCAAAACCTATAACCTAAACCTAACCTTTTCCTAAACCTATAACCTAAACTCAATTTTCTAAAGTGAAACCTACACCTAATTCTAATCTCAACTCCCTAACATAAATGTAAACCTAAACTTAAAAACTCAAACTTAAACCCAATCCCGAACCTGAACCCGATTTCCTAAACCTAAACCATAACCCATTTTCAAATCCAAAAACCTATAACCTAAACTAAAACCAAAACCAAAACCTATAACCAAAACCCGAACCCATTCTCAAATCCCAAAACCTATAACCAAAACCCGAACCCATTCTCAAATTCAAAAACCTATAACCTAAACTAAAACCTATAACCTAAACCTGAACCCATTCTCAAATCCAAAAACCTATAACCTTAACCTAAACCTATAACATATAAACTAAATCAAAATCAAAACCAAAACCTATAACCTACCTATTCTCAAATTCAAAAATTATATCGACACAATTATAGCTACGGTTATAATCCGTAGCTAAAGTGTATCAAAAATTGTTATCCCTAAACCTAAATTTTACAAATCCCTAAACCTAAACTTACACCCTAAACTTAAATTTTCAGTTTGCCCCGCTCAATTTCCAGTTTGCCCCGCTCATATATGGACGGTTTGGATATAAGACATACATCATGATGGGACCTACAAAAGTAAAAAAAATATATTTTCATTTACCCCGCTCAATTTCTAGTTTGCCCCGCTCAATTTTCAGTTTGTCCCGCTCAATTTAGCGGGGCAAACTAGAAATTGAGCGGGGCAAACTGAATTTATTTATTTTTTTGTTATGTTGCTTTTGTGCAAGGGAAGCTAGAAATTCATTGAGGCAATATATAAATTGAGCGAAGGAACCTAAGAATTGAGCGAGGCAACCTAGAAATTGAGCGAGGTAACCTAGAAATTGAAATAGGAATCCTAGGATTTGAGCAAGGGAAGTTAGAAATTGAGCGATGCAACCTAGGATTTGAGCAAGGTAACTTAGGATTTGAGCGAGGAAAGCTAGAAATTGAGCAAGGGAACCTAGAAATTGAGTGAGGCAATGTAGGAATTCAGCAAGGTAACCTAGGAATTGAGCGAGAGAAGCTAGAAATTGAGCGAGACAACCTAGCATTTGAGCAAGGCAACCTAGGATTTGAGCGAGGAAATCTAAAAATTGAGTGAGGCAACCTAGGAATTGAATGAGGCAACGTAGGAATTGAGCGAGGAATCCTAGGATTTTAGCGAGGGAAGCTAGAAATTGAGCGAGAGATCCTAGGATTTGAGCGATGCGACCTAGAAATTGAGCGAGGCAACGTAGGGATTGAGCGAAAGAAGCTAGGAATTGAGCGAGGTAACGTAAAAATTCAGCAAGAAATTATAGTTATTAAGCAAGGAAACTAAGAAATTCAGTAAGGCAACCTAGGATTTGAGCAAGGCGAGGAAAGCTACAAATTGTGCGAGGGAACCTAGAAATTGAGCGAGACAACCTATGAATTGAGCGAAGAAGCTAGAAATTGAGCGAGACAACCTAGGATTTGAGCGAGAGAACATCGAAATTGGAACAGGGCAACTTAGGAATTGAGCGAGGGAAGCTAGAAATTGAGTGAGGAAAGCTAGAAATTGAGTGAGGCAAGCGAGGCGACGTAGAAATTGGAGCGAGGATTGAGCAAGGGAACTTAGAAATTGAGCGAGGGAACCTAGGAGTTGAGCAAGGCAACGAAAAAATTCAACGACCCAACCAAGAAATTGAGCAAGGGAAACATCAATTTGAGCGAGGCAAGCTTGAAATTGGGTGAGGCTAACATGAATTGGAATGAACTTTAAATGTAATTGACCTAGCCTAACAATTTGCTTTGTTGAATTTGACCGATCAGTTAATGAAATTGACCGAGATTTACATGAAATTCTCTTCGGTGAATTTGATCGAGCAATTAATGAAATCGATCGAGCGGTTCATAAAATTTTCAGTACGCACTTATAGTACTGAGTTAACTAAGTTGGGCACACCCAGATCCATAGCTCAATTGGCAAACTGAGTAGAGATATCTCATATCAACACTTGAGGTCCTGGTATCGATTCCTAGCGGGGGTGGCTAACATGGAGTGTGTGTATTGACATGGGTGTGTACTAACAAGCTAACCTAAAAAAACTTTAAAAAAAAAATTAATAATAAAATATTTAAAAAATTAAAAAATTAAAAATATTGAGTTGGGCCCAGCTTGAATGTATGTGGACTATCCATGACGTTCATCCATTTTTCCATCTAAAGCAAGGGTTTCAGCCCAAAATGGTGGCATATTGAAATATCAAGTGGATCACACCATAGGAAACAGTGTTTCCATCGTGGAAACCTTTTTATGCCCCTACAATGATGTTTTACTTGTAATCCATCATGTCCATAGGATGATTTTCACATGGATGAACCAAAAACCAAGATGGGAGCTTCATTCGGCATTTCAATGGCCCACAAAAAATTTACGCCGTTTAAGTAAATGTATATCATACCTGTCATGCGTATTGTCTTCCGTGGAGGGAACATTTTCAGGAAAAACGAGATAATGTTGATGAATAAAAAGGGTGGGATTAGGGGTGTATATCGAGTCAAACCGAGTCGAGTTGGCCTCAGCTCGACTCGGCTCGAACAGTGGCTAACCTCAGCTTGAACTCAGCTCATCTCGGTCCTCGGGCCTGATTGGCCAGCTCAGCTCAGTTCAATTAGCAGCTCGGGCTGAGTTCGAGCTAAGATCGAACCGAGTTTGCTATTGAGGCATTTCCACAAACACCTTAATTGCAACTTCAAAATCCCACTGTTTTACCTACAAAGGCAATGATTTTATAGGTATTTTCTCAAACACCTTCTAAATAATAATAATAATAAAGAAAAAAAAAAGTATTTGCTCCATGTACATACCTTCCTTTCCACCTTGCCACTAGCCAAACCTTCATTGCCACCAGCCACATGTCACTCAGTCATTTTATCAAACAGTTGGTGAGCAACATTAATGACAAAGTAACCAAGTCACCGAACTAGTTCGATCCAAGTTTGATTCAAGCTAGATTTGATCTGAGTCGAGTGGAGCTGGCCTGCTCGAACTCATTTTGGAGCTCAAAAAATCAATTCAACCTTGCTTGAACTCAACACCGAACTGAATCGAGCTTTTTTCAGATTGAGTAGAGCGAGCTAACCGAGCTAGCTCGATTCGTGTACACCCCTAGGTGGGATCCAGCTAGAGCGTGGTGCGATCCAAGCAACAGATGTAGCGGTGGAGTTTTCGTCCTTGTTTTTTTTTTAAAATGAAGCGAGAGAAGGGAGGGAGAGGAAAAGCAACGGCAGTAAAAAGGAGGGGTAGTTCCGTCCACAAAGTCGCTGTCCGCACGTGCTAGTCTAAGTTGGTAACTTAAGTTTGTATTCCTCGATAAAAAACGCTGGGTAAAAGGTTTTGTCTACAGTGGTCATTTTCTCTATAAAAAAAAATACATTATGTGGGGCCATTTATAGCAGCCGCGGTCCAAATAACTCTAGCCCCATGGAATTTAATGGAGCTCAGTCCAAGTGGGAACAGTACCATATCTGCACCCCATATAAATTCTACATGTGGCGTACAGAAATCAGATTGGTCCAGCCATCCAGAGGACACTTGTTTTCTGAAATAAGACCGTTGAATATTTCATTTCAACCGTTCAAAAAATGTCTCCAATCATATAGTTATATGATTAAATAAGTATACAATTTTGGTCTCTACAACATCTAATCTGGGACCTTAATTGTTTTCAGGACCAAAATTTGAATCAATTATTTCCATGGGTACGGTTTTCAGTGCCTGCTTATCATCTACCACACTCTCCCAGAGTATCCATGTTTTCCTTCTTGCGTCAACAGTACGCAGGCATGTACCATATCGCCATGTGAAAAACAAGCGCATGTGATTAAAGGGCAGTTTGGTAAATGTCCAATGGAAAGAGGGTGTTTCAATTAGTTATTTGATAAGCTAGTAGACTATGAATGTCTATACTCATGCAAGCAGTCTTTGTATACATGGAAGATAAATTACTAAATCTCAGCGTTTTAAATCATGGAGACCCACCGAAGATTGGTCAAAATGATAAAATTACACTAAAAGAGTGATTTTTGAAAGCATTTGGTGGCCACTGAATGGATGGTTGAAAATGAAAGTTAGTTCCCAATTGCAAAAGTGAGTTAATCAGAGATTAGGATCGTAAAAATCCATCTGACTTTGGTTCTGTAACCATCTTAAGTGAGGCCCACTATTTGGACTGATTGGAATTTGAATGGAAGTTAATGGATGACACGTGTACGATTTTGAATAGACACAGTTAGACGCTGTCAGCTTTTAGCAGAAACCTGTCACAGCATCTGTGTCCGACGGACGGCTGAGAGCTCAGAAATGTACGGAAGACATTTATGCCGAGTTCTGTGTACTCTTTGTAACGAAACGGGCCTTATACGTGTAAAAGCGGCAAACGTGTGATGGATCTGAACGGTTCATCAATCTATTCCCACTATGCATTGTCTGAAACGCTTGCTGATACAACTGTCAGTTGGGCCATATGGGTTTCAATTTATCGCAACCGTTCATTTTTATTTTAATTGTGACCCATTTCATTAGGATATTGTCTTGATTTTGAGGCATTGTATCTATATAGTTTGGATTGGCTGATGAGCGGCTCTGATGTCTCACAAGTGTGGCTTGTTTCCAGGTATTAAGCGAGTACAGTTACAAAGTGCACTCGTGCGAATCCACTTGAACGTATACATAGTCAATGACGGGAAATCGTTGGACCACTAAAGTGAAATCATAATAACCCTCGGTTGGGCTTGTGGATCAGTCCGACAAACCTAAGGAGGTGGCCCCCACCATAGATCGGCCATGTATTTATCTATAAAGATAGTGTTAACCATTGTAGGAGTGGGAGCGGATTAGGTGAGACCCACGATCCGCCCAGGTGAGTGGGACCCCTAATTGTGGGGCCCACTGTGATATATGTGCCTTAAATCCACACCGTCCAACCATTTCTAAGGGAATTATCTCAAAATTGAAACTGACTCAAATCGTAGGTTGACCACACCTAAGGAAACAACTGTGATTCAATCTCCACCATTAAAAACTTTATAAATTCTAATGGAATGTTTGTCTAGTATATAAATTATTGATAAGGTTACAGAGACCTAGATGAAGAGACCACACAAGTAGTCCATCACCTTGTTTTTTGTACTAGGATCCATGTGTGATCTGGAACTGCTTCATTTTTTGGATCATACCCTAAAAAGGAGCTTTCAACATAGATGGACAGCTTGGATGTAGTCAAATATATCACAGTGAGCCCTACTGTCAGGGGTCCCACCCAGCTCAGTCAATCCGGTCTCTCACCTTATCCGCTCGCTTGAGAAGTATACATGAACCATTCTATCATTTTCTGTCAGATGGCTAGGATCATTTGTAGAAATCTATACCTTTTAATGACCTATCATGGTGGTAGCTAAGATTTTAATGATTCAGATCATCATAAGTATCACCCAACATACTAGAATTCTATTTAATAACATGTGGACCACACTGGCAGGCTATTTATTACAAGCTCTTGTATTGGGACACATATGAGTGGGATATGCTTGAAAATTTATGCGTTGGTAAATAAGAGCATTACTTCAGAACAAGTTGATTGGCCTGATCCGGTTCAAGTATCTGATGGGTCTTTAATTTATAGGTGGACCATGCGCCAAAAATTTTATTGCAAAAACATAAAGGTAGGATGTAGATTGAGTGGGTCACCAATGGCCACTTGATGTTGGGGTGTGGTAGAATTTGACTGGCCTTGCTTTTAGACATGGGTTACACAGTATTTTTGAAGGTTATTACCTCAGTTGGTATTTGGCAGTCTCTGACACAAGCACGTGGCTCAATCAAATTCCGACACATCTTAACACTATTCAACTGAATGATATAAGTTACCATGTAATTCCACTCTCATGCAAAGAATGCAGATCGGGTGGTAGTACACATCTATGGTGAAATTACCATGCGAGTTTTGATTGATGGGCCATATGTTGTCAAAGATGATAATAATATGTACTGGCTAAAATTCCTTACAAGAGGAAGCAGATTGGCTGGTGTACCACACACCACCAATCAACGTCCTTGTACTCTTGAGTTGCACGAATAGTTCAAAGGTGATCAAAGTTACGGGGGTCTCACAATGATATATTTATCATATCTATAGATATCATCCATTTGGATATATTATTTTACATCTCTCTCTCAATGGTGAGTAATTTTCCAGTCTCAAGTGATAATGGCCCTTATAGTTAAAACGTTCATTGGGCCCATTGTGATCTTTACTTTCCATCCAATCTATTCATAAGGCCGCGAAGACTCAGATGAAATAAAAAAATAAATATTATATTGATTCAAAATTTCTGTGACCCTAAAAGGGTTTCTTGGTAAGTGTTCAATTCTCCACTGCTTTTTATAGTGATATACTTGATTTTTTTTTTTTTATAGATTTGTTTTATTTCTTTGATCAAGCCTCCTGATGAGCTCACCAAGTTGACAGATAGTTTGGATATAACTCATACCTTATTATAGAACCTACAAAACATAGTGGCTTCGAACACATCAGCCACATTGGTGGTGTGTGGTACACCAGCCATTCGGCTTCCCTTACAAGAGGACCGGGCCATCTCTAACAACATGCAGCTCCATCAATATGGTATCTCTCCGGATCCTTACTCTTGCTCGGGTGGTACTCTCAGGAGTTTCAACACCCGGTCAAGGGTTCGAGTATTCATAGGTGGTGAAATTCCACCGGCATGAGTGAGCAGAGTGTGTGTGCATGTGTTTTTTAAATTAAAAAAATGGTATTTTCAGCCGGTAGTGAGGTGGTGCCGCTGGACAATGCTCTGTGGGCCCCTGCATGATGTATGTGTTTTATCTATGCCATCCATTTTCCCATCATTTTTAGGGCATGAGCCGAAAAATGAGGTAGATCTAAATCTAATGTGGACCCACCACAAAAAACAGTGGTGATTGAACACCCACCATTAAAAACTTTGTAAGGCCATGTTTAATTTCCATCCAACCTGTTAACAAGGCCAAACAAACCTGGATGATGCAAAAACACAAATATGAACTTGATATAAAAAATTTTGTGGCCCGCCAAGAGTTTTTAAGGGTGGGTGTTTTATCACCACTGAGATTTGGATTTGTTTTATTTTTGGGCTCATGCCATAAATTGATATAGAAAAATGGATGCACGGCATGGATAAAAGACACATCATACCGGAGCCCACAAAGCACCGTCCAGTCAGCAACATCAGCATGATAAATATATATTTTTTAAAAAGTCTGATTTCTCTTTGGCCAAAAAAAAAATCATTTCCGTGTTATGCGTTCACGGGTGGTGCTGTGAGGGCTGCTCATTTGTTGGATTGCACGTGATTCTTTGGGTAAGTGGACTTCGAACCAGTCAGATGAGATAATTATCACATACGTTTGAGATCTCGACCGTTCATCTATCGCATGAGGTGAGATCTGTATATTGTCCTACGATTAGGTCACATGTCTAATCTATCTACTGCATCAGCCATTGGTTAGACTTTTTTCAAACATCCCATTTGTAATCCTCAAGAGTTCTTCAACCAGTGGTTAGGAAAATATAAAAAAAAAATTACTCAAGAACTTAACCACTTGCATGAAATGGGTCCCATTGTTTCAATGGTTTAGATCATCAAACCATGGCTCCACTAGCTCAATCTAAAAGCTCAAAAGTAAAGTACAATTTCTCAGCACTTACATGAATAATACTTAACCCATATTGTGACTTTATTTATTGGAATTGGGTTCTTTTCAATGACTGAGATCGCTAGTGCAGATGCTTTTAACCTTTGATTACAGAAAGATTATGGTGATCCTTGATTTTCAAAGTAAATCGATCAAATTTCAAATGGTTGAAATGATGGAATTCAGGAAATTGTGTTTGTTGTGCATTCATTAACAAGTTGAGATATTGATGGTATAAACGGCTTGGATAACTAAAAGATGGTCCACCTTCGAGGACTAAGGTGTTGTTTGAACAATTGAAAAATAAGTCTTCAAAACTTTAAGGGCATGACTGGGAGCATGGATTTGGAACCCCCCCGGATTGGGATCCCCCAGGATCTGCAGTCCTCCATAATCAACTTTAATCCAAAGGCACCTATCTATGGTATATTTACAGCGGTTTGAATTTAATTACTAAATTAACTTTAATATCTCTAATTAGTGAGATATGTAATTTTTGACGCAATGGTTGTGATAAGCCCGCTGAAATATATGCTTTGGCCAAAAATGATGAAATTTCAAGTCTCAAATGAGCCACAAGCATAAGACCACGTCCGAGTGACTAACCAACGATTTTTAATCGTTGATTTACATGGAGAATGTTTGGATGGTGCTAATCATCATTGGTGGGCCATGTGACCAATAGAACGATAGTGTATAGTGACACACATGTTACACCTGCAACTATTAAAATGATTTTAAGTGTAATCAGAGCTCTCATCATGTATTGCAAACCCCTTCAAAGAGGGAAAACCCACGGTTACTTTATGATGCCAAACATAAGGGGATATGAAACCCTCTCAAATCCCCTCCAATCCATGGTGTCAAATGACCCCTAAGTGTTAAATTGTAACTTTAAAATAATTTTATGAATGTTTTAGTAAAAAGTGACTGAAATTTTAATACACTTATTTGGTGTGTGACATTAAGTGGGATTAGGTGGTATAGAATTGCATTTGGTCCTATGCAAATTTCGTTCAACATTTAAAAATGACAGGAATGATTCGATTAATCCTAATGTCATATTATCTAGAGCTAATAATAAATAATACAAGATTTGTGATGGATTTCAAAATTCACTATGCTTGTGAGCTCCACATTGATTCATGTGTTTTATCCACACAGTCTATTCCTATGTGTCATTTACATATGACGTTCAAGTTATATATATATATATATATATGAGTGACTAACATCAGTTGTGAAATGTGAACTGTGGATTACAATTCTATGAATCATCAAATGCAGACTTCACTTAATGTAATGTATTTTTTAAAGAAATATTTTGATCCCAAACATAAGAGTGGACTGTTAAAATATCATGATATTTTCAAATATGTAATCATTGTGCAATAATGATGTTAATTTCATCTAATATAGTTCTATTCCATTTAATCATGCGATCCAAACACGTTGTTCTTTAGTGTTAAGTGAAGGGAGGAATTTTTTTATTTTTTATTTTAAAAAAGGCTCACATTTTCAATAAAAATTAATTTAAATAGTTAATAATCTAAATTGGTCAAAATGATCCGAATCATATAGGTACTACAAGTAAATGAATAGTGTTGTAAACAAGTTTCATCAAACAACACCTAAAGTCCCAATGTGCCGAGGAAACCTCATTTATATCTATACCACGTGACATGAATAGCTTTCAGTCAATTTTTCCTCCACAATCAGCCTTGCGAGAGAAGAAATTTTCATATTCATCAACTTATATCCTTTAACCTAAGGTCATTTATTTTTCCCTTCAACACCTCAAGGGCTTCCTAAGCCCAATATGATGAGCTTACAACATTACACCATACATTTATTGCATTGGCTTTAATAGAGCCCAGATATTTGAGAAAGGCTTCTCCTGGCGTGCATGCAACTTCATCTTTTCTCTCACTTTCCATTCCCAATTTTAATTCTCTCATACTTTCTCCACATGTGTTTCACAAACACGTGCCAAACTTTGCCGGGAACTTTCTACCACCAAAAGCTACGTATAGGGCGCATGGTAATGTTTGTGGAAAATCTATCTTGCTCATCTGTTTTTTCTAAATCATATTAAAGCATGAGCTAAAAAATAATACAAATTTAAAACTCCAATGTGCTACAGGAAAACGTGGGTAGGTTGATGCATATCACTGAAACCTTCTTAGGGTATACAGCAATGTTGATATGCACACTTGAGTTTGGATTTGCATTAATTTTAGGCTCATGTCCTAACATTATTAGAAAAATAGTAATAATAATAAAATAAAAATTTACACAAGTGAATTTCCCACAAACATGCCCACCTAGTTTCAGCAAAAGGCTTTCACAGACAATCTGCGTCCTAAAATAACATATAAAAGTGGTGGGCCATGCTCGATCGTCACCGTCCAAAAAGATTTTCCCTACTGGAGAAAACATTGAAATTCCACGTACTAATCTAGAAGGTTCGGAACTCGGAAGTGGGAAACCGTATTTTCCAGATGAATGGAAGATCTTAAAGGCTGCGTCTGAATGCACTATCTGATTCAATTACGTGTATTTGTCGAGTTTTCCTAAGCCCACACGCCTGTACAAGTCAGCTAATGTACACGTCAGCATATATGGCAGCGTGGCAAACAGATGAAAGATCCAAGCCATCCATTAGGTGAACCTCACTATATGGGTGTTACTAACCAATGATAAAGGTGATCTATTCAATAGGTGTGTTATGATATTGGAAATAAGTTGACGGATTACAAAACTTCAGATGATCTTTTCACAAACGTACATTTCTGTAGTTAATGGTGGCCCATCAGACTAGTAAGCCAATCAGATTCTCGCAATAGGGAATGTATGTTGTGGTTTCCTTCTGATGGATGGCTTGGATATTGCACCGGTGGGCCACACTGGGATATTTGGTCGCATAAGCAGTAGTTGACTTATACATACATGTCGGCTTAGCAAAGCTTCTATTTGTGTAATGGCTAATGATCAGGCCTGCACCACCGTCAGGTTGCTGTGGTGACGTGGCCAGATGTGATTCGCAGGGAGTGGATTAGGTGCCGCCCTTACTATGGGGCCCACATTGAAGCATGTATTTTATATCTACAACGTCCATCCATTGCTTAAAATAAAACAGATCTAATTCTCAGGTGGACCATACCATATAAAATAGTGGTGATTGGTCATTTACAAAAGTTTTGGATTAAGCTGATATTTGTCCTTTTCCCTTCATCCAGGTTTATGCGACCTTATCAACAGGTTCGATGGCTCAAAAGTGTTGAATGTCCTATTTCTCATATGTGATCTGGACCATTTATTTTATCCACAATTGATTCTTTGGTTGAAAAATTCCAGATCATTTATTTATTTTTATTTTTACTTGGTAGCCTATTAGATATATGCCAGATCTAATGGACGGTCTAGATTGATCGATGGAGCTGTCCAAATGCCCATTGCAGCTAGTAGTACATCAAGATTTCTGATCATGGCACCATCCCATATGTTGCCCATGTGCTTGATCAAAACTTTCCATTAGGTAGACTTATACTCTTAAGATCTTCTAACCTTACAATTATGCCCTTTCACATCTTGGGTGGGTCACTACATCTAAATAAACAAATAACTACAAAAAAATTATTTTAAATGGCACTTTATTTTCTGTATTGTAGACCACTTGAATAGAGAAATTAGCCATTATTTTTAGAGCATGGTAGGCTAGGGTAAATGTCATCCAACCGCCTAGAAGAGTCACCCCACCTACAGAATTTAATGACCCAAAATTCAGGTTGATCCAACAATCATGTGGGCCACCACGTGAGTTTGGATGTTTTTTTATGGTTGTGCATTGTTTTTTTATGATATCGCTCATTCGATGATTGTATATGTTTGATTTTGTTTTAAAATAAAAAATCATATAATAAAAATTAGGTGAGAAAAATACTCTGGCAGAGTGTGGTGGATGATAAGCACGCAGTTAGAAATTATTGAGAAATTGATACCGGGCATAGAACAAATTCAGAATAGATGGTCTAAATTATATGTACCAGTTTAGATGCTTCATGATTAAAAAACTAATTTCATTTGAATATGTTAGATTGGTAGATATTTGTTGGACGGTTAAAAATGAAAAAAAAATAATAATAATAATAAATCCTAAGACCTTATTTCAAAAAACAGATGTCAATGAATAAGACGTTTAGATTGTTTAACTAATCTGATTTTCAGATCGTAAGCTAGTGATGGCGGGCGTCCTGTTTTAGAGTGCCAGTGTACTCACGTCATACAAAGTCAGAGCATCAAAAAACTTCCCTCCCGTGATTGACGAGTCAGATGGCTCATAAACAACATAGTGGGCTCAACTACATATATAGGAAGCTATTGACATCCATCCAAAAACCTTCAAATTCACCTGGAGGTCCTTGGATCTGATAATAGCTCACATGATAAATGGATGGGCCTGATTCAACTTTCATGTTTCATGGAGCCGCGACACTATTTTAGCAGTTAACATTGCATAGAATAAAAGCTCATAGTTTCAAAACTCAGTGAGTCAACTCAAACTTTAGCCAGATTTCTAATAGAGTTTCATGAAAATTCATAACACGGCTGGAAAGCCCCGCTGCCACTTGGGTGACTCGAGGGTGGATAGAGTCACCCACGGGGCAGGAAAAGAAATACTCAAATTATTTAATGGATGAGATTCAAACCCATAGCCTCTACAAAAATACCAAGCCTTGCCTTGGTAACGCATCCTTGCAAATCTTTGAGGCATCCTATTTTCGTAGTGGGACAAGCTTGTTAGATGTGCAAGACTTCATGCAAACACCATAGTGAACCCATGTACTAATTAGTTAGACATAACTAATTGTTTCAGGACCTCTACTTGGTGGGCCCCACATACCAATTAGTTGGACATACAAGCAGTTGTTTTAGGACCTCTATTTGGTGGGCCCCACATGATCATCAGGCTAGATCATATGAAGATCAAGTCATTCCTTGCGTAAAAATTAATGGCTTCTTAAGATACAATTTATCTTACTTTTAATTTATCCGATCTTTATTATTGATGTATAGACGATTTCTTAAGTCATAAATTAAGTATAATGGTTGTATTCTTTATTTTAAATATTACTTAATTAATTTGTTAGATATTGAGTTGAGGCAATCGAGTCTTAGGGTATATTTGACCTGATTGGATATCGTCGTGTCAAATTTTTAAGTTTTTAAATTATGAAAAAACCCTAATAATCCCAAGCGCAACATTTATAAAATGCATTAGTTTATCTTGCAAACACTTATATAAAAACACTCGTAAAATACCTTAGTTTATCTTGCAAACACTTGCATAGAAATTGCTGCTTTTTTTTTCGGTGGAAGATCAAATGACATTCTATTCAAGTCCAAAGCTTAAATGTCACACATATGTTACATGTTGATGCAGTTTTCTGGTTGACCTTTCTTAGACCTTTGAGTACCTGCATAAAAAACGAAAGGTGGAAGACCCTAGCTAATGCAAGGGACCTTTTAATGCCAAAGTCAGGAATCTGGGTCTTGTAGGAGTGGTCTAAGAGTAAAGACAGTATATGTGTGTACCTTTCACCATTAGAGGTGCTTCTATTTATAGTTATAAAGAGGTAGTAGCGTAAGAGAAACTTCCTTATTTAGTAGATGCTTGTTGTAGATGGATTAGGATTCATATCCTATGAAGAGTCTCTCGAGATCCTCGACGGAGATATTGGGACCTCGAGCTTATCACGGATTAGCTTCCACGATCTTTGGAGAAGACAACAGGTCGTGCCCTTGGATAAGGTTGGACTGCAGACGCACATAGGGTCGAATGAGCTTCTCCCGGGTTGCCGACCTATCCTTTCAATTAAGAAGAACATGTTTACAGAAGATCTTTGTGATGTCTAATTTTTGTAGCCTTTAACTTCTTCATGAGTCCTAATGGTCTCTTCAGGTCGTTCTTCGGAGCGTCCATTTTAGATCATGCCGACCATTTGGCTGACCATAGTCGTGTCGACTTTGGTCGAGCCAACCATTAGGCATCGGGGTGTGCTGGGTCTCGACTTGACCTGCCTTCATGGGGCGGTCCATTTTTCCCATAACATTACACATTACATGTGCACCCGTACTTGTGCATGAGGATGCATAAAAATTACCAAACTCTAGATAAAAAATTATAGACCGTAGAAAATTCTTGAGCCCAAATGTTAAACTATGGGCACAGGGCCCATGGACTCGAGCAATTTATCATATGTTTAGCTCGGCCTAGCCCATGGTTTGAACCTCTTCGCGCCAAGGTCCTTGGTTGAAGCACAACATGCAAAAAATAATAGTTCCATGTAGGGTTGTAAATGGGTCAATAGACCTGATGGAGTACCCATACCCAACCTAGCCTAGACCCGACCCGTTTGTTAAATGATATGGATTTGGGTCAAAGAACAAACTTAGTTGCTAAAAAGAGTTTGAATCTAGTTTCCTTTATGTTAGGCCCCACTCAATCCAACCGGAACCCATTTAGTACACTAGCAGGTTTGGTATATTTTGCAAGGGACTCATCCAGATTGGGACCTATCCAAACTCATATTTAAGCTTGGTAAAAATGCTTGCATACCTTGACAATTAACGTGAAAAATTGAGAAATTCATCTCATGTTCAACTGAAAATATGAGATGCCACGGAATCCAAATCAACGTGCAGAAGATGGTGGGCTTAGTAATTTATTTATTTATTTTGGTTAGCTTGTTAGTACACCCACTGTCAATGTTAGCCACCCCACTAGGGAATCGATACCAAGACCTCAGTGTGTTGAAACGAGGTACTCAATCTACCACTTGATCTATGGATCAAGGTGTAGTGGGCTTAGTAATTTAGGATGTATGTGGATCTCCCTTAAGTGTGTTTGGTTCAAGGTCTAGATATCCCTTAACCAGACACATTAAACCCTACACATTTATAAATAGGTCTATGTGAATCTCTTTCTACCAGACCTATTAAGCCCGACACATTTATAAATAGATACACGTGGATCTCTTTTAACCATACCCAAACCTATTTATAAATAGATCTAGTGCAGTTGACTTAGACCTGATTCAAACCCACCCATTTAATAAAAGTGTGTGTACCTAGACTTATTTAGTAAATGAGTAAGTTTGGTTTTGACTAATCTGGCTTCAAACCCAAACATTTATAGCCCTAATTCCAACCAACTTGTCTCAATTAGGCACCTTATTCTGAATATATTAAAACATAAGGGGCTCTTTGGTTGTGGCACTTGTTTAATTCCAAATATTCAATTGTGATATAAGGGGTATACCTGTTATAGGTGTAAGGATCATCTTCAAGCACGGTAAATGTATGTATATTAGACTTTTAATCTCTTTCATGTACCACATGTTCCCCATACCATACATTCCAAGTACTTGCCAGTTGCCACGTGTTAGGTTAACAATGTCTGAAGGAAAGGCAAATCACATGTGTTAGATTACTAAAAACATGGGCCCACTTTTTAGAATTGATAAGCCTTCATTTAAAGTCACTTGCAAATGTTACACACATGGGGCTGTACATCGAGTGGAACCAAGTTGAGCTAGCCTCAGCTTGACTCGCCTCAGCTCGATCCTCGAGCTTGATTGACCAGCTTGGCTCGGTTCGGTCAGCTAGTCAAGCCAGTTTGAGCCAAGATCGCTATTGCAACATTTTCACAAACACCTATAGTGCACCTTCAAAATCTCATTGTATTTGAGACAGCATCAATAGTTTTAGAGGTATTTTATAAAATGTCTTCTAAGCAACATTAAAAAAAAAAAAAATGTGTTAATTTCATAAATATACTTTCCTTGCTACTATTCACACTTCTGAGTCATTTCATCAAACACTTAGTAAGTAATATCAATATCAAAGTAAATAATAATAATAATAATAATAAATAAATAAATAAAAGAACATTAGTTTCATATACATACTCACATTTCTGAGTCATTTCATCAAATACTTAGTGAACAACATCAATATCAAAGTAACTAAGTCACTGAACTGATTCGATCTGAGAGTTGAGCCGAGCTGGGTCTCGAACTCATTTTTGAGCTAAAAAACAAATCAGCTCAACTTGGCTCGAACTCAGCTTCAAGCCAGCCAAATCGAGCTTTTTCAAGTCGAGTCGAGCGAGCCAACGGAGCTAGCTCGATTCGTGTACACCACTCATGTGACAGTAGCCTTCCTACCTCTGCATTTTAGATAGACCGTTCATTCGAGTCATTTTCCCACAGCTTTGTTCATGTACGTCAATCACCCTTTACCACCTCTGGTGGGTCCACATGGCTCTATGATGATCAGATCAAGATCTTGCCTCTGAGGGCTGGATCTAGCCATACAATATCATTCTAACGGGACATTTCTATTCCCCTTGGCTATTTCGCATGGCATACAGGTGAGATGATCTCCAACCGTCCAATTGGTGGCTATCAAATGGGCCGTTAAAAATGAAACGATCAGTAGTCCAAATTCAACAAGCGAAATGTAAATATGTAACGGTTAAGATCCTCTAATTAGTGCTAGTTCCTTTGGTCGGAAGCTACGTCGGAACCACAGAGATGGCCGTGAGAGGATGCGGATTGCTTGCCAAGCTTGCTGCGGGAACTTCCAGCACCGAAAAGCTTTGTGGGGCCCACCGTGATGTTCATTATAAATCCACACGGTCCATTCATTTTACAACATCTTATTAAGACGTTGGCCCAAAAATGACAAAGATCCAAAATCCAAATGGACCGCATGATAAGAAAAACTGAAAATTGAACTTCCACCGTTGAAACATTCATGGGGCTACAGAATTTTTAGATCAGGTTGATATTTTTGTGTTTTCAATTTACAGCAGTGACCTTATTAACGGTATGGATGGCATATAAACATCACGGCGGACCCACAGAGGTTTCAACGCTAAGCATTTCCCTGGCCACTGTTTCCTTTCGTGTGGTTTGCTTGAGTTTTTGATCTACCTTATTTTTTGGCACATATTCTAAAATGATATGGAGAAACGGATGTACGGAGTGGATTCCTCACAAACATCAAGGTGGGCCCCACCTAGCTTCCTTTCACAAAAAGTTAGCCAGTAATCCGGGTCCCATGACAAATCCACTCCGTCCATCAGTTTCTAAGATGAGAGTTGGACCTCCAAAAATCAACTACCACCCTAGATTTGTACTCGCCCCATCCTAGTTCTATGATTTTAAGACTTGGACGAGTCGACTCAAATTCTTTCCGGTTCATTTGAACGAGTTGCACGCCGAGTGAGCCTGACTCGGGCGAGTTGATCCGGGTCGTCGACTGCTAACTCTACTAACGTGGCCACACTCGTAATTTATGCAAACATGCAGGGCCATTAAAAACAATTAACCAACTCAGGTATATTGAAGTTAGGTGCAACCGCAGCACATTTAAGCACGACACGTCAGTCATAAGATGACGTCATTATCTCGCATTCCGAAAAGGGCAGACACTAAATTGCAGGGGTCACGTGGCTCAGCGAGGCAGGTAAAAAGGGTAGGGGAGTTATTTAATACTCCTGCTACTTGTGACGCTTGATATGCCGGCACTTTAAAATGGTAAACGTGGCATATATTAACGAAAATTAAACCCATTAAATATTAGATCCTATAGTATTTAAATTACATTATGAAATTCATATTTTTTGAGTTCTATCCGCTGATTCCTTGACACGCTTATTTAGAACCGTTCAATAAATGCCCATAAATCTAACACTTAGATAATCGAATAATGGTAATTTTTGGTTAATAATGCATCTAAACTGACCCACGTAACAATGACGGTTTATTTTAATTTATTTGTATGTAATGTTAGCAATTTTTTAGTGAATAATAATAATAATTGCCTGCGTATCATCAATCACAGTATGCCCGAGTATAAAGTATTCATCAAACCAATACATTCGTCGCATACACTTCACAAGTACACCATCCTCTCTGGCGGAAAAAGGGGTGCACTTGTGTGATATCGCAGCCTTTAATCAGGCGGTCAGCAATGCGTGGATTCCATTGGTTAAAAAAAAAGAAGACTGATTCAGTTTACATATGGGCTCCAGCACTCAAAAGATCTAACGGTTGGGAAATTGACCAACACTCCATAATTTCAAATCCATTCATCTAAATCTTATGATCAGGTCGATCAACGTACAAAAATGGAAATCGCCAGATGAAAGGATCAGATTTCAAACACGGGTGCTTAGTTTCCACGTGTGTAAGGTAAGTGCACTTCGCGTTTCTGATTGCGAGTTTCTATAGGGCGATGTTACTGACGAAGCTTTTACTTTAAAATGCGCACCTTTTTGCCGACTACGGATTAGGTGCGTCCAGGGTGACAGATTAGTGGATGAGTCGCTGACCGTGGGGCTCACTTACGTGTATTTTTATATATATATCCACGCCGTTCATCCGTTTTTTCCGGGTCTTTTTAACTCATGGATCAAAAATGAAGATCCAAATCTCAGGTAGAGCACACCACGGGAAACAGTAGTAATTGACCGTTAAAAAGTTTTTGTGGGCCACAAATGTTTTGATGAAGTTTATATTTGTGTTTTCTCTTCATCCAGGTCTCCGTGACCCTAGAAAGTTTTTAATGGTAGACACTCAATGATCATTGTTTCCTTTATTGTGGTCCATCTGAGATCTTGATGTACTTCATTTATCAGAAAATTTCCTAACTTTATATGGAAAAACGGATGGACGGAGTGGATATACAACACATACATCTAAGTGAGCCCCACGGTTAGGGACTCACCTACTAAGCCCTGACACTGGACATCTAATTCGCGCCCCTTTTTGCCCACCGTCACACACATGGAAATGTACAGTGCCTGACCTAGATCAAAGCCGTTCATCAACACAAGCCCTAGTTTGGATGCATTATATCTAAAGACAGGCCAATTGATCATCATCCGTCCCACGTGTGTCCAAAGGAAATGGACGGTTATGACAAACTGAAACCAGTCCAAAACATCATACACGTGTAGCCCACTATCTAAGTATTACTTTGATTTTGGCTTGGAAAATCTACACGTTGAGTCTCCCCAGGGGATACTCTCGGATCATTCACACGTGTTCCAAAAGTACCACGTGGGAGGAGCGAGTGCCAAAACACCGCTCCTGCTCAATAACCTTACCATTTCTAATGCGCTGCCCACATAAGCCACCGAGACTACGCACGTGTCGCACGGAGCAATGATCCCTCATGGGGCATTTCCGGATATCTGCAATCTGATTGCGAGTATAAAAAAAATCTCAGATACTCTGAAAGACTGTGATGGATGGTACGCCGTTCTTAAAAAGTACCTAGGAATTGCGTACGTGGCACTCATCTAATTCAAATTAGACTGTCCAGATTAGGTGTCCCAATTTAGATTTATCAATAGACTAAGATTACGGTTATTTCATTATAAATTATACTTATTTGATTATCCGACTAACAGACGGTGGACATTCATTGGACGGTTTTAAAAAATTCCGATTGCCCTATTCCACCAGAAACCGTCCGTGAATCTAAAAAGCCAGGATTGGTCAGCCAGACGCAGATTACGCACTGACCAAACCCTGTGGGGTCACATATGATGTGTGTTTTATCCAAGCCGTCCATCGATTTTGTCACGATCCTAAAACTGAAACATATTCAATGCCAAGTGGATCGCAATGGAAGCTGCCCGTCGCTAGACAATAATTTGTCCTGGCAGGGCTCTCTGTGGCCTACCGTATTGCATGGGTTTTATGTACACCATTTATCTATTTTTCTAGATCATTTCATGACACGAAGCCAAAAAGATGAGGCAGATTGAATGGCGCAAGTGGACCACACGGTAGGAATTAAACTTCCATTGTTAAAAATTTCTTGTGAGCAGCAGAAGTTTTTGATCAATTTGATATTTGTGTTTTCGTTTTATAATTTTTGATCAATTTGATATTTGTGTTTTCCTTTTATCCATGTCTTTGTAACCTCGTGAATAGGTTGATACCGTGCCTATAGAAAGGTTTCAAGCTGCTGTTTCACGTGGTGCAGTCCACTTGAGTGCTTGATATACCTAATTTTTAGACTCATACCTTAAAATAATCTGAAAAGTTGAATGGACAGCGTGGATAAAACCCATTATGAGAGGGCCATATAAGTCTTACCTAGACCGCAGAACACAATCTAGATTAGAACACAAGAAACAGTGGGAACAAAGGTGTCTATGGTCGAAACTTTCCTGAGGCTCAAAGTAATATTTATTTGTTATCTAACTTGTTTACAAGGATATGTATAGATAAAAAATACAAATATAAGATTGATCTAAGACTCATGTGGGCTTAAAAAGTTTTTAATTATATATGCTCAGTTCTAATTATTTCCCGTAGTGGGGTTTACCCGAGGTTTGCATATGTTTCAAGTTTGGGCTCATGGCCTAAAATGATATGAAAAGATAGATTTAAGATTTGGATGAGACATGAGCTTTTCATATGTCTCAATTTGGCCTCGTGCCCTAAAAAGATATGAAAAAAATAAATTGAAGACGTGGATGAGACATACATCGCAATAGCCCCCCACAGAATTTACAAATACTGTTCCCTGTTGACAATGGTTCCCACAGAATTTCACGCATGCAATTTTTGAGTGCCTGCGTATCAACATCATGCTATGTTATAGTATCAAATAACTCTCTTTTGTGAATAAACTAACATGCTTTTACAAGATCTTAAAGTGCCATTAGTTTAGTAATTATCTGCCAGCTAAGATCCTTATTCATTTCAAATACTCTTTTTAATGTGGATTAGAAACAGGGTTATCGAACGGTCAGGATTGGACCCGCCAAGGTCAATCGCACATAATAGAAAGCCTACTTGTAAATTAATATCAGCTCATTTTAGGGCATAAGTCTAAAATTGAAATTTATTTAAAGCTCAAATGGACCACAGCAGAGGAAATAGTGGGGTAATGATGTTCACCGTTGAAACCTTCCTAGGGCCACACTAACATGGATGAAAGCAAACGTAATATTTGATTGATCCAAAACTGTTGTGACCCCGAGAAGTTTTCAACTGTAGGGATCCAATTCCCACTATTTCCTGGCGTGGACAAGATGCATGCATCAAGGTGGGCATACAGAGCTTGCTCGTGACTGTGCGTGTAAAAAAAAAATCTCGGATACTCTGGCCGTGTGATAGATGGTACACTGGACTTAGGAAGTACCTCAGAATTTCGTACGTGGCCCACATGTGATTCGAATTCATAGTTTCATATTTTAGTTAGTTTAACTTGAGTTAGCGAATTCCAGCTATGCAATTTTTGAGTGCCTGCGTATCAACATCATGCGATGTCACAGTATCAAATAACTCTTCTTGGGAATAAAATAATGTGCTCTTGGCATCTTAAAGTGCGATTTGTTTAAGAATCATCTGCCACCTAAAATAAATATCCATTCCAAATATCTTTTATAACCTGGGTTAGAGATAGGCCTGTCAAAGGGCCAGGTTGTAACTAGCCAAGCTATGTCCAGCCTCAGGGTCTGGTTTCATAACTTGGTGGTAGACGATCTTTGTTTGGACAATCTTTGTTTCAACACTGAGATCACGAGATCAGGTGTATATGTACCGTGAGTGTATAAAAAATAAAATAAATAAATAAATAAATAAAAGTTCACACTAGTCTACAACGAACTAAAATGGTAGCTAATCTAATCTAGGCCCAACACATGTGTAAGTTGAACCTATTCACCATTTTTAGATATGAAATAATCATCTAAAATAATGTTAATTACTATTAATATTCTTCCATGAAAATGTTATAGTCATTTGGAATTTCGATTTGAAGTGATGCAGGCTGCCTACTGATATGGGCTACCAGACGGTGCTCCAGGGTTCCTTCAGTGATGTATGTATTTTATCTATCATGTTTATCCATTTTTTCTAAATCATTTTAGGGTATGATTCTAAAAATGTGGTAGATCCAAATCTCATATAGACCACATTAGAGCAAACAGTGGTGATTGAACGCCCAGCATTGAAAACTTTTTAAGGGCTATAAAGGTTTTCGATGAAATTGATATTTGTGTTTTCCCTTCACCAAAGTTTATATGACCTAATCAAAAGGTTAGATGACAAATAAACATTATAGTGGGCGATAGGAAGTTTTTAATGGAACCATTTAATCACCACTATTTTCTTGTAATATTGTCTGCTTGAGATTTGAATTTGCCTCATTTTTTAGCTCATGCACTAAAATGATATGAAAAATTAAATGGAGAACATGGATATAACACATGCATTATCGGCGTGGCTACTAACAGCTTCAGTAGGCAATCTGCATCCAAATTAAAATGGTCATCTACTAAAATATTAATTAATATTAATAAATTGTTTAACTTGAATTAGACATTAAATATTTTAAACAATACATTGAAAAAAAGAAAAAAAAGAAATAGAACTTTTAAAATATTACATTAGAAACCATAAATGGATAAACTAGGTTGGACTAGGTTGAGTTAGCAGACCTTGTATACACAGCCCACGCTCAGTCCTACTGAATAAATGGGCTTCACTTTAGGTCAAAAGGCCCAGCCGTTGGGCCACGTATGTCAGCCCACCTCTAGCCAGAAGCATGCTAAGCCCACTAACGTTCATGGGGGACCTTATTTTTGGTGACCCACGTTGTCAAGAGATGCCCTAAAAATCTCCTAAATTGCCGGCCCTTAACCTTTGGTATATCTCCCATCGTAATTAGAGCCGGGCACGGGATGACTCAACTTGTCCGACTCATTCAGACCTAACTCGACCTGAACTGAGTAGGCTTTCGTGCAATCCAAACTCAAACCAAGTCTCGTTCGGGTCACCTAATAACTTGACTCAACTCGACCCAAAATCCAACTCAGTACTAACTCGACTCGTCCGCTCGTGTGTGTGTGTGTATAAACTCCAAATTTGACGTTCCATATCTGAGATGCCTTATAACTAATGGAGAGTCTGCAATTCCAGCGGGTGCATGTAGGTTTTGAGTTGTGATTTCAGCCCGTGGATACCCGCTACACCCAACTCAGTATTTGTGATTGGGTCGGACTCGGTGCAGATTAATCCAAGCCAGACTCGGACTTGAATCAGGATTAGGTTTAAGCATGCTAGACTCGGTACCGAGTCAGGTGGAGTTCGGGTTAGGTCTATTTCAAAACCGAATCCAGTCGGGTCAACCTTAACTCAGTCCGACTCGACTGGATGCCCAGCTTTAACTGCAATGATTGAGAATAAAATAAAGCAACTGTCTACATTCAACTAAAGACCAAATATTGGATGGCTAGGATTATCTCATATAGAGATGTTTGTCCATCCCAAAGTCAAAGCAAGTTTCATAAAAGAGAAAAGTTTAATACTCTGGCGGAGTGTAATTGATGATACACAAGCTCTGATCTGGAGCATCATGCCTTCATCATTCCTCAAGCATATGTACAGGGTTTGATACACCCAGTCGACTTAAATGCATGGACCACATTTAAGGATGGGTGAAAAAGACACCACAAAATACCCTATCGGGTAGGTTATCCTAACCATTCAATTGGCATCTAGTGAAATGTAGGCCACTGGTTACAATCATCCATCTTTTCATGGAAGCTAAGGGCGGCAATAGGCCTTAATATCCGGCCCAAACCAACGAGCCTGAACTGAATTTGGGTGGGCCTTGCACCTCATGTGTATGGCCCATTCAATTTTTAATTGGACTTTAAATCAATTGAATTTGATCAATCAGGCCTGTCTAACTTTAAATGTACATATATTGTATATTGTATATTCTGCGAATATGCTATTCTGATTCTCAGTTGAGAACCGTCCATCTTGAATGTAGACCCTTACCTTCCTTTCTTTAAAATATTTATTTCCTTGTGCATGTGTGGCCCACCTGATTAATAACATACAAGTGGGAAGTAGAGACATGGATAGACCGACCTCTGTAGTGTGTTGACATGGCAAAGTTCTGTGGCCCCACCGTGATTTATGTGTTATATCCACACTGTCCATCCATTTTGAGAGATCATTTTAGGGTGTGAGGCCAAAAATGAGGCAGATCCAAAGCTCATATGGCCCACCATTTTGAGAGATCATTTTAGAGGGTTCTACAATTTAGTTTGTTTAACCAGAGTTAGAGAATTCCACGTATGCAATTTTAAGTGCCTGTGTATCAACATCATGAGCTGTCGCAGTAGGACTAAAATGAACAAGCTTGATCCTGACCCTCATGTTAGTACCTGTCCTAACCAAGGCCCGGCCCAAGCTTGGAATAGTCATCTACGATAACATTAATTACTAATAATAATCATTTCAAAAATATTAATTGCTAATTGAAATTCGAATAGTAGTCAGGAAAATATTAATTAGTACTTATTAATAAATTATCTAATTTAATATAATAATTAAATATTAAAAAAATACATTGAAAAAAGAGAGATGGAACCTGTGAATATATCCGTAGAAATCATAAAGGAGCTAGACTAAGCTGGTCTGGGATTGGGTTGGTGCAGTTACATGTGCAGGACGTCATTTTTGGTGATCCACATTGTCAAGGATGAGGGATGCTGCGAAAAATCCCAACCGTCCATGTTTAACATAAGGAGCAAATATTGGATGGTTAGGATTATCTAGTATAGAGATTTTTATCTATCCCACGGTCACAACGTATTTCATAAAAGAGAAATGTTTGATATACTGGGGGAGTGTAATTAATGATACATATTATGGGTAAAAATGGATTGGCTTGGGAAGAAGCCAGCTCAGACATATATGCATAGTACAAGTAGGTCAGTCAACACCAATCATGATCAAGAAGTTCCTCAACCATTAAAGAAGAGCATTCTATTGTACTTCACTGTATGACCGAGCTCTCCCGCCGTCCCATTAATTTCCAAGACACTGCTTAGAACATGTCTTGGCAAAGGCTCCTGAAGTATGACCCTACGTCATACGACAAAATGAAGAGGATGATTATCCCCAATATTTCATGCATATCCTACTAAGAAAATAAGTTTGATCTCAGCCCTCTGATGTGGCTTCTAAGGACAGGTCAGTAGGTTGGTAATCTGCTAAATGACAAGATAAACTCGGACACAACTCATTATAAAATACAGGTCGGCAAAACCCCTCTTCAAAATGACCATCCACATCAGACTTCTACCACGCATTTCTATTGGTTCCAACCTAGTTTTAATTATACCTACCTGGGATTCCAGTCGAAAATCTTGGAAAACTATTACAACATGAATATGCCCAAGATTTTAACTGAGGATATCGGGAGATACTCGTGACATGCTCAGGATACGAATCCTTCTACAATGTGCCCCTACTAAATAGGAAAATTACCTTATACGTCATCACCATTTCTCACCTATATATAGGACCATCCCTAATGATGAAAGGTATGCACCAATCACACTCTAAAATCTTACATTCGACTAAGCCTAGCTTATCTATCTGATTTTAGCATCAGAGGGCCCCTGCTGCAGCCAGGGCCTCAATCCCCTTCTTGCAGGTATCAAGTGATATAAGGAAAACATGAAACTGCATTAATAATACGTGAGCTCTGATCTCATCCGCTGCATCATGGTATGTACAGGATTTAATACAATCAACTGACTTACATGCACCTGCAAATCTCACTTTTCTACGTAAATATCATGCATATGGTCCACATGGAGGATGAGTGATAATGATAAAACAAAATGCTCCCATTCGGTAGGTTATCCTAACCGTTCAAGTGGCATCTATCTTCACTGGATGTGAGGCCCCATCATATCGACAGATTCAGTTACAAGCGACGTGGGCCCGGTTTCACTTAAGTTAATACAGGAATACTTGTATTGATTAATGGTGCAACTTGCATGACCTAAGTAGATGGTAGACCTTTGAGTGATCCAAACCATTCATTTGGCTGGATCCATGATTTTGAGAAACCCCACCAATCAAACTAAAAATCTGATCAATAGCCTATAAAACTGACCCCCATGATCATTCATATAAAATTTTGCCCGACGACAATCTGTGCCATCTGTTTGTTGGGACCCATCACAGATCAGTACTTATCTTTTGGAAGGATAGCTTGATCTACGGCTTGGAAAAGGTATGGTTATAGGAAGGCTAAGGGTGGCAACGGGCCAGGTAGCTCAGGAAATAGGTTGACCTTGGGTCTTACATTCATGGCCAATTAAATGTTGAGTTGGGCTTTTGGATAAAGTGATTTATGACAACTTCACCGTATTCAAACCTAACCTTATATATAATACATATAAAAATGAGTTATTAGTAACATATGCAATACAAATACTAAATTATAGCCAGCATCCAAGTAAGATTCAAGAGTACAACCGTATAAACTCTTAACATTTGGTCACGTGTGCAAAGACTATGAAATTTAGTGCACCCTATTAATCCAAACTAATAATTATATATTTAATTTTAAGAATAACAATAAAAATAAATTATTTAGCTGATTGGTAGAAACACTCTCGATTAAGAGTGATATCAAGGAATTGACTCATGCTACTGTGACTCTTAGTTACGGGTGAAGTTATTGGATCAATTTTTTTGGTAGTGATAATAATTTTTTTGCCAAATTCCATAGAAAACTCTAGGGTGAACGAGAGGGTTTTGGGAGCTTGAATCTGGTTAGTCTCTTATCCTTTTTCTTTATTTACCTTTTGGTAAAAAAATAAGAGGAAAAGTTTACTATTTGTTTTTTTTTTTTTAACAGTGGATATTAGATATATTAGTATGGATATAATTCGTAGCTAAATTGTTACTACACCACCCGAAACTGATGGCCGTGTAAGGGGATCTATGGGGCCACCATAATATATGTGCTCTAGCTAATCTGTCCATCTTTTTTGACATATTATTTTATGGCATGAACCAAAAAATTCAGGTAGATTGAAGGCTCAAGTAGAGCATATGGTAGAAAACAATGATATTAAATCACATGTGATTTCTATGATATAATCCACTTGGGCAATCAGTATACCTTATTTCTGGAATCATACTAAAATTAATTATTAAAATAAATGGACGGCATGGATAAACCACGTCCTGGTGGCAACCCAACCACACCCAAAAAGGGCGCGCGCTCAAAATAGAGCCGCGCCCAAAAAGCCTTTTCCCCTCTCTCTCTCCATTCCCTTATTTCCGTAGCTCACTCTCTCCCGATCTCAGCTCCCATTCCTCTCACTCTCCCAATCTTAGCTCCCATTCTCCTTTCTCTCTCTCTCTCTCTCTCTCTCTCTCTCTCTCTCTCTCTCTCTCTCTCTCTCTCTCTCTCTCCCGATCTTCGTTCCGATCTCGTTTCCCTCTCTCTCACACCTGCTCCATCTCTCTCATTCGCCTCCCTCTTTCTCTCCGATGCATCTCCGCCATCTCTCCTATCTCCCTCACTTCATCTTCTTGCTTGGACCTCCATTGCAGCAGCCGTGAAGCTCCTACCTGAAGAAAACACACACCATTCGAAAGTCCCTTTTCATATTTTTGTGGCATCTTTTAAAATCGAAGGAATCAGAGGCTCCTCTCCATAGGTTTCGATCTCTTCCTCTCTCTGTATCTCTTATTATCTCTTTCAGATTTCATGCACGCTAACTGTTTGATGAAATGGCTCAACAAGGAAGGTTTTGGTCGTAGAACTTTGTTTTTATTTATTTATTTATTTATAAACAAAGCCTCCGAATATGCAAATATTATATAAAATGTATATACACAGCTACTAAGTCCTATCACAATGGCCGGACTGTGAAACAAAAGAGTATTTCATGGATTTAGTATGATGAGTTAAGAGACATGTCTCCCTATCATAAACATAACAACTACAACAACAACATGGTTAGTGTAAGACGTGATCTTTTTCGGTTAGATTAAGTAGACAGTAGAGCCAATGGCAGTGATCTTGCAACCCTTTTCCCTGCTAGACCAACCGCAATAAAAACAAGCACTGCCGGGAGATGTTAGGACTGAGTGGAATGCAATTTTGAGTATAGAAAGCAGTTTACCCATTGTAGCAAAGGAATCTTCATTTCTAAAGTTTGACAAATTTGTCATGGTTCGCAGAAGCCACCAACCCCGTCATGTTTGACACAGCGAAGGCAACAATCAGCCCCTCATGCGCAGACAGCATCATGGTGTTGTTCTCAGCCATGTTCCAGAGTTATAGATACTGGTAACAACCAATGACCAGCAATGAATGATAAGTTGGGTGGAAAACGCAGGAGTGAAAAAAATGGTAAGCCCACCCATCTAAGTCCAATCTAAGTAGTAAGTACTTCTAGTGCTCCAATACCAATTCACAAATTTCTGAGAAATGGATAGAGATCCCCAAACCACCTATGAACAGATATCAATCAGCTTGTTACTCTGGAGAAGGGAGAGCAGATACAAATGGAAGATGGGCTTCACATATTAAAACTGTGGTAAAAAGAGCAGGGAATTGAACAAGCTAAATTAAGGACCCTTTTTTTCAAAGCACCCTCATTCCCTTCACTTAGATGATATAAAAGGGGACAAAAACATAATATCTCAGCTAAGGGCAACAAATGAATTTGTACAGTATGGATGGACAACAATATGGTTTTTTTAAAAAAAAAAACGCACGCACACACACACACACCCCCACACACTCACACTAGTGGAATTTCACCACCTATGGATACTCGAACCCTTGACTGGGTGTTGATACTCCTGAGAGATTGCCACAATATGGTTTTGCCTTCAACAATTTGCCAAAAATGCAGGACTTCTCCTTTTTTCCCACATTATAACTTAAAGAGAACCCTGCATTCAAAGCTTCATTTATCCTTTTGTAAGCATTACCAAATTTCTCCTTTTTTCCCACATTACAACTTAAAGCATTACCACTTTCACAAACAGATCATCACAATGTCAGTTCTATAGTATATGGTACCAGTATAAGCAATAAAAGGACTCACAGTACTACAAGAACTTAGAATAACCATCCTGCCCTGGGAAGCCATTGCAATAAGGTCAACCATACCCTGACTGAGTCTTCACTAACAGATGCTACATAATCGCCTGTGGGATCCCAACACACAGAATGGACAGGCTTTGTGTGTCCCTGTAATGAATGCGGACAAGCTTTGGTCTCAACATCCAGTATTGATACAACATTTTCAACACCAGCCGCGAGGTACCTACCAAGACGGGGCTGGAATCTCATCTAGGTTGTCCCACCCTTGAAGACTCTGGCACAGCTACCATCATTAATACTCCAGTACCATATTTCACTATCCCCATCACAAGACCAGATGAGATCCTCTTTACTTGAACTTGCTCGGATTTTGTGATTACTGTTGATGCTGTTGTGATTTTGTTCATTTGATTCTGTAGTGATATTCTTCAGGCCTCAATGCAGGAAACTTGCTGTGTAGCTAAATTTTCATATCAAATCCAAGGATTGTCAGTATTTTCTTTACTTTTAGTTGACCCTTTATTTTATTTGTTTGATGTAAATGTGAAAGGCCATTTCTAAGTCAATATCTCCAAGGCTATGTTCTACTAATTTTAGTTTTGCAGATTTTTTTGGGTATTTAAAGCAGGAAACAATTACAAAATCCGTCACTCAGATTGTGCAAGAACAACATGGAAAGTGAGTGTCCTTTCTTCATTTTTTGTGGCTATTCTCAGCAGCTGTCATTGCATGTTCTTCTATTTCATCCTGATTATTTTGTGAAAGAAGTTGCCTACATTGAATGGAAAATGTAATCCTCAGTGACTTTGTATCTCTTGTTTGGAACTCCCTTTTGCTACTTAAAAGTAAACAGATTCATCCATGGCCGTCAATGTACAATCTTCTATGCTGGTTTTTCTACCTATTTGTTCCCTTTAATGTTGACAAACCCTTTACTTTGGGTCAGGTCTGGGCACGAATTCTTGGTTCATTTAGTAAATGGGATCATAATACACCACCACACTCCTCAGCCGATGTCCATGGTGGCTCACCATGACAGAACTCACTCTAGCTTATGTCCAGGTAGCCCTTCCACCTTGTGGTGGCTCTCACTTTTCCAAAGCATTAATTATTATTAGTAGGGTGATTTGAGTGATCTCTTTTGTGATAGTTGGTCTTGGGTGCTTGGCCTGAGTTCTTTTCTTTTATTTTGTTTTGTTTTCGTTGCTGAATTTGATTCGTGGTGAATGGACGTGTAAACTAGAGAAACATGGATAGTATATTCTGGTTGACTGGTTGTGAGTTGCAGAAAATAGGTTTGCAGAGGCGAACTTTTCATCCCAGATATTGATAAGTACTTGCTATTACCAATTTGGAGTAATACCTGTTATATTGAATGCTTACACAGATGCATTGAGGTTGGAAAGTTTCGAGCTTGTGCAACCCAGCTCCCTTGCAAGCCAACACAGGCCTGGATGGAAAACGTGCGACATCCAAGCTGTCCATCAGGTGGGTCCCCACTTCTCAATGCCATGTCCCAAAAATCAGGCGAGTCCACTCCATGGAAGGATCATCAAAAGGGCCCCAGACCCTAGGAATTCTATGCAGCAAGACCTCATGTGTGTGTTCACTTGGCATATATCAACTTTCTACCTAGAAAGTAGAAACTGCAGAATATAATCGGTAGAAAGCGATCAATATAAGTAAACAATATAGTTGATACCTGTCTTTACTGGAGATGCTTTTATTGAGTATTAGCTATGTTGTTCTTTTTCCATTCAAATGATATCTAGGCCTTAATGCGATGTTGCTTCTTGAACTGTTTGTGGAAGGATAGTCGGCTTAACAACAACAGTTTGACGGGTAACATACCCATGTCTTTGACAAATGTCACCGCACTGCAAGTTCTGTGAGTATCTGTCTGTTCCATGCAGAAATTTGGGTTCTCTTCTGTTTTTTATTTTGAATATGCCTTTGCTAGTTTCCCCTCTATGAACTGTTATGAATGGGGAATGCAGGGATCTATCCAACAACAAGCTAACAGGGGGAGTTCCAGATAATGGGACATTTTCACTATTCACCCCCATCAGGTATCTTGCTGCTTTATTCTATGAGCCTAAGCTTTGCAAACACCTATAAAATTGCTGCTAACTGCAACTTCTATAAAAGAATAGATTGTAATCAAAGTTGATGAGATCACGTTGTTGTTTTGAAGTTTTGAAAGTTCTGAAATCTGAGGAAATCATTGTTGGTGTGCATGGAGTGAAGAGATATATATATATATATATATGAGATGAGATGACACAAAAAAATCTGCTTTTTACAAAATGTTGTGGTTGATTTGAGGTCTGATTTGTCAGTTCTGAGATATAATACTTGGACTTAGTGCCTGTTTGTTTTTTCAAAGAAATGGTAAATACACGGTAAACGGTAATTCCCCCTGTTTCACGTGTTTGAAATTTCATAGGAATTCGTGTCTTTAAAATTGGTTCAAAAGAGGTAACTTTAATTTTTGAACAGCATGATAATGCATATGATATATCCATTCCGTCCATCTGTTTTACTACAATATTTTGAAGCATGAGACAAAAAATAAAGTAGATCCAATACTCAAGTGGCCCATGCCAAAAGAAACAGTGGCCCCGCAAAGTTTTTAACAGTCAGTATTCAATTTCCTTTTTCGTATGACGTGGTCCACTTGAGTTTTGGATATGCCTCATTTTTTCACCCATGCTATAAATTCAACTGGAATAATGGATGAATGGTGTGGATAAGCAAATTGCATCACAGTGGGACCCACGGATATTTTGCAATATTCTTGATTTTTGTGTCAAAAAGTAAGCAGTCATATCAGGTATGATATAAATGCACAGGGAAATAATCATTATTTTTTTACACGGTATTTACCATTTCACTCAAAATCAAACATGCCCTTAAGGTCTTCTTGCTTTTGCAGTCCGATGGGTTTCCTACGCTTCTTTTCTTCCCAGCAGGAAATGAGAACTTTGATCCGGTGAGTAGAAGTTCCTTTACATGTGTTATTAAATGCCACACCTTCTCACCGACTGTGTCAAAATGTTTCTGCTCTTTACATGTTCTGAGTGCACTTTGAATTGCAGCTTTAATAATGCCTTCACTTCTCTTATTGCTTCTGGCGAGCATGTTCTTGTTGCTGCTGTTGTTGTCGCTGCTGCTTTCGTTGTGTTGTCATTGGCAAGTAGGCATTATTAACTTGATCTTTATGGTTTTTCCAGATTACTGTTGATACAGATCGAACAGTGGTGGCATTCTACAAATTCATCAAGAAGCATGCATCGATGCCTTTCAAGCTCCAGAGACTAGTGTCAGCTGCAAAGACAGAGGACAAGAGCCAGAAGAGCAGTAGCAATGACGACATGAAGGATGAGTTGTGAGGGTTTTTTTCCCCTAAGGTAATGTTAGACGTATCTGTCTTTTATTTATCAAATAGGAAGAGCTGTTTTTGGCATATAGATGAGAATCAAGGGAATGAAAATAGAGAGGGGTCTGAAAGCAGAGGTGGTGGTGTTTACAATTTCATCCCCACTTAGCTACACTAGTATATCTTGTCCTGATTTTATTATTGTTCAATTTCTATAGGCTGACTCAACAACATGGGGCTGAAGAGCTACAAAGCATTAAACAAATACGGGTTTGTGAGTGGTGCTCTATTTAATGTAGAAGTTGTCCACATTCAGGGACTGTTTGGTTGATGCCTAAATTGAGTTCATCTCATATTCATCAATCTTTATCATGTATTAGAGATCACATTTCAGGATTAAAAAGAATCTTGATAAGCAACCTTCATCATCTCTAATACATATTATGAGTAACTAAAATGAGATGAACTCATTTTTAAGTGTCTAGCAAACAGCCCTGTATATAACGCATGAAAATGTTTCCTTGTTATTGTTTCTATACATTTTTTTTTTTTTCTGATTGTTGAATCTTAAAATTTGTTATATTGACTTTTGTTTTTTTGATGTTTCCTTCATTTCAGTTTGCCTACTTGTGAAGATAGTCTAGTTCTGCACTCCATCTATGCTGCTGAAAATTGCTGCTGGAAATTGCTGCTGCCCCTACTGTTTGATCAGATTTGGTATCTCACTATGACAGCCAAATGGTCCAACATTTTTCTGCGAATAATTTGTCATGCTTTCATTTCTTCTTGATGCAAAAGTACCAGATATCTGGGTCTCCAACTAGAGATCGTCCTGCCATGTTTTCTTTACTCATGCCCCAATGTCCACAAAGTGAATGATGGTATTGTTATGTTTTTGGGTCTGCTGGGCGTTAACAAGTGGCAGGGTTGACGAACAACTCTTGTTTTGCAGAATCACACAAAGTGCGTCACTGTGTGAGGAAGCATCCTGTACTTGGCCAACATGTGCTTGATGTTGCAAAGGTATTAAAAATGGGACTTTGAAATGATGAATATGCTGTGCCATGCTCCAGCCTTTTATTTAACTTAAGATTTATGGCCGTCAGCTATTGTAAATCCTGCAGAAGAGATTGGACAACATGTTATATGTTGGGCATACTGAGGAACACAAGAAGTCCGCGGCGATGTTTGCAAATGTGGTTGGTGTGCAGGTGCTTTCCTTGTTGGAAGCCTTGAATTCTCATACCAATCAAGCAGTTAACAACAGATTAGGTAAAGTTGGTGCAAATTCATTCTGTCGTTTTCACCTTGAACCTTGAAAGTGCAAAAATATAATGGTGAGAACTTACTCTGTGATGTACATACGTGCATGCATCCATGAATGCCAAATGACCAACCAATGGTCAAAAACTCAATGACTTCCACCCACTGTTTTTTCCTTTTATGAAATTGACCTTTTTTCCCCACTTCCTACACTTGTCTTACTCTAAACTCAAAACTTAGGAGACCGAGTTTCTGAGTCAAGTATGAGTTTCTGAATCTTGACATATACAATGTGAATCTGTGGAGCCAATTTTCGGTTCTGGATAGAAACTGGGATTGATGGTGTTATTAAATGGTTGACAACACACATGCACAGTTGTAATAATGACCAGATGTATGAACATGGCACCTTTGTTGATGATCCGGTATGTAATCAGATGGGCCTTGCTGTGTAGAAGGCCTGGCCCAAAAAATTAAGTCAGTCAACTCATTAGGTGGGCTGCACATGCATAGAATCAATTGATTGTTTACAAAAGTTGCCAATGGTCTGCAATCAATCGATGCCTCTGGCTCTGCCTGATGAATAAACCTGCCTGAATTTTGTGCCTGGTCATTTACACTGTGAGACCTTCCTGGTGCACAGCTTGGATGTCTCACACACTTATCATGTTGGCACGTGGGGTTCTTTGTAGTGCACATGGGTCCAGCAAATCACTTAATATATACAGTCATTCCTGGCTGCAAAACAAAATTCCCTAAACATCTGCTTCTTTCACGGAGCTGACCTCTTCTTTTCCAGAGTCTGAGCACAATAGTTCAAATCAGCTGCGGGTAAGCTGAGATGGATTCGGATTTTCTCAATTCAGTGAACATATTTTGCAGTGCTTTGATATCTTTTGCTTTTATGGAGTCACCAATTACACCCGTGCTTGTTATGCACACACCCCTTTTATGGAGCCTGGTTTGTCTAATATCACAAGTGGAGGTCATCCCTTTAGTGGATTGTGTTTCTCCCGAGTTTGGCACATTTCTATTGATATGTGCCAGCCGCTATCCCAATTTTAGTATCGAATGCTGATATGTTGATCTCATTATAAGCTTGAGCTTTTGGTACTCTCTACATGAAAGCATTGCTGTGTATTCTTTGTTGTGCATGTTTCTTTTATTGTTGAATCCAGAATTTTTAGGTGAGTTGATCTATCAGGGCATGCACTAGCAATTGTAAGTTGTTATTTTTTTTAAAAACACATAGGCAATAGCTACGGCTAATAGCCGTAGTTATATGCAAAACCTTAGCTATTTTACTTAGACAATAGCTACGGATATATTCATATTTTTAGTTACAAAATTATTGCTTGACAGATATTCTAGCTACGGATTAAATTCGTAGATATTACTCTCTTTGGCTACGAATTAAATTCGTAGCTATATCTTTTTGACATCGGTTTTGCCCCTATGATGACGGTTTTGCTACGAACGATTACCGTAGCTAAGTTTAGGTACGGTTTTTATCCATAGTTTTTTCCCCTTCTATTGTAGTGATGCAATGGGCAGTGTATATCAACCACATAATCATTGCATTGATTTGTAGAGAGATCTCATGAGGAGATGATTTGGAGTTCAAATATGGGTTGCAGTTTTTCCTTGTGGAAATCAGTATGTTCTCACTAAAGGCCTTAAATCTGATATGTATAGATCAATTGATCATAAGGGGCAAACGATACAGGACCCTAATTTTCATATTAATTTTACCATAGGTTTGGATTCCATCTTTCAAATCTAACTGTAAATATCGTTTTACACTTTAGATTTGAAGATGGTGATTGGACGAATCCGATCTGATTCCGCCATTAATGTATATTTTGGAATTGATCTAACTTGATATCCAGAAAGTTTGGGTGGATCTGACCGTTAGATGGACCATAGAGATGAAGAGGAAAAATCATGCATAATATGCTTAGATCTAATAGTTAAGAACAGAGATGGTCTGGATTTAAGCGAGCTATTAACTCATTTTCAATTTGAGAGTTTTGTGAGTCAACATATGGTTCAAATTTGTCCCACATGATCAGAGAATCATTCAAAATAAGAAATTGGGAAAATAAAAAAGTTATAAAAATTTCAAATCGTTTGGACTTAATGCAACAGTGTCGGATCAATCAATCGATCAATTGATTGCGGCAAAAATAGTCTAAAAACTTAGACAGGAAATTTCGATTTTGTTTGATCGATCAAGGGAATTGTTCAATCAATTGAAAGCAACACAAAGTGTCCAACAACCAAAGACTATAATTCGAATTTAGTCTGACCTATCGATTCTTGATTGATCTCGATTAACCAACAATCTACCGGAATGTTTTGTTCAATTAGAACTTTGATGTTTTAATTGATGTAAATTAGTAGTAATCTTTGATTATCTTAGAACACTTGAATGGTCAGAACACCATGGTTCATTAAGTGGGCCCCACATTAAAAAGAAATCACCCCAAAACTATGTAGAGGACAAAATCAAGTTCAATGGTTCAATTCCTATATGAATTTGAAATTTGGGGAAACTAATTACTAACCATGGGCGGGTTGATTGCATGGTTGTACACTAATAGAAATATAATTTGAATTATGATTATTTAAGTTATTGCAAACTGATTGAACTTGGGATAACATCTCATAATCTATATCACCAGATCTCAGGTAAGTAATCTCAATATGTTTCATCTCCGTTGCGATTATGGTAGTTATGCTGATTGTGATTTATTGTATTGAATTTTCATACTTCCATGTCATGCATAGTGTACATGCGTTGTTTCCATAGGAACTCTCCTCGAAAGACCTGTAGGTACTTACAATATTGGGTGACCTAGGGGACCATCCATGGATGTCCACAATATGTGGCTCATTATCTCTTCCCCTTATAAACAGTGCATTAGAAGATGACCTCAAGCCACCGTTCATCTTTCTCATGACCTTCCCTTGAAGGGCTGAGATAACGGTATCCACACTTAGGGATTTATTTCTGGTACACAATGAGTCCATGAATGACTCATGTGATGGCAGTAGAATATTCAACAATATATATGTCTAATCTTCATCTTTGATCACTTCCTCTATGTCCAACAATTTGCAAATCAATTTATTAAAATTACTAATGTGAGCCTCCACATCTCCACCCTTTGCCAATCTGAAGGTAAACAACTGTTGCTTCAAGTGTAGGCAATTCTCAGTGAATTTTTTAGCATAAATATCCTCTAATTTCGCCCATAAACCAGCTACACTTTTCTCCCTCAACACATTGTAGAGAACCTCATCCGTGAGACACAAAGGGATCGAGGATAAGGCCTCCTTATCAAGAGTATTCTAATCATCATCAGTCATAGTAGACTTTCTTTCCTCAAGAGAACCATCCTCTCCTTGCTTGGTTAAGGAACTGATCATCTTAATCTTCCATAACTCAAAGTTATTTTTTCCTAAGTACTTCTTAATATCATACCTAGTGCTTCTCATTGATGTTAATCTTAAAGATTCAAATGTGTCCCAACGATTTCTTTGATACCACTTGTTAGGGATTGTTTTGTAGAATCACACAAAGATGAATCTAGGATAGCAATCCAAGAGCACCAAACAAACATAAGAGCACAAATATTTAACGTGAAAAACTTTTTTGGGAAAAAACCACGGCACAAATCAACAGATCTTCACTATAAAATAAAAAATTACAAAGAGAGAAGGCTTACCCGATTCGAAAAACCTCGAATCTCACCCTCACTATACTCCTTTAAAACCCTAGAACCCCTTCTAAAAACCCTTAAGAAAACTTTAAGAAGCCTTAGAATATTTTAGAATGGCTCTATGAAGTCTTATTTATATATTAGGAAATCTTACTTTCGCACCAACTTGAAATAGTACAGAAACCGCCTCAAATTTACGCAATCCGCACATAATATGCGTAACCCCCGAATAGTCAAACTAGATCTCGGGCTAGTTGAAGCTTCGACTATTCGAAGAGCTCAGGCTAGTCGAAGGGAACTTCAACTAGTTGAACCTGTCCTCCGACTGGTCTAATTTTTCGAAAGTTCCAAAATACATTGTTGTTGGGTTTTCACTTAAACTTCCTCAAACTAGTTGAATTTCCTCGTATTTAAAACATTTGTTAACAACAGTTTCCTGCATCGTAATGTAGTTTGTTTGGATCTGCCCATGCCCTAAAGTAAGATGGCAAAATGGATGGACTACATGGATAAAACACATACATTGTGGTAGGGCAAATGAGCCCGTGCCCTAAAATAAGCTGGCAAAATGGATGGATTACATGAATAAAACACATGCATCATGATAAGGCCAACAAACTTTTGACATTAACTGGCCGGTGTTTGGGTCACCAGCCAAACCGACCCCACACTAATTCATATGTGGGTAGAAGTTGTGCAAGTGCTGGAAACTTGTTTGCATCATCACCTGATCACCAACCAAATCGTATCCCTATGATACACACCATGTTATAAAAATGTTAATTTTATATAAAATATATATTTTAAAATAAATATTATATAATATATATGTGTTTTAAAAACACCTTTTGGGATTTTTTAAGAATAGTCCCACATGGGAAAGAGAAGAAAAGTTTTTGTAGTTTAAATGAAAACAGTGGAGTACCTTATTATTTGCCCACATAGTCCATGGACCATGGGACTTGCACATTGGAACACCCGCGCACGTGCATGCGCTCGAGCTCGGGCACGGTCTTGGTCTCGGTCACGGTCACGGGCTCAGTGTTAGGGCTTAGGCATGTGAGGCAGTGTGGCTGTAGAGGCGCTAGTGGCGCACTTTGCACTTTGCACGTGCACATCGTGTCGCGGAGGGTCGCTCCCTTCGCGAACCGGAGCAACATGTGTACGAGTCACAGTGCAACTAAATGGCTAAGCCAGATGGCTAGATGAAGGAAAGACTAAAAGACTGAATGAGAATCCTCCAGAATATATAGAGGGCTAAAAAAAGAGCTGTTGCAGAAAATCTGTAACAGTTGTGCCATAAGTGCAGGGTCCAGCTGAAACTGCTGCCTGGCTAGCCCAACAGCTAGAAAACGGCTAGTTGTTGTCTCACAACAGTCAGCATGCAACAGATTAATGGCTCATGCCCAACAGTCAGAAAACGGCCATAAAACGGCTAGTTTTCTCTAACAGCCAGAAAACGGTCATAGGATTTATTTCCCTGGACCATAACTCCCAGCCACCATAACATATAAAAGGAGGGTCTAAATGGGTTTCCAAACCATCTCACAACCCAATCCAGCACTACCATACGAATTGAGACAGCCCACTAATCCTCTCTTATACTCCAGTGATTCCAGCAACAAGATAACAAGGGTTAAACCTTTGCAAGAAAAACAAACCAACGGTGTGGTCTAGAACGATTCAACTGAACTAGTGGCTGAAGACTTGACCAGTGTAATGGTGTAAACCACACTTTTCTTCTTTTTCTTTCTTCTGTAATTTCTTCTTTATTGTATTTCTGTCATACTGAGTGTAATAAAGTTCCAATAGGTGGGCCTTCGTGTTTGCTGAACGCGGACCCACACTAGGCTCATCGTATCCTATAAGCGGTTTACCTGTAACCTATCAGCATACTCAATTCACTTGAGTAAGGGCAAATAATGCTTTAAGAACAGCGTTTCAAATGTGCTTCAACCTATCCATATTTTATAGCATTTGTAATTTTTGATTTCCACTTTATACAGAAATTATATTAATCTGTATAATTTTCAACACACCATGTGGGGTCCATGTCTACAATACTTATGCACTCTCACATAGAAGTTATTCACATGCACGGAAACTTGCTCACATCACCATGGGGTCACCTAGTCAAACCATGCCCCCTGTGATGGACACGGATTAGATACTGAAAAGGTCGGTAACTAAATCGCTACTGAAGTGACGTCACTAAGCTATGTGGACCCCACCTTGATGCGTGTATTGTATCCATACCGTCCATTAATTTGGAGATATGGTTTTATGTCATGAAACAAAGAATGAGATAGATCTAAAGTTCAAGTGAACCCCACATAGAAAACAGTGGGTACAGTGACATCCACCGTTCAAAACTTCTTAGGGGCCACAGAAGTTTCCGATCAAGCTGATATTTTTTATTTCACTTCATCTATCTCTATGTTAACTTATGAATAGGTTGGATCTGAAAAATATATCATGGTAGACCCTATAAATGTTTCAACGGTGACTATGATTGATCCTACGGTGGTTTTCTGTGGTGGGTCCACTTTAACTTTAGATCTATCTACTTCTTTTTATCATGGCATAAAAGATCTCTCCATATACTTGGACAGTATGAATACAACATATGCATCATGGTGGGGTCCACAGAGCTCGGTGACATCACTTCAGTAGTGATTTGGCTACCGACCTCGTCAGTGTCTAATCCGCGTCCCCCCGTGATACACGCCATTTGGGGCTGCAACACTTATTGGCTCACGCAGAGATATTATTCATAACCACGGGAACTTGTTCACAACATTACCTTGGAAAACGTTTTCACCTACTGAAAGTTACTCATCTTAATGTATGGGGTGACTGTGTTATTTGTATACCATGAGCCCTGCCATGATTTTCAGCTTGGACCAAAAGCCAAGTCAGTTCCAATCGTCGGGGTGGACTACAGGTTAAGGTTTTTTGTGGTGTATTATAGTTTCTATGTGGTCCACCTGATGGTTGGACCAGTTACTTTTATGGGTCATCTGGTCAAGTTGGTCATGGTTCAACTATTGTTTGGGTTGGATCTCATAATTACTGCCTGGGCCTAACAATAGCTGACTGCACACCACTTTAAAAAAATATATACAAGATGCATACAATAGATTCTTCTTCGGTGATTCAGGGTCCGTTTGGATCCACTTCCTTAATGGGTTCGTCCGGGCGGGCCTCTGTGGGGCCCAAAGTGATGTAAGAGTTTTATCCAGGCTGCTCATAATTTTTCTCAGATCATTTTAATTTAAAATACAAAGAATGAGGCAATTCCAAGCTTAAGTGGACCACAAAGTGGGGATATAACTTCCACCATTAAAAATTTATTGGGAGTTGGAGAAGTTTTGGATCTAGCTAATAATTGTGTTTTCACTTCATCCACATCTGCATGACATGATTAATAGGTTGGATGGGAAAAAAACATCTTGGTGGCCCTAAGAAAAGTTTCAACGGTGAGAGTCATTATCACCGCAGCTTCCTTTGAAGTGGTCCACTGGAGCTGTGGATTATCTTAAAATAATCCGAGAAAAGCGATGAACGGCGTGGATAAAACACTCACATCACTTTGGGTCCCACAGAGGCCTGCGGACGGATTACCGTCCGGGCCGGGGTAGGACGCAATCGACGTCCCGGAAAAAGGATTCCAACCTGCTTTTTGGGTTGTGTTGGTGGCCTGCATAGATGATTTTGGAATAATTTTCTCTCTTCCTCAAATTGGTTTTTTTTTTTTTCCAGTTTGGTGCTGTATTACATCTATTTCCTCAAGCAGAGGAAGGGGATCTTGCAAAGTCACACCCCTTTGGAGGGAAGCAGATTGGCTGGTGTACCTCACACTAGCAATATAGTTGCTGTATCGACGCAAGCAAGTTCTGTGGGTCTGATCATGAGGTATGTGTTATATCCAAATCATCCGCCCATTTGGCGAGATCATCTTTACGCTTGAGACGAAAAATAAGACAGATCTAACTATCAAGTGGACCACACTGAAAAACTTAGTGAGGGATTGAATGTCTACCATTAAAACCTTTTTGGGGTCCCGGAGGTTTTGGATTAATATGAAATTTATTTTTACTCTTTAATCAAGTCTTTTTGACCTTTCGAACAAATTGGATATAAAAATAAATATTATGGTGGGCCCTAAAAATGGTTTAACAGTGAAAATCATTATCTCTATTGCTATTTATGATGTGGTCTGGTGATCTTTAGATATAATTCATTCTTGATAATGCTCTAAATGGACCTAAAAATAGATGAACAGTATAGATATAATAAATACATCACTATGGGGCCTTGTAACTTTGATCTCCTTTGAACCGTTGGTACAACTCGGAGGAGGTCGAGGGCTGTCTTCGAACGACACTTACCTACAGCAACACTTACCTACAGCAGTTATATAGTTGGTGTGTGGTACACAAGCCAATCCGCTTGCCCTTGGGAGGGTGCATCTAAAGTGGCCCATGGAATAGGAGCGGATTAGGTGAGACCCTGGATACACGGAGATGGACGGGAGCCCTGACTGTGGAGCCCACTGTGCCATCCGTGCATCGGTGTTTAAAGCTCATTTTAGAGCATGATTAAAAAAATGAAGCAAATCCAAATCTCAGGTGGACCATAATACAAGAAATGGTGGTAATTGACCAATAAAAACTTGTCGTGGGCTAGAAAAGCTTTGGATCAAGCTGATATTTGTGTGGTATTTTCATCTAAATCAGGTTGGATGGAAAATAAACATTCCCGTGGGACAAACGAAGTTTTTAGTGGTGGGAATTAAATCACTACTGTTTCATGTGGTATGGTCTACATAAGCATTGAATCTACTTCCTTTTTTGGATAATGCCCTAAAATGATCTTTCAAAACAGTTGGTTGGTGTGGATTTAAGGCACATACATCATTATGAGCCCCACTGTCAGAGTCCCAGTACCCACGTTGGTAGACCCGGGTCTCATCCAATCCGCTCCCCTTGGAAGCTGGAATCGGACGCGGATTGCGTCCTACCCCTGCCTGTCCGGGCAGGGCTCTGTGGGCCCACTGCGATGTAAGTGTTTTATCTACACCATTAATCATTTTTAAAGATAATTTTAAGGTATTAACCAAAAAAATGAGATAGGTATAAATCTTAAGTGGACCACAATGTGGGGATTTAACATTCACCATTAAAAAATTTGTAGAAGCTAGAGAAGTTTGAGATCAAGCTGATATTTGTTTTTTCACTTCATCTAGCGTCTACATGACCTTATTAATAGGTTGGATGGTTAAAAAACATCACCGTGGCCTTTAGAAAGGTTTCAACGGTGGTTGTCATTATCACTGCAACTTCCTTTGGTGTGGCCCATTGGAGCTGTGGACCTGTTTAATTTCCATAATGACATCTAAAATGATTTGAGAAAAGCGATTAACGGCATGGATAAAATGCTTACATCACAGTAGGCCCTACAAAGCCCTGCCTAGACGGATTAACCGCAAGGGATAGGAAGCAATCCGGGAACGCGTCTTAAAAGTTAGGATAGACTTGACTCTTAAAGTAGAATCCGGTCCCAAAACCATCCAGTCAGGAGGTCAAAACTTTGAACTGACGCGGAAGAGAGAAAAAAAGACTTTCCATTTAATAGGGAAGACCTGACTTGAAAAGTAGAATCGGGCCCAAATCCATCCCGTTCAGGTCCCACCATTCTGAATCTTGATGCTCATGTCTCCATGATACACACCATATGGGGGCCATCTCTGCAACACTGTATGCCAAAGTTATTCATGTGGATGAAGCTTGTTCACATCATCACTCATGGAAAACGTTTTCACCTACTGAAAGTTTCTCATCTTACCATGCGGGATGGCTGCGATTGGATGTTTTTTTTTTTTTTTGGTATATTATAGTTTTATAAGATGGCTTACCTGATTGTTGGATGAGCTAGATTGGATTTTTGGGTGATCTGGTCAAGTTGGTCGTGGTGCAACTATTGCAGGGTTGGCTCTCATAATCACTGTCTGGGCTTTAGAATACTTGACTGCATCACTTAAAAGTGATACGGCTTTACAATACTTGACTGCATCACTTTTTTTAAAAAATGATACAGGAATGCATTAAACAGATACTTCTCTGGTGATTTAGGGCCCGTTTGGATGCACTTCCACGATAGTGGGTTTTGGAAAAGGTGGTTCAAACCTGCTTTTTCCAATGAGTTGGCACTTGGCAGCCTACATCTCTGATGATTTTGAGGTCCATTTTCATACATTTCCACAAATTATTTTTTTTTTTTTTTTGCCAATATGTTTTATAGTGTTTAGAAAAAAGAAACTGCTCTTATGGCACCCTTGGAATCTAGTAACTCCCTAAAAAGGTAGGGACGTGACTCAAAAGTAAGAGGATACTTGGCTCTTAAAGTAGAATCTGGGTCCAAACCCATCCGGTTATGGCCTCAAAACTTTCAAAAAGAGACAGACTTGACTCGAAATAGTAGGAATAGAAATGCCCACGTTGAAGATTAATAGCCACACCACATGAAATAGTAGAAATAGAAATTTCCACGTTGAAACTTTCCAAAGACTCGCCTTATGTTTAAATGCCATCTAAAACCGTTAATAAGTTGATTCCCATGCAGATGAAGGGAAACACTAATATCAGACTGATCCGAAACTTGTGTGGCCCACAAGAAGTATTCGATGGTGGTTGTTCAATCACCATGGCTTCTTGTCGTGTGGCCCATTTGAGATTTGAATATGCCTAATTTTTGAAATGACGTCCTAAACAAAGTAGATATAACACAGACATCACAGCGGGCCTCATAAAGCTTAGTATAAGAGTAGATTCCTGTAATTAGACTAATTACAGGTAATTTACATTTGAAACCACTTTCCTGTGCCCCAACATACAGGGAGCTCCCTATGCAGAAGCTCTGTCCATCAATTTCACTGGGATCACGTTAGGACATGATCCCAATCATGATGACACAGATCCAAAACTAAAGTGGGCCACATAGTAGGATGTCTGATGGACGGAATGGATGTCACACATAAATTGTGGCAGAACACATATAACTAACTACCACCTACTGGAACATCTTCTATGAAGGGGAACAGCCAATTCACATCCACTCACTCCCAAGTTCAGAGCAGCCAAGAACTGCAAGGAATTGAATACCACCGTTGAAAACTAGGCTGGTATTCATATTTTCCATTCATGCATATGCAAGGTATCAATGATCGGAGCTTCCATCTTCCACTATTTCTTGTGATGCAGCCAACTTGCATTTTGGATCTTAAAAAAGGATGGACAGAGTGAATATAAGAAAAACATCACAGGTTCACCCATTCAGTTAAGGTAGGTCGCTTCCCCACTCTGTTTTACTGATAGAAACCATATATCAGCGTTAGGAACATATGTGACATCAGCACTGATGTGAAATCAGAAAACCAGAATGCTCTTTTAGACAGTAATTCCTGTGCAAGTGCACGGTCGTCATCCAAACCGTTAAAATAATGTATACAATAAGTTAATACTTTTTTTTTTCTTTCAGTCGTAAAAATAAGATGAGCAGCGCAATCGAAGCCATCTGTATCAACCATTTCCTATAAATACCCATATATCCAACGTAAGTTTGTAACAGACCATAAGCAACAACAGCCATGGCCTTACATAAATCTCTCTCCCTCGCTTTTCTCCTCTTTTTCCTACCCTTTCTTTCTTCTTCCCATGCGACAATATCATCTGCAACAGCAGGACTGCCAGAAGCAGAGGCTCTCCTGAAATGGAAAGCCAGCCTCTCGCCAGCACAAGCTCTCCACTCATGGTCACTTCCTGCTACAAATGCCAGCACCAACACCCTATCTCCATGCAAATGGACTGGGATCTCATGCAACAGCCTTGGAAGTGTAACAGAGATAAGCCTACCGAGTGCAGGCTTGCAAGGTAAGCTCGACAACTTGAGCTTCCCCTCATTTCCAAACCTCCTTCATCTCAATCTCGGTGGCAACACTCTCACTGGTACCATCCCAGCTCATATTGGCGCTCTTTATAAACTCACATCGCTCAATCTGTCTGCAAATAGTATAAGTGGATCAATACCCCTAGATATAGGGAATCTTGTGAATTTGAATGAGCTAGACTTGTCCATTAACCACCTAGATGCTTCTATCCCTTCCACTTTAGTGAACTTGTCAAAGCTTTCCATCTTGTACCTGCACGAAAATCGAATCTCTGGCTCCATTCCTCCACAAATTGGGAATCTAAAATATCTGGTTCAGTTGTCATTGTCCCAGAACAATCTGACAGGTCCAATTCCTCCTTCTCTGGGTAATTTGACCATGCTCACAATTTTGTATTCGTCTAGGAATCAGTTTTCAGGCACAATTCCTCCTGCTTTGGGTAATTTGAGAAACCTTACACGGTTGTTCCTCTACAGCAATCAAATTTCTGGTTCAATTCCTCCACAATTTGGGAATTTAATGAATCTCAATGGTCTTGATCTGTCCGATAACATTATAACAGGTTCTATCCCTTCCACTTTAGGGAACTTGACAAAGCTGACAGTCCTCTACCTTGTTAAAAATCAAATTTCTGGTTCAATTCCTCCACAATTTGGGAATTTAATGAATCTCAATAAGCTTGATCTGTCCGATAACATTCTAACAGGTTCTATCCCTTCCACTTTAGGGAACTTGACAAAGCTGACGGTCCTCTACCTCTCTCAAAATCAAATTTCTAGTTCTATTCCTCAAGAACTCGGGAATTTAATGAGTCTCAATAGGTTAGTATTGTACCGTAACAATCTGACTGGTCCCATCCCTCCTGCTTTGGGTAATTTGAGAAACCTTACAGAGTTGCTCCTCTACCGCAACCAAATTTCTGGTTCAATTCCTCCACAATTTGGGAATTTAATGGATCTCGAATTTCTTGATCTGGTCAATAACAGTCTAACAGGTTCTATCCCTTCCACTTTTGGGAACTTAACAAAGCTGACAGTCCTCAGTCTCAGTATAAATCAAATTTCTGGCTCTATTCCTCACGAAGCAGGGAATATGGTTAATCTCGAGAAGGTTGACATGGCCTTTAACCGTCTAACAGGTTCTATCCCTTCCACTTTAGGAAAGTTAACCAAGCTTACTGGATTGTCCCTTATTGACTGTCAATTATCTGGTTCCTTGCCTCAAGAAATGACAAACATGACAAATCTCTCTCAACTCACTGTGAGTGGCAACAGCCTCTCTGGCTATTTACCTCAGTTATGCCAGGGCGGATCTCTTCAAGTCTTCAATGCTGTTGGCAACCATTTCACTGGTGAGATCCCAAAAAGCATCAGAAATTGCACTAGCTTAATAAGAGTGCGACTTAATGGAAACCGACTTGCTGCAAACGTATCGGAAGCCTTTGGCGTATTCCCGCATCTCAAATTCATGGACATCAGTGACAACATGTTGTTTGGTGAACTCTCACCAAATTGGGGAGAATGCCGAAATTTGACAAAGCTACAATTATCTGGGAACATGATCACAGGTAGAATTCCTCCTGAGATAGGGCAGTTGACGCAGCTAAGTGTGCTTGGTCTTTCTTCAAACCAGCTGGTAGGCGAGATTCCAAAGGAATTTGGGAGGCTGATTTCTTTGTTCAACTTAACTTTAAATGAAAACCAGCTCTCTGGTCAGATACCCCAAAAGATTGGAAAACTATCCAATTTGGAGGTTCTTGACTTGTCAATGAATCACCTAAGTGGTCCAATACCACCTCAATTAGGTGATTGCTTCAAACTCCAATATCTGAAATTGAGCGAAAATATTTTAAATGGAAGCATTCCTTTTCAGATCGGTAACCTAGTATACCTACAGGGTTTACTAGATCTAAGTCATAACTCCCTCAATGGACAGATATCACCACAACTCACGAAATTGATTCGGCTGGAAAAGTTAAACCTCTCCCACAACATGCTGTCAGGCTCCATTCCACCTTCTTTTGAAGGGATGTTCAGCTTGCAATCCATTGATTTTTCATTCAATGCTTTGGAAGGTCCTCTTCCCAACAGCAAAAGCTTTCAGAAGGCTCCGGCAGAGGCATTCATAAATAATAAAGACTTATGTGGTGAAGTGCAAGGTTTGCGACCTTGCAATGCCTCTTCAATCAATCATGGTGATGGGATGAAAGGTCATAGAGTTGTGATCCTCATTATTCTTCCTGTCTCAGTAGCCTTGTTTCTTTTATTTGTAATCATTGGCATTTCTTGCATTTATCACCAAAGAAGAAATATAAAGAAAGGGGTTCTCAAGAGGAGCAGCGAAAATCCATTTTCAATATGGAATTATGATGGGAATGTTGTGTTTGAAGACATCGTGGAGGCGACGGAGGGTTTTGACGACAAATACTGCATTGGAATTGGAGGGTATGGAAAAGTTTATAAAGCAAATCTACCGGTGGGTCAGGTAGTAGCTGTGAAGAAACTTCACCCACTCGAAGGAGGGGATCAATCTGATCAAAGAAGTTTTAGAAATGAGATACAAGCATTAACCGAAATCCGCCATCGCAACATAGTGAAGCTCTATGGCTTTTGCTGCCATGCTCGATGCTCGTTTCTTGTCTATGAGTACATGGAAAAGGGAAGCTTGGTAAGTATCTTAAGCAATGATGAAGGAGCTGCACAATTGGACTGGACTATAAGGGTGAAGATTATTAAAGGTGTGGCCCATGCTTTATCTTACATGCACCATAATTGCACCCTGCCAATTGTCCATCGAGACCTATCAAGCAACAACATTCTGTTGAATTCAGAACTTGAGGCTAGTGTTTCTGATTTTGGCACTGCACGATTGCTGATACCTGATTCGTCCAATTGGACTATTCTTGCAGGCACTTATGGATACATCGCTCCTGGTTAGTCACTAATATATTCTCAACACTGAATAGTTTTATCATAAATTAGCCTTTATTTTTCTTAATATTTTCTATTTTTTGTTGAAATTATTTACTATAAAATTTGTGCATTAGTTACCATACTATTGTCAAATGGGGCAATATTCTAAGGCAACTGGAATATGAGAAAATTCATATTTGAAAATCTTAAGAAACTTTCACCACATTTTATTAGCTATTAAATTTCTGGCATTGACCATTTTAACTGTACATTTGTTGGCCACCAATTGGTTGGATAGAATCCTTCCATAATTGTAAGTTCTAGGATCTTCTCTATCTACAACATGGGTCATGTTTTCAGATGGTCTGGATTGATTTACATGCATACCAAGTTTAGATGGATGAGCAACCGGTAGTTAATAAATGATTGAAAAAGCTAATGTCTTCTAGCCCATGCTAGTAAATCTGTGAATGATGCATCTGGAAATCGCGTATTGAGTTACTCAGTATGTACTGAGTAAACTCAATTGAGCCCACTATGAATGTATGTGGTTTATCCACACCGTCCATCCATTTTTCGGGCTAAATTTAGGGTTTAAGCACAAAATTGAAGTATATCCAAAGCTCAAGTGAATCATACCATAGGAAACAATGTGGAATAATAATTTCCACTGTTAAAACCTTCCTAGGGACCACAGTGATTTTTATTTGTCATCCAACCTGTTCATAATATCACAAAGACATGGATGAAGAGAAAACACAAACATTAGCTTGATAAAAAAAACTTTTGTGGCCTCCAAGAAATTTTCAATGGTAGAGGTTCGATCACACTGTTTACTGTGGTGCGGTTCGCTTGAGATTTTGATATCCTTTTGTTTTGGGCTGAAGCCCTAAAATTATCTTTTAAAATGGATGAATGGAATGGATAGATTAAATAAATAACAGTAGACCCCACAGACTGTACTCAGTACGCTACCCAGTTTAGTTTGATATATGGATAAGATTTTATCTATTGATGATTAGCAAAGAATAAAGAATATGATTGAACAATCTTCTACCATGCAGAGCTTGCCTATACAATGAAGGTGACTGAAAAATGCGACGTCTATAGCTTTGGTGTTGTGGCACTCGAAGTGATGATTGGAAGGCATCCTGGTCAGCTCATCGCCTCCTTGTCATCACCAAATAGAGATGATACACTACTAAAGGATATGTTGGACCAACGTCTCTCCAATCCGACGGCAGCGGTTGCACACGAAGTCATATTTGCAGTGTCCATGGCCCTTGCATGCATTCGGCCCAATCCTGACTCGCGACCAACCATGCACCATGTGGCTCAGGAGCTATCTATTGGTGGGCCTTCTTTCTCTCTAGAGCCATTTCATGCACTTACATTTCGTCAACTAATGGATCTCAAGGTATAATTGGGCGTATGAAAATTAGTGAGGTTGTGGGCATGTATTGGCAAGAACATTATTGTTGTGTGTCTATTGTATGAAAATAATCAACCACGGAGGTGTTTTTCTTGTTATGATGTGTACACAGTTCAGTGTGTGGATTTGATGTTTATATAGAATATATATTTCTAGAATTGGTTTTAAAAACCAAAATGTAATAAAAGTAGGATGAAAGAATAAAGATGTTTTCTTGTTTGATGGTTGTCTTCTAACCTAAGGTTTTTATGCCCAAGAAGTTAACTTCTAGGGATTGTAATCCTTTTCTATGATACCTTTAATATGGATGGTTGAGATTGTTTTCGAAAAATAGGTCCAATCAACCATTTGATATGTCATGGATTGCATATATATATATATATATATATATATATATATATATATATATATATATATATATATATATATATATATATATATATATAGAATATATATATATATATATATATATATATATAGAATAATGGTCTCCTACAAACTATCTCGCACGCTACCTTGGTGCGGTCCATTCCCACCGCAAAGAGGAAATTGGATTGGGTACGGAGTAAACTCTGTTGGGTCCACTATAAATGGATGTAGTCTATCCACACCGTCTATCCAGTTTTCAAGCACATTTTAATGGTTGAGACCAAAATTGAATCATTTCCAATGCTCAGGTGGACCATAGAACAGGAAACAATGGGAATAATAATTTCCACCGTTGAAACCTTTCTAGGGTCTACAGTGATGTTTATTTGTCATCCAACCTATTCATCAGATCACACAGATATGGATGTATGTGTGTGTGTAGGGAAATGGTACAATAACATAGGGTCGAGTCGTGTCTTAGTGCGAGCTATTGGATGATAAATTTTCAAAATATACAGTGGAGATGCTATCACGGAAAAAAATGGCAAAGCCGGATAAATTGGAGTTATACAAGCCTGGGGTGCGCTGCCGTTATCAATTGTGGGGTCTTCCATGATATATGTGTTATATCCATACCTTCTATCCATTTTGAGATATCATTTTAAGGCTTTACTGTAAAACTCAGGCAATCCAAACCTCAAGTAGACCAAGGCACATAAAGTTAGGACAATGATGCCCACTGTTACATCCAATCTGTCCATAACGTCACACAGAACAGGATGAAGCAACCAAACAAATATCATCTTGATCCAAAACTTTTGTGGCCCCAAGAAGTTTTCAATGGTGGACGTTCAATCCCTGCTACTTTCTATGTTATGGTCCACTTGACCGTTAGATTTGCTTAATTTTTGTGCTAATGTCCTAAAATAAATTTTCTAAAAGGATAGACGGTATAGATATAATACTTATATCTTGGTGGGGCCACGGAGCTTAGCAACGACAACACGGTTGGTTGCGTGCGGCACACCAGCCTTTCAGCTTCCCACACGAAAGGGGACGCAGATTATATACTGACAGGTTGAGTAGCGAGTCAGCTACCGAGGCGACGTCACCAAGCTACGTGGATTCCACTATGATGTATGTGCTATATCCATACCGTCCATCTATTTTTAGATATCATTTTGGGGCATGGGCCAAAGAATGAGGCAATTAAAAAGCTGTAGTGGACCCCACCACAGAAAACAGTGGGGAGCCCGTTGAAATTATCCTAAGGCCCATCATAATGTTTATTTGAAATCCAACCTATTCAAAAGTTTTTTTTAAAAAAAAAAAAGACAAGAAATAAGAGAAAACACAAATATCAGCTTGATCTAAAACTTTTGTGGCCTTTAGAAGTTTTTAATGGTGGGCGTCACTGTCCCATTGTTTTCTATGTGACATCCACGGGAGCTTTGAATTTAACACGTTCTTTGGATATTGCCCTAAAATGATCTCTCCAAATGGATGGAAGGTGTGGATACAAAACATATATCATGGTGGGGCCCATGGAGCTTGGTGATGTCACTTCGGTAGCTAGTCTCGCTACTCAACCTGTCAGTAGCTAATCTGCGCCTTGCGGAAGGGAGCACATTAGGTGCGGCCTCCGCCTAACCTAAGACAGTGCGTCCCTCATCGTGGGGCCCAACTTGATCTACGTATTGTGTACTCACCTGGCCCATTTGTTTAGGAAGATAATTTTAGAACCTGATTCCAAAAATAAAGAAAATCCAATTCTAAGGTGAACCATACTATCGGAAACAGTGGTGATTAAATAATCACCTCGTAGACAGCCTAGCCTATCCTTTGGATTGTGTGGGAAGGAATTTTTATCTACACAGATAGGTGTGCCCATTATAATGTTTATGAGAAATCCACCACGTTCATTCATTTTTTCTATTCATGTTAGGATGTGGGAAAAATAATGAGGTATATCTATAATTCAACCAGGCCACACAACAAGAAAATGTGAGTAGTTAAATGCCTACTGTTGAAACCTTCCTAAGGTCTACCATTATTCTTATATGCCATTTATACTGTTCACAGGGTCATTCTTACCAGGATAAATTGAAAATACAAAAATATTAGCTCAATCCAAAACTTCTATAACCCACCAATGTTCACCAGTAGACATCCATTCCTCAATATTTCCTGTCGTGAAGCATACATGATTTTCGGATCTGCCCACTTTTTGTCTCATGCCCTAACGTGAAATAAAAAAAAAATAGATGGATGGTGGAGATTCTCACAATATGATGGTGGGCCCTAACTAACTTCCTATCACATTAAGTTTCCCCGAGACGTTGTTGCATCTTCCTGCGTGTTTTAAATGTTTATCATCCAACGGCTCACACTAAGACAACTCGACCGTATGTTATGGTTCTATGCGCTCAACCTTACAGTACCATTTCCCATATATATATATATATATATATATATATATATATATATATATATATATATATATATATATATATATATATATATATATATATATATATTATATATCTTTCTAACCGTCCTACAGGCTACCTTGGCGCGGTCCAATTCCCACCTCAAAGAGGAAATCAGACTGCATTATGAGTAAACTCTGTTGGGCCCACTGTGAATGGATGTGGTCTATCCATGCCGTCTATCTATTTTTCAAGCGCGTTTTAATGGTTGAGACCAAAATTGAATCATTTCCAATATTCAAGTGGATCATAGAATAGGAAACAATGGGAATAATAATTTCCACCGTCGAAACCTTTCTAGGGTCTACAGTGATGTTTATTTGTCATCCAACCTATTTATAAGATCACACAGAAATGGATGAAAGGAAAACACAAGTATCAGATTGATCCAAAACTTGTGGACCCCAAGAAAATTTTCAACGGTTGACATTCAATTCACATTATTTCGTGTGGTGTGGCCCACTTGAGATTTGGATAAACTTCATATTTGGGCTTAAACTTTAAAATTATCTATTAAAATGGATGCAAGGAGTGGAAGAAATACATAAATCACGATGGGCCCCACAAAGTTTACTCAGTATGCAATCCCCTTCCCCTCTGGAGACTTGGGCACGGATGGGCTATTGACAGGTTGAGAAGCGACGTCACCAAATTTTGTGGCCCACCATGATATATGTTTTGTATCCATGCCATCCATCCATTTGGAGAGATCATTTTAGGATAATATTCAAAGGATGAGTCACATTCAAAGCTTCAGTAGACCCCACCACAGAAAAAAGTGGGCAGAGTTGGTCGTGAAATAAAAAATCGGTCGCTAAAATTCGAAAAAACCCATTTGAAGTAGTTGTCATTAAAAATATTAGCGACGGATAAGGTCCGTCGCTAAAATATCTGTAAATTATGTAAACGCCAGTAACGGATAAGGTCCGTCGCTAAAATATCTGCAAATCGTATATCTACATGTATCATCTAATTATTTATTTATTTATTTGAATCTTACACCTGACAGTCATTCAAAAAATAATTCACACGATTGTTTGATAAGAATCCCATTCACAAAATTGGTACCAACTCAATTCAAAAAAGAGGAAATGGCCTAGGTGGGGCCATTTGAATGGACTACTACAGGTACACCTTTCTTTTCATTCTTCATAAATTTGTCATTTGTTGAGAGGGGAGTGAGATCAGAAGGGGTGGAAGGGGGACCATGCCAACATGGCCAAGAGGTATCACTTAATTTGCCTTCCAAATCAAGAGAAGGTTTGGTCCATACAATAGTATTCACAAGGCAGTGAAAATACCAAAAAATAAAAAATCTTGCCAGTGGGAATTCATAAACAGGTCATGCAACAAATTGCAAGAACACGTAATGGAATCATGTAGAGAAATTCACCCGTCCATAAAGTTCCCAACCAAAAGTAAGCACCGGTCCTGCATCTGTTATATCATAAAATTTTACCTCAAAATAATATCAGGAAGAAAATATTATCCACAACTGATACGACATCTGCATTGAGCCCTTAAGACTCAATTAAATGAAGAGAGAGCAAACCAAGGAATAAATGTTCTGACAAATCAATCCAAAACATAAAATAACTTGGAATGTTGCATGAAGGTTTTGCAGCATTTAGCACGGCCAAAGCAAAAGAACTGCAGAATGACATTTACAAACCACAAAATGTTGAAAGCAGCCATGCATAACTATGTGCCCATTGTTTTGCTGTCTCTGCTCAAAATTTGCTTACTACGCCAGAGGGTCTAAACTCCAAAGTAAAGTTTCATAGCATGCTCATAGTCAGTATGTTTAATGGTAAAAACTGATAAACCACACAAATGCCTACTTTTTCTCATTGTAACAAAAGCATAATTTCCTTGAAATAGGAAACTAAAGATAAAGACCAAATTATTCCATGCAAGAAAATGAAAACAGATCATGCAACTGCATGAATAACCAATCTAGCTTGGAACATGAACAAAAACATTTTATGTTCTACAGAAAACACATTGTTGAAGAATCAAAATACTTTTTACCAATATTGAATAATGTGCAAACCATCAAATCCATCAAATGCTAACCTGTGATTACCGCACTAGTGTGATCTAAAGCTTAAAAAATCTTGCACATCATACTTGAATTTCATGTCCTACATCATTGTCAAAATACTTTTTACCAATATCAAATAATGTGCAAACCATCAAATCCATCAAATGCTAACCTGTGATTACTGCACTAATGTGATCTAAAGCCTGAAAAATCTTGCACATCATACTTGAATTTCATGTCCTGCATCACTGTGGTTCAACACTTCTCAAAATTCCTAGTTCGTTTTTAATAAGCTCAATTCATAGTTGAAGTTCACCTAATCCAGCACACCAATACGATCTTCTAATTCAACATAATTTCTTCCAATTCATATAGTACATAACCAATTCATATACAAATATTTTATATCATAGGTTGCAAATGCTTATTTAACACCAAGCTTTGTGGGGGCATTATGTTGCTTGTGTAACATCCACTCTGTCGTCTGTCAGGTGACTCTTATCATTATCACCATATATGCCAAAAATCAGCTCAATCCAAAATTCAGATGGGCCACACAACAAGGAACAATGTAAATCATAGCTAAAACCTCTAAGTCCACATGGTGTGGCTCACCTTATTTTTGGATCAAGCAGACTTTTGGATTGTCCCTTCAGCTTGATTACTGACACATGATGAACGTCTTTCATGAAATATAAATACCATGGTGGATCCCACACACAAACATATGGTTGGCATTCCCTACTCATTATTCTTGTAGTGTGGCCCACATGGGTTGTGGATGGGGATGATTTTAGGTCCCAGGGCCTAAATATGTGGGGCGCACCCGATGTACGGAAAGAATGTTACACAAACAATATGGTGGGCCACAAAGCTCGAGCACTTCTACCTGCCGAATACAATAGATGTTTTAAAGAATTAGGGCCTGTTTGGATTTGCGTATTAGCAGGCAGTGTATGGTATTAAGGGTCCTGATTTGACGTGTACGTTGTTTGGTTTGGAATTGAAATGCTAAGAATACAATGCGCACGAATACATACAAAATCCAAAATTTTCAAATGGCAGTAGAGCATTGTCATTAGACTCTGCTGCCAGGCATACGCTCTCTTCGATGCACTGTAATATCGTGTGAGAGAAATCTGAGAAACGCAGAAGCGCTCTCCTAGGGGACAACGGCGAGTATCTTACACCAGCAGCTCCTACGCTCATCACTGCCATTGTGCATGCCGCCGTCCAGTGATTGTTTCTTCCCTTCCGATGATACTGTACCAGTAATAGCGGCCAGGATAACCTCCTTGAGGACATTGCGGGTTGGAAATCGGTCATTCGCACCACCTACATCCGAGGAGGAAGGGTGATCATACGGGTATGATCATCTCTCTTCCGGTTGGATCTGCAATCGGTTTGGAAGTGTAACCATGAGCCGATTCATGGTTCAATGTTGCATCGCCCTCATCATTTGCAAAAGCCCCTTTTGTGTTGATGGCGTGTTTTTGCTTAGCTGTACACACACCTATGTTGTCAACCCCCTATTCCTCTTGCCAGATATGCCTATACTGCTAAGGGTAGAAATTGAGGAAAATATTAAGTCCTCGAATCCAACTAGGGATTTTGCAAAATCTGTATTGGAGGGGTGGGGTATTGGAAAGGACGGATGCATGCCACCCATAATCAGATAGTGGATTCTGTCTGTGGCTTGCAGAAAGTTTAAAAATTGGAATGCTTCTGTTTATAAATACCCACAGTCGTGAAATCTCTGCAAAACATTCTATATTTGGAAATATTTTTGTTGTCCTAAGGCTCCCCATCTACTGGCTTGATCTCTCTTTGAGGTATTACACTTCTAAAACCTCTTTTCTGTTAAAATGCACGCTTTCGTATATGTCTACCATTTTCAGCAATAAAGTCCTTGTAAACTGTTATGCGAGACCAGTGTAGGATTTCCCCTGATAACATTGTTATATACCTAGTTACAATTTCAGCTGCAAGGTTATATGCGGCTGTACTAAGATTTTCAGTGGTAGCTTCATGCTATTAGAGCACGCATTTTTTATTGCAATCTCTTTAATCAAATGTTTTAATCGTCAAAACAAACCTTAACCCTTACAACTAATCATGCGCCGATACAGACATTAGAAGTCTTGCAACTCTCGGTGCAATATTTTCAAGTCTCTACATTCTCCAATTCAGAGAACAGGTATGTGAATACTGATTTCGATATTCCCATGTTTATCAATGAAGATCAGCTGGTTGGATAAACAACTATAAACACATATTCTCAAGTGCATAAATAACTGTAAACAGATATTCCGACTTGCTTAAGTGACTGAAAACCAGGGAATCCTAAATCGGTTACGTATCAGCCGTATCGGCCGATACGTAACGGTAACGGTGGGACCCGTTACGCGATACGAGGTCGAAATGGCCGTTACGAAATTTTGTACCAGTAACGGCCGTTACGAGCCATAACGACCGTTACGGACCCGTAACGGCTGTTACGGGTCTTGAAAGAAAAAAAAAATAAAAATCCTTACCTTTTCCCCTTTCTTTTCTTCTTTTTCTTCTTCTTCTTCTTCTTCTTCTTCTTCTTGGCTACGGCTGCGGCTACAGCCTTCTTCCTCCTCCTCTTCTTCTTCTTCTCTCTCTCTCTCTCTCTCTCTCTCTCTCTCTCTCTCTCTCTTTTTTCTTCTCTTCTTTCCCTCTTTTTTCTTTTCGATTTCCCTCTCTACCCCTTTTTTAAAAAAAAATAATAATTTGCAGCGGTAGCTGCTGTAGGTACGTGTCACGCTAAGACGAGCGCTGACACTCCTCGAGCTCCGAGTTGTACGAACGGTTCAAAGGAGATCAAAGTTATATGGCCCCCACAGTGATGTATTTATTACATCTACACCGTTCATCTATTTTCAGAGATCATTTTAGAGCACCAGCCAAAAAATGAATTATATCCCGAGATCATCTGAACCACACCAAAAATAACAGCGGAAATAATGATTTTCAGAGTTAAAAAATTCGTAGGGCGCACGGTAACGTTTATTTTCCATCCGATCAGACTCAAGTGGGCCCCACCATGATGTATATATTTTATCCATGTCGTCCATCCATTTTGTCAAATCATTTTAGGTTAGGATTCAAAAAATTAGTAATATCCAAATCTCAGGTGGACAACACTATAGGAAATAGTGGTTATAGAATGCTCACCATAAAAAATTTCTTAAGGTCCACTGTAATGTTTATTTTCAATCTAACCTATTAATTGGGTCACACTGACATGGATGAAGGGAAAACACACATGTCAGTTGATCTAAAACTTTTCTAGCCCTCAATAAAATTTTAATGGTGAACGTTTAATTATTATTGTTTCTTATAGTGGAGTCCACCTAAGCTTTGGATGTGTCTCATTTTTGGGCTCATGCCCTAAAATTATTTGGCAAAATGGATGGACGGTGTGGATATAACACATTCATCACTGGTGGGGCCTAAAAAACTTTGACACGTGTGCTACACTTCACAATCCGAGTCCTGCCTAATTCAAGCCTTATAAATTTGTACATGAGACATATATTAACTTAAAATTTAGTAATTAAATTGTGGACTGCAATTGCTAACTCACAATGCCAAAATCAAATTGTTTGAATAGTTTTAATTGGTAATTTGTGGACTTTTATTTTTTAAAATAGGGCCTTTTGATTAATTTTTTATGATTCATCATCCAATAAATGTCCACCAATTTATAAGTAGAATAATGACAATAAATGGCATGAATTTGAGGCTGATTTAGAGCATAGATTGGTCCTCTAAGTCAGCCCCAAATTGGCAACGCCATCTACCTGAATTTAATTTCATTTTTTTAAAGAACTATTGAGAGAAATGATATCAAGTTGTGAAGTATATAAATTACATATTTAGAAAATTAAATATATGAATTTTGTAGTCAAATTTAAGTTACCTAGTTAAAAATTAATTAGACAGTCCGATACAACTTCTCACTAAAGAGTGGACCGTTACACCACCATAAACATGTTCCAATTTACAAATGAATGCATATTTGGAATGCTTAGAATATTCTGGATTTAATCCATATTTTTTCATATTTTTTTGGCAAAAAAAAAAATTGTACCGTTACGGGCCGTTACACCCCCGTGTCGCCGTTACGCCCCCGTATCCGTATCGGTTTCGAAGGGCACCGTTACGCCAACCGATACCGATACGGGACACCTTGCTGAAAACACATATTCATGGTGACATAACTGTAAACAAATAGTGAATCCAAAGCTTAAATATTTGTAAACAAATATTCATGCATCAAAAAAATTATACAAGTGTTGTGATTTATGCTAGTAGACCCTGAACTTGGAAGTTCATGATTGGATATGTAAGTGTAAACAGATTCATTTCTGTTTACATAACTATAAACAAATATTCATGATTCAATATGTCTACTGTATGTTTGATTCATGCTTCATTCAACTGTATTCAGAGATGCATGCTTTGTTCAACTGTAAGAAGAGATTCATCCTTCATTCAACTGTAAAAAGAGATTCATGCTTCATTCAATTGAAAAAAAAAAAAAAAAAGTTGAGTATTAAATGGATAATGATTTGGTTTGCATAAAAACATATGCATAACATATTTTCTAGCTTCTCTGTTTTGACTGTTAAATATCATTTGCATATTTTTCTATAATTTTTATGGTTCATTATAATTTCCATTCAGATAAGTTTCATCTACAATAATCTTATGGCTTCCGATAGCGGGGAAAATAGTGATGAAAGGTCCTCTGCTAGTGATTGGACCGAGAGTGAAGTAGCCGCAACATTAACAGCCGTTGCAGCCTCTACATGTGTAATGGGCGCTGCTGAATATTATCGCCGTTACTGTATTAAGGCAAAGCAGAATGATTGTCACATTGATAGGGATAGATTTGTCAATGGCATAATAAGAAAAAGCGATGTTGATTGTCTTGCGCAGTTGAGAATGTGCAGGGACAATTTCTTCAAATTATGTTCATTGTTGAGAGATCGCAAACTCCTATCTGATACAAGGAGGTGTAGTATGGAAGAGCAGATTGTAATGTTCTTACATACTGTCGGACACAATGTACATAATCGTGTGATTGGTCATCAATTTACAAGATCTAGTGAGACTATAAGCAAACACTTTACTAGGGTGTTGGATGCTGTTATCGGTCTATATCCAGAATATGTGAAGTTCCCTAGATTACACACACCCAATGAAATATTCGACAATCTTCTATGGAGTACATACTTTCACGTAATATTATACAAGTATTGGATGTCGTAGGTGAGAATTATACCTGGTAAAAGGAAGTAACTGATCATATGGCACACCTTTGATTGTAGGACTGCATCGATGCCCTAGACGGCACCCATATCCCGGCTTATTTGCCAAAAGAAACGAGCTCAACTTTTGAAAATAGGAAAGGATTTCTGTCTCAAAATATTCTCGTTACATGTACTTTCGATATGAAATTTATGTACGTGCTTGCTGGTACTCCTCTTCAGTTCAAGTTTAAAACTTAAGTTAAAATTGTCATACCTTGTTGTGTCCTTCATAATTTCCTTCGAGTTAATAGTGATGACGGACTGGCTGAAATAGTAGAGGACAGTGGAGACAATACATAGGATGTTTCACCATCCCCTGTAGAGATAACTAGCATGGAAGGAGGACGGGCTCTATCTCGAGTGACGGATCACGGTCGAGAAGAGTGGGCGAGGAAAAGAGACAAGATAGCTGAGAGAATGTGGAATGACAGTCTTTTACACACCAGACAATATATTTAATTTTTCCTGATTATGTACTGATCTACTATGTTTATAGCAGGAATATTTTAACTCATTTTTACTTTTAGTGTGGATGCTATGATTAGATAGACTGTAAACTTTTGATGTTCCCTCATGAATCATTAAATGTGTGCATATTCCGAATGCTCCTGTCATATTGCTATTAATTTGTTATGGTTGTAGGTCAAATGAATTTCCTGAGGAGCACCACGAAGAATCCGAGGAATAAAAACGTCGAGTCATCACCTTCAAATAGGGGTGGTCATCTAGCCATAAGTCCAAGATCACCAACACAACCTCTTTCGACTCCAAAAAAATATGTCATGTCCTCAAGGAAAGGGCCCTCACCAAAGGGTATATCTACCCCGAGGCGTAGGACAGCCTCTATGAGTAAAATAATTAGAGTACAATGGTCCGACATTATGGACAATTTGTTGGTAGATGCCTTGGTTGAACAAGTCAATCTCGGCCTTAAGAGTGATATCAGGTTTAAACTCGAGGCCTACAAGGCAACCATCAAAGAAATCCATGATAGTTGTGGCATTTTTCTTGAAAATCATCACATATCGAATCGCCTGCGAACCTTGAAGAGATTGTATTAGGCTATAAAGGACCTGCTCAATGCATCTGGTATTGGGTGGGATGAAGACAGAAAGACGGTTGTCACTACCGATGATGTCTGGGATGGATGTATCGCGGTAGGATTTATGAATTTTTTTTCTTTCAATTCCACGAAGTTCTGAAATTTAATATATGATGTTCAATACATTGTCTTTGTGTGTACAGTCACACCCCTATCCTGAACAAGTGCGTGGAAAGCTCATTGACAGATGGGATGACTTGGCGTTTATATTCGGCAATGAATGTGCACATGATTCATATGCAAGCACGGCTTACTCTTCACCTATTTCAGAGAAGCAGCGCAGTCATAACGAATTGAATTCTGATGAGCAGGCTTCTGATACTGTAGGACTCATCATCCGATGATGAGGATGATCAGAGGCCTACTCCCCGCACTCGCGGTGTCGATCGATCCACGAAAAGGGCTACGGGATATAACAAAAGCCCAATGAAGACAACGTCAGGATCTCATCACAGTCACGTAGATGCGAGTGACAATAGTCGTCATAGAAAAGGTAAGCTAAGCGAACAAATAGGGGACAGGATGGGGGAAGTGACAGAAGCTATAAAAACCCTGACCATAACTATGGCACAGGGCAAGAGCATGACTCGTGTGCAGCAGCTCCTGGGGATACTTGAGGACGTGGATGGTCTTAACAGTGGGGAACAGATTCGGGCTGCAAGAGTGTTGCAGTCTGATTTAGTAAGTGCTAGGTATTTTATGAAGATGGGACACGAAAGAAGAAAGGAATGGATACAAAAAGTTATCCTTCCTCGGAGTGGCCAGGAGTGAATTTGGGTCACTTATCATATATTTCTTGACAATGGTGTTTTGGACATTACTTTCTTTTTGCTGGATGGGTGTGGTTATTGTTTTATCCGGTCCATACATGGAGCGGTCTTTTGGGATTAACTTTAATACTGTGGATGTTTAAATTGTTGTTGGATCAGTAATTCTGATGAGAAACTTGACCTTCCTATATTGATTGTGCTATATATATGAGAATGTTGCAGGTTTTATTGCAGGTCAAATGGGTCATGTTGCAGGTCTTACCGTAGGTCGAATGGATCATGCAATTTGTGCATGGTTTATGTTGGTTAGTAGAAATTGTGGCAGTTATGCGTGGCCACTAAACTATTCCAAAGTCTGCTTATAATGTTGCATGTTTAACATTCTTACTGCTATACTTCTGGCATGAATCATCCTGCTAGTCAGGGCGTTTTGGTTCTCAGTTTTGTTCTGATAGGCAGATAATCTTCACATATTTCATAATGATACTGTTCTGCTACTCGGGAAGTTTTGCTTCCCAGATTTGTTATGGCAGACAGATAATCTGCACATATTTGTAGAGATACAATTCTGCTATCCAGGGAGTTATGGTTTCCAGATTTGTTATTGTAGACAGATAATCTGCACATATTTGTATTGATACAATTTTGCTACTCAGGGAGTTATGGTTCCTAGATTTGTTATGATAGACAGATAACTTTCATATATTACTATTGTTATAGTTCTGCTAGTTTAGGAGTTTTGGTTCCCATATTTGTTATGCGAGACAGATAACCTTGACAGGTTTTCAATGATACAGGTCTACTGGACAGGAAAATCTGGTTCCTAGATTTGTAATATTGGTTCAGTTGTCTACCACTACTAATAGTTGGTTTGGATAATATTGGCAGGTTTATGTTGAATTATTGCCTCTGATTCACAGGATTTCCGATACTCTTGTTTTGAATCGTTCGATAGGTACTATTGACATCATATCACTGAATCAGAGCTATCTGAATTAGTTTCATACTGATATACTTCTGACCTCGTTAATCCTATCAGAGCTATTTGAATTAGTAGACATCAATCAATCTCCCTTTGCGCTAACAAACTGTACGTTTACCAATTGTAGGAAAAATGAAGAAGAAATTTTACACGGTGTTTGTCGAAGGAAACCCGGTATATACGAGTCGTGGGAAGAATGCAAGGCACAAGTTCACGGATTTAGTGGGTGCAAACATAAGTCTTTCACGTGTTGTAAAGATGCCATGATTGGATGGAATTAATACAAGGTTGGTTGATATGCTTTATAAAATCGTACGTTTTAATATTTGATAGTTACAGCAATGATTATTAAATTTTACTAGTATCGTATTAACAAAGAATATGTTTTGTTTACCATTTCATTTAGGTCATCGCCATCAATAGAGCAACCAAAGAAACACCTGGAGATCGGCATGTTAGTGCATAAAGTCATCCCGCGACGGTGGACAGTGGGACGTTTGTAGAAACACCCATAGAGCGAACCATAACAGGCAACATTGGCTCAGAAAAAGACAGGCATGAAAGGGTGGCAACTGATGGTGTAGGAAACGAACCAGACATCGATCATCCGCTTGTTGGTTTGTTGCTTAGAATGTTCATATTGTTTGCGGCTAGTAGGAAGTTTATTTTGTCGTTGTTTACGTGACTATCCAGAGAAGCCGATTTCAGTTTCAGTCTGAATCTTTTTTAGTTGTGGAAGACTGTTTTAGAGTAGTTTGTTAAGGATCATAATGGCATTTTTTTAAAAAAAAAATTTTATATAGTATTTTTTGGGGAACATACTATAATTCGATTTTTCCAGTGACTTTTATTCGGGTACGAAAAATCAGATCAGATGTGTAATGAGCTTTTTACTAATTCAATTGAATATTTTGTTGTGATTTTTATTTTAAAATTATGCATCAATTTTTTTCCTTAACGTACGGCACAAAGGTGGACCCTAGATCAAGTTCCGTTAGCTCCTAAAAAACCGATGGACGGTGTGGATAAGCGCTGACCTCATCATGGGGTCCACAACTGGCCCCCTATTTTTCGAACGGACGTTTCTTGCATGATGTTCCTGCGTTAGTAACCCAGGTGGGCCTTACTATCATGTTACTTTGTAGATCAAAGCCCCTCATCGGTTGCTTGATTTTTTCACACTCAATATCAGCAGGTGGGCCTCACTAACGTGAACCCTATGGATGGTTGGATAGGATTACCCAATAACGAACATGTTGGATGGCTAGGATTAATGATATCAACTGACGGTGGGCACCAGCTCTTATGAAATGGACATTGCTGATTAGGATGTATTCTGAAAATCTTCCAACGTATACATGAACAGTACCCGGATACAATACAATACATCCTAATACACGAATCCAAACAGGCCCTTATGGAATCCAGTCCTCCCATTCAAGACAAACAGAGTTTTCAATTCCTAGGAGACCATCGCATACGACAAGCCTTTTTTTCTCCCCACCGACATATCATGCGCAGAATATTGATATGAAAATCAGGCCAACCTACTGATCAATTGGAACAAACCATCGGAATCAATGGAAAGCCATTAGTATGACTAAAAGTACTGGTGTGAAGCTGGCCACTCAATGTGTACCTCATCGTTACTGCAACCCAGGCCAAGATCACGTAAGCCCACTTAATTGATCAATGAGCCTGATTCAAATGGAAGAAAATTACAGGGTCACCATGCGATGGAGTTTTAGATTAGAATGGTAAAGTGTCTTCCAATTGCAATGATCGGAAATTGTATGGTCAAAATTTTCTGAGGGATGATCTGATAATCTGATCTATGGCCTCCCTATTAAATAACATTCCATATAGAATATGGTTCTGTTTTGGAACTTTCCAAATTCAAACTAAATTAAAGGTTCAAGTACACTGTTTTGAAAGTTAATAAATCCAAAACAAACTAAAATTCCTTTTCCAAATTTATAGCTGACTTATTAGATACAATTCTGGAACTTATTTCAATCTTATCCAGATTACGAACCAAACTATGTCGACTTTATTTGTGAACTGCCCCTATATTGACCAATATCAGAGATTTTTTGTGATTCAAAATGTGAATCAGGTCACTTGAACTGATTCACAGTTCAAGGACAGAAATACCGATTTAGGTTATCTATGGTTGTGGCCCTAGAAACTTAAAAACTTCTGTACAAAACTGATTCGTGAATCTAGGCATCATATTGCTCACAATGTCCTCAACTATTCCCCAATACTTTCACCACATTCTTGACAAAGAGTTCCACCTACCTAAAGGATTGAAAAATAAGTTTTGGATTAGACCAAAAGGGCTATATCTGATCTGTTATTGCCTACCTCGTTAAACAATACAGGGGGGAAAATAGGTCGCCTAAAACTGTTAGCCCTATCGACTTATACAAGCCAATACACCTATAAGAATCTATTTTCAATTTCCTTTCACATTTTTCTCACATTACAAGCATAGAGAAAGGATGGGAACCCATTCTCAACTAGATTTAAGCCTATATAAGAGATCAAAAAACAAAATTTGAAAGTATATCGACAAAACGAAGCAGAGGAAATTATTGACAGACATGTTTATGATGGCAATATATCATTTAGAATTGAGCATATCATATAGGTCAATTGCAATTTTCATATAGTAAAATAGCATATATTTTGTTCATTAAATGCACACAGAGGCGCGCGCACACACACGCACACCAAGGATTAGAAACAGTTTTAGGTGTACCACACGCACCAAAAAGTAGAAACAGTTTTAGGTGTACGATATCTGTCACAACAAAAAACTGAAGAGTATCGGCAGTATCGGCCAATACAGGTAAAATGAGCTCCATACCTTCCAAATCAAATGGTTAGGCTTTCTTAATCACTGTGAACTTAGAGATATGCTCCATCCACAACGTGTCCCATAATTTGGATGATTCACGTGGCCCTATATGAGAGCCACATTGAAGAAGGATGAGACAAATATATCCAACATCCTATTTCAGCCAAAAAAGTACCCATGAATCAGAGGTTAGGATTGTTCGACCAATCTGATTTTGGGACTGTGACTCAATGATAATGGGTTCCACAATTTAGTCAGTAAATATGAGTTATTGCAAGCAACATATACAATCTTAGCGCCCGTGTATGAATCTTGCGTACTCTGGTAGCGTATCAAATAATTCTGAAACCATTCACTGACCACAAGTACCATTCTTATTCATTGTAATAGTGGGCCCAAAAACATTTACAAAGGTAATAACTACTCGTTTAACACTTATTTACCTCATAAATGAGAAAACAAACAGGCCCTTAATCATTTTAATTGATGTATTGCCTTTTAATCTTCTTTATGTACCATCTAATTTTGAAAATTTTACTGCAAAATTCCTTAGGAATATATATTGCACCAATAATGCCTCCACGTTTAGAAACGGCATGGAGGTAGTGTCCAAGGGATGAAATTACAAAATGGCCTCATTTATGTCTTTCTTTAAAAAAGTAATGAAACTGGGCCCACATGGTATGTGTATAACATCTAACAACATATGCAGCACACCAACATGAACAAAACATCAAGTCAATCAAATCATCAAGTGGGCTTTGAGAAGTGGAGCTTCGAGAAATTCCATACACAAACAAGAAAAGTGGAGCTTTGAGAAATTCCATACACATAACAACATTTTCCATGAGAATTGACCACCTACAGCTGGCTCTATGCCAAGCATGCAACCCCATCTCTCACCAAAAAGTATCACTTCTGTGGGGCATCCAAGCCATGTGAATGGTGGGACCCACCATCAAAATCACGAACCTTGAAGCATGCCCATTTTGCAAATTTATATTACCATCTAATTCATTCAAATGAGTCTTCACACCAAGATGAACCTAGTATTATCTACTATTAAACCTAGTATCATCTACTACATACTAGTAACATACAACCCATATTGGGGCACCATACCATAAGCTACAAAATTTCATGTCCCCCTAAACAAGGTATCCTCCATTGATAACATATATATATATATATATATATATATATATATATATATATATTATAAGTTCTTTATTTTTATTTACATTCGCAAATACATTCATCATCCAACTATTAACAACATTTATAAAAAATAAAAGATATCCAACCAACTCTTAATAATAATTTGCAACTTAACCTACTGGGAACCATCATGCACTGTAATGTCTTACGGTAGAGCAGGTTCTGAGGAGTTACAAGTAGTTGACCCTAACGACAGCATATAAATGAAGCGATAAAGATATAAATGATTCAAGATTAATTTAAGGTTTCAAGAACTTACATCCATCTCACTCTTACTGCAAAGTAGTCCTAATGAAAATGCATCCACACTAAAAGAAGGCAAAAAATTCACAGTAATTAACATATAGCCAGTAATTTAACATACTTAATCTATAACCTCTTCAAACATAGATAATATTAACTTAATAATAGGGGATATGTCATAGCCAGCGATATAAAAGTATTAACTTAATTAACATATTGGCTTATTTTGACTTAAACCAATGTTCTAAAAATCAAATTCAGATCATAAATGGTACTAGAGACCAAATTGAACAGAAAATCATAATACTTGTTCAACATACTTCAGTCCAAACCCTCAATTATGAATTCTAATGAAAGAAAACACAGTTCAGATATTTACACTTTAGTAGGTTAGAGATTGCAGTTTTTTTTAAAAAAAATCGCCCTGTAACCTCTTTTATTTGAGGGTTTAGGTGGGTAGAGCTAGAATCAGTCTGATGTTGTCCCACCATGTTCTTCGATAGTGCATTGAAATGCATCCTAACGTCAGAGCCACATGACCTTGTGGTGTCGGGGATTGGAAGGCTGATAAAGAGACATGGGCTAATGAGCGGGCCCCAGACTCCCAAACAATGGGTGCTTCATGGTACAGTTGGAGATGAGTAGGTCAGTTTAAGCATATATCTGTAGAACCAACTGTCAAGAGAGGCAGTGTTGATGGACCCTCCATCATCATCATCTAAGCCCTATCCAAACTAATTGAGGTCGGCTACATGAATTTTGTTCCACCATTCAACTCCATAAAGGGCCATAACTTCAGTTAGACCATGGGCCATCAAGTCTTTTCTTATTACCTCCACCCATGTCCATTTGGGAGCCTTCAACTCGCAACAACCGATGGACCCTCCACTAGAATAGAAATCCTAGAATAGCCCCAAAATCCACGTTATTTTAATTCTTATGGCAGATGATCTGGGAAAGAAACACAAATTTATAGGACTATAAAAGCATCAGACTATAAGATATAACACCTAAAATGCCATGTTTGTCTGACAAGCAAAATACATGACTGATTGACCAAGTTAAAGAAAACACCTTTTCTCTTTGAAAGGCAGGGGAAATTTAGATATTCCTTGCTGAATTTGTACTGCATAAGCAGAAACTGCCCAGATAATGTATGCAGAAAACAGGAGTATCCCAATCAATTCTGCAGCAGAGACGACACTAAATGGTCCATCAACAATGACAGGAAATGTCCATAAACAGAACCTTGGAAATTTCGGTTTCTTCATCCTGTAAGTGAAAGGATGCTCTGTGAGTAACGAGATCGTGTCCAGCAAAGCTTAAGAAAACATATTCATGCTGTATAAAGATGTGATTCTTCTCATCCTATTCATTCCTACAAATAAAAAATAGAACTGATGCAACTTGGAGAATTTTATGCTGGCAAGTGCCAACTAAATGATGGGAAACCATACTCTTCATTTTCACTTGGGAAAGCGGTTACAATGCAACAATGTGAATTGGAGCGCCGAATATCAGGAATATACTTCCTGCAGTGCAAACACAAACAAACATTACAAGTTAAACATAATTCTGTTCAAGGCTCCAAAAAAAAAAAATTACAAATAGAAAAAAGATGAAGAACATCACTGGTGCCTACCTGTGACACCAACGACAGTTTCTCTGGTTGCTCCAAGCCATTTCTGGTACAATCCTCGCACAAACTCTCTAGGGAAGAAAAACATAAGAGCAATCCATGCAATGAAGATACCCCACATCAAAATTTTGAGTACCCATCTCGCTAAAGATGCTGAGAAGGGAGTCCTCTTGGTGATACCATGCTTGATATCTCCCTTCAAAAGAAGAGGTTCATGGGATGAAAGTTCAGCCATGGGAAGATCTCAATACTCTAAATGTCAGAGTAGAATACACCAAACTTATCCTTCCCCTCCTCCTAATCTTTTCACCAATTCCTGACCGCCCACATCCCATTAAATACTTAAAAGACTAGAAAAAACAAATTCCTTGGATAAAATTACCATTTCAATCATGTATTTCTATATCACTAGCAGATATATGTATTTTTTAAAAACCTAAGTGAAAGATACTTGAAACGTAGTAATGGGTGTTCATTAGTTCACAGAGAGGAGAATTAATAGGTAGAGATTTTCCTCTTTTTCTCCAGTTACTTTCAACCATCCATGAATAAATTAACTTTAAAATCCAAAGCCCCAGTTCAAGAGAGAGAAATATCTCCTCTATTTGAGCCTTTACTGCCATTGAAAATGACAACTAAACAACCAGAAACCTTGGAAAAGCAAATCTTTCACAAGGAATAGTTTCGATCAGTACCCAAATTTTCTTAAGGCTCCTTCAATCTCTATCATTGGTGAGATTCCTTGTCCAAATAAATGCATAGCACTTGTCCTAAATTAATACCATAAATGCAAGAAAAAAGAAGAAGCACACAGCCACAGAAATTCCAACCAAACCAATAGGTACAGCTTAGTTGAAAACTACTTATTTCATAACCACCCAAAAAGAATTTAAAAAAATAAATAAAAATCTAACTAGAGACAGAAGCTAACCAAATGTTCAAAACAAAAATCGACTGCACGAGCGTGGGTGGGTAGGGCTTTGGCAACAAGAGCGTGAGAGAGATTGAGATTGAGAGACAAATCCACCCTAAAATCCCCAAATTCCTATTTTGGACAATCCACCCTAAAATCCCCAAATCCCTAAATCGTCATTGAGATTGAGAGAGAGAGAAAGAAATACCTCAACCGAGATTCAGAGAGAGAGAGAGAGGGCGTGCGTGGGTAGGTCTTCGGCAACAAGAGCATGGGTGGAGAGAGAGGGAGAGAGAAAGAGAGAGAGCGGGAGGAGAGATCGAGAGAGAGCGAGCGGGAAGAGAAAGGGGAGAGGGGAGAGGGTTTTGGAGAGGGCCGAGAGATGGATCTGGTGTGTGGGCACGAGAGATGGATCTGGTGTGATGTTTATGAGAAATCCACACCGTTCGTCCGTTTCAATAGATAATTCCAAAACATGCAACCAAAACTTAGGTGAATCCAAAACTCAAGCGGGCCGCACGGGATGAAACAGTGGGGATTCAGTGACCACCGTTTAAAACATTTGTATGGCCACAATGTTTCATATCAGGCAACCTTTTTGGTATTTTCACTTCATCCCAGTGGGAATGACCTTATAAACGGTTTGGATGGCATATAAACGTCAAGGTGGAGCCTAGGAAGATTCAACGATAAGAAACTCTTTCCACGGTTTTCCCTCTCGTATGGTCCACTCAAATTTTGGATCCAACTCATTTTTTGTTGAATGACATAAAATTACCTCTCAAAACGGATGGACGGTGTGGATATCTCACAAACATCACATTGGACCCCACCTAGCATTCCAGTGCATGAAAGCTTCGGAGGAAATCCGCGTCCGGAAATCGGATTGAACTCAGTACGCTCTTATCGTATTTAGCAAACTCCGTTGGGCCCACTTTGAATGTATGTGGTCTATCCATGCCATCCATCCATTTTTTTCATCTAATTTAAAGGGTTGAGCCCAAAATTGAAGCATATCCAATGATCGAGTAGTTCATACCACAGGAAACAGTGGGGATAATGATTTCCACCGTTCAAACCTTGCTAGGCCCCACAGTGATGTTTATTTGACATCCAACCTGTTCATGAGATCATACAGAAATGGATGATTTTCAATAGTAAACGTTCTATTCAACTGTTACTTGTGGTGTGGTCCATTTGAACATTGTATATGCTTTATTTTTAGGCTCAAGTGATAAAATTATCTAGTAAAATGAATGGATGAAGCTGATAGAATATGGTGGACCTCACATAGTTTACTCATTACCATAAGCATAGTGAGTTACTAGGCAATCTGCTGAGCATCCGGCAGCCTCAAGTATGCATAGGGTATGAGTAAACTTTGTGGGGTCCACCGTGTATACTTGGGGTTTATCCACTCCATTCATCTATTTTACCACAAAGTTTTAGAGCATGAGCCAAAATATGAGACTGATTCAAAGTTCGACTGGACCTCATCACATAAAACAGTGAGGATTGTACACCTACCATTAAAAACTTCTTTGGTCCGTGGAAATTTTCAATCACTATCCCACTCTTTTCTATGGTGGGGTCCACTTGAACTTTGGATCTGCCCCATCAATTAGATGTACCATTCCATGGTAGGCAATGGGCTTAAAAATAAAGTCAATCCAAGACTTGGGTGGGCCACACCACGTACTATAGTTGAGAGGGGTTATCCTCCCATTAAAATATTCATAATCACATATTGGGTCCACCTAGATGTGATTCACAGATCCAACCAATTCATTATGTGTGTCCCACTTAGATGAGGGGCCGCATCCAAAACTCGTGTGGGCCCCACCAAGTGCCTTTATATGTTTTAGGATGTCTTTACATAGTTTTAGATGCTGTGGCCCACTTGAGTTTCGCGTACTGCTGATTTTTGGGATATCCCATGACCTAAAGGGGACACATCAAATGCACGGTATTGATGTTATACATACATCATGATGGGGCCCACTATAATGTTTATTTTAGATATGAACAGGTCATAGGTTAACAAATACATGGATGAAGGGAAAACACAAGTAAAACTTAAGCAGTAAGAAATTTATAATGGTAGGTGTTCAATTTAGAAATATAATCCATTCACTCTATTATACTAATTAAGAGCTTTGATTTGACTAGTTACTCGCCTCGATCAGGCTTCAGATGAGAAAGATATTGGGCGAAAGATATTAGGCAGACAAGATTGATCAACAATATGATGGGCCATATCTTGCAATCCAACATTATATTTTAATGAAATGTATTCTAAACATCTGAAGTTATATTTACTCTTTAATTTGGACCGATCAAATTGTCCAAAATCAATTTAGATCTAGACAAACTGATCATGCCCATTTAAAGAATGTTTTAGATGGATCTAATTCATTTAGGGCTTGTTTGATTTCGAGTGAAATGGTAAATACCGTATAAAACAATAATGATTATTTCCCTGTGCATTTATATTATACTTAATTTGACTGCTTACTTTTTAACACAAAAATCAAGAATATTGCAAAATATCCATGGGTCCCACTGTGATGCATTTTGCTTATCCACACCATATATTCATTATTCCAGTTGAATTTATAGCATGAGTAAAAAGATGAGGCATATCCAAAACTCAAGTGGACCACATCATATGAAAAAGGAAATTATATACTGAATGTTAAAAACTTTGTGAGGCCATTGTTTCTTTTGGCGTGGGCCACTTGAGTATTGGATCTATTTTATTTTTTAACTCATGCTTCAAAATATTGTAGTAAAACAGATGGACGGAATGGATATATCATATGCATTATCATATAGTCAAAAATTAAAGTTACCTCTTTTGAACCAATTTCAAAGACATAAATTCCCATGAATTTTCAAACACGTGAAACAAGAAATTACCATTTATCATGCATTTACTATTTCTTTGAAAAAACAAACAGGCCCTTAAGGTTGTATTGAGCCGATTTTCATTCTCTATCCTAATTAGCACGTTTCAAACATATCTGACCGCTCATATGAACCTTAGGATGACTCAATCATAGAATCCATCAATCTCATCATTACAAGTTAATCTTGCAATTACACTTCATTATACTTGGGCTGTCATTTTTTCACAAGTGAATGTGTCTATAAACTGTTAGAGGTTTAATTAGTGGATGTCCCGGATAATTTAGTAAAAAAAATTATTTTTTCACAGATAAATATCAATTTCTTTTTTAAAAATCTCATTTTTTTCCTTCAAAATATCCATTTTTTTTATCTTAAATTTTTTTTTCTAAAACTTTTAACAAAATCTCATTTTTGTTATTAAACTTTTCAATTTTTTTTTTTCAAAATATAAATACTGAATTTTTATTTTCAAAATCTCATAATCTCCCAAAATCTAATTCTTTTTTTTTAATTATTATTATCAAACTTTACAATTTATTCAAACTTCTCAAAATTTTCAAGATGCCATTTTTTTTCAAAGGCACTATTTTGTTTTCAACTTTTCAATTTTCTTTTTCAAAATAATAAATTTTTGTGAAAAACTCAGTGTTTTTTTTTTAAAAATCTTTTTTTTTTAATATGTCAATATTTCTAAAACATTTTTATTTTTTTTTCAAATTCATAATATTTTTAACTTCTCAATTTTCCTTTTCAAAATGTCAGTTTTTTGTCATAATCTCAATTTTTAATCTCATTTTTTATCTTCAAAATTTATATTCATTCAGCTTCCCCATTTTCTTTTTTAAAATATTTTTTCGGAACTTCTCAAATTAAAAAGAAAAAAAAACACAATCTCAACTTCTTTTTCAAAATATTTTATTTTTTCAAAATTTTCACATTTTTAAAAAATCTTTTTGAGTGAAATTTGATTTAAACATCTAAAGTTATTTACTCTTCAATCTGAACTAATTAGATTGTCCAAAAACGGTTAAAGGTTCAATCATTAGATGTGCCTAATAATTTAGTAAAAATGTTTTTTTTCCCAAATAAATCTCAATTTCTATTTAAAAATCATAATTTTTTCAAATTGTATATTTTTTTACTCTTAATTTTTCTTTGAAAATTTTTAACAAAATATCATTTTTATTATCAAATATTTCAAAAAAAAAAAAAACAAATTCTGAATTTATATTTTCAAAATCTCAAATATTTTCTCAAAATTTTTTTTTTTCTCAAAATTTTCAAAATGCCGATTTTTTTTTGTTCAAAAACACCATTTTTTTTTCAACTTTTCAATTTTCTTTTTAAAAATAATATATATATATATATATATATATATATATATATATATATATATATATTCAAAATCTCAATGTTTTTATAAATAACTTTTTCTTTTAATTTCAATTTTCGAAGATTTTCAATTATTTTTCAATATCATAAAATTTTCCAACTTCTTTATTTTCCTTTTCAAAATGCCTATTTTTTGTTCAAGTATTGATTTTTTAATATCATTTTATTTTAAAAGTTTCAATTCTTTAGAACTTCTCTATTTTTTTTTCAAGCATTTTTATCGAACTTCTTAAATTTATTTTATTTTTCAATATACAAACTCTCATTTTCTTTTTCAAAATATTTTTATTTTTCAAAGTCGTCAAAATTTTCACATTTTTTCAATCTTTTTAATTTTCTTTTTCAGGATATTATTTTTTTCTCGGAATCAAATTTTCTTTTTCAAAATTATCAACTTTATTTAATATTCTTTTTTCAAAAAATAAATTTTTATTAAATCACGATTTTTCTTTTTCAAAATCTCAATTTTTCTCAAGCATTGTTAAATTTTTTAAACTTCTCAATATTCTTTTTCATGTGATATTACAAATCATTAAAATATTATTTTAAAATAAAAAATTAATAATAATTTCCACTCATTTGATATAAAAACAAAATATATATATATATATATATATATATATATATATATATATATATATATATATATATATATATATATATATATATATATTTGCATTCAATCAATTGTTAAAAAATAATCTTAGATACAAACGTGTACAATTAAACCACTGAAATTCTATTAAAAAACAATTCTTAGATTACAAAAAAACATAAATTTCCACCATATTCTAAAAAAAATGAAAAATAAAATGTTGAAGGTGACAGTCCTTTACGACGAACCATGATCCATCGCAAAAGCAAGTAAAAACCGTCACGAATTGCTATTTTGGGTGGGAATTCGCAACTGATTATCCATCGCAAAAGCAAGTAAAAACCGTCGCGAATTGCTATTTTGGGCAGGAATTTGCAACTGATTATTTTGTCGCATAATCAACATTTGCGACGGATTTAGTCCGTCACAAAGTTACGACGGACAACAATTCATCGTAAATCAAATTTTAGCGACGGATTTTGATCCGTCGCGAAATTCCACTTGAAATCGGATTTTCAAGAAAGAAGGGGTTGGTGACAGACTTTTCATTTAGCGACGGATTAAATTCGTCATTATAAGCAATTTTTGTCACAGACAATGTCTGTTGCAAAATCTGCTACAAATTCATAATTTTGGTGGTGTTATATGTAAGACTCGTATCTTAGCTCATATCGTTCCGTATGCCTTCGCGATCCTTTCAGTCGAATTTCCATGACCCGCGATCTGTTGTAGGTGTTTGCGCACGATCCTGAGTTGTGTTCTATATATCAAAGTCGACTCGACCCGAGCCTTGTACCGTAGCGACCGTGCCATCGCCACGGTTCCAACGCCGCATATTACGTGCCGAGGCGATACCCAGGTCAGGAGATGTGGGCCCGCGTTCAGTTCGAGGAAAACACCGCACATTGCAATTTTTAAGAGAATCTCTACCCTAAACGTCACATCAATCCATCAATCAAAGTCTAAGTACACAATCTTATTTAGCCATCCCTTTTTCACAAACAAGGTATGACACCCATTTCTCTTTCACCTAAAAGTCAACAAGTACCTTACCTCTCATGTGACTCCACCATCCCTTTCTCCCATCACTCCACCTCACCACTCCTCTTTCTCATTTCTTCATTTTTTTAGCAAACTCCATGAGACTCCAACGTCCAAGCAAGCTCCATGGATAGAGCTTGTGTGGCCCACCTTCCTACCTCACATCTTCACCATCCAATGATCATCTCCACCATTGGAAAGCATCTCTCGGAGCTCTAAGATGCATTGATGGAAGAAGAGGTCCAAGAAGATCAAAGGTGGGTGATTTTGTTTGTTGATTTTGCCGATTTGAGGGCCCACTTGTAGTGGGACCCATCTTGAGGTATGATTTGTATCAGAGGGGCCCATAGTGGCGGGGTTCCTCCACTACTCCAATCCTCTTTCTCTCCCTCTCTTTTCCTTGATTGTGTGGCCCACCATGATGTATATGTTTCAGATCCACACCGTCCAACAACTGGATGGTGGGTCTGATCGTGTGGCGTGTGCAATATCTGGACCGCCCATCTGATAGACAGTCAGCAACTTGCCTACAATTTTGACGTCAGCGAATTTGTGGGTCCCCTTTTTGATGCACCACCATCCGTGCTAATGCACGTGGGGCCAACCTTAATGGCTCGTGTGGCCCACCCCCTTGTGGTACCGCCGTGATGTGTGTGACTCATCCCCACCATCCACTATTAAGGACGGTGGAACCCACCAGACGCTGGACATTACCTTCCCCTTTCAAAAAAATAATTATTATAGTAATTATATATATACAGTGGGAGGGCCATACCTTCGTGGACCCCATTGATATTTGTATTCCATCCATGCCGTCCATTGTTTTAGACGATGGGACACACCACTTGTATGTGGGCCCATTAGATATATGTATTTTATTCATGCTATCCACCGTCCAGACCCTGGACGGTGGGGCTTGCTGTGAGGTGTGTGGCCATCTACACCGTACACATGGTCGTAGGATCACCTAGATGAAGGTGTTTCATCCACACCGTATATTTGTAGGACCCACCTGACGTATGGATTCCATCCACACTGTCCATTTGCCCAGGACGGTGGGACCTCATGTGAGGTATGTGTTGAGGACCCAGCAGTTACAGCTGCTGCCTTGGACGTAAGGTGTGGGACCACCCTGCACGTGTGCACGTGTGGGATGTGGGGCCTGCCATAAGGGATGTGTTTGTACCCTCACCGTCCAAGGAAAGGACGGTAAAAAGCATATTGGCTGGTGTACTTCACACCAGCAGAGTAGCTGGCGTATTGACGTCACTAAGTTATGTGGGACCCACCTTGCTGTGTATTCACATTGTCCATTTGACGTGTGCTGGGTGGGCCACCATGATGTGTGGGTTTGATACACACCGTCCAATTTATTGGATGGTGGACCCACCTTTGATGTATATGTCTTACTTCCAACCGTCCATCTAGACGTGGACCACCTCAATGTATATCTCCACCACCCACTGCTATATGGAATCCAGCACAAAACATGTGTTTCAGCCAGATCATTCATCCTGGGCCCAACACGTGTCGCAATTTGCACCGACCACTGTTTGGGATGGTGGGACCAACCGTAGTGTGTGTTTTATCCTCACTATCCATCCAGAAAGTGGGACTCCACCGTGATGGTTGTGTTGCACAGAGTCCATATGTGGGGCCAGCTGTGAGGTATTTGTTATCTATGTCGTCCAACTATGTGGGCCCCTCTAGCAATTTAGTTGTTGTGCCAACGTCAGTAAGTTCTGTGGACCTGATCATGGGTATGTGTTATGTCCCAACCGTCCAGCCCATTGGACATGGACCCCACCTTGACGTGGTGTTCTATCCACCATCTAGTCCATTGGATGTGGATCTCACCTTAATGAGATGTACTTATGGCCCATGGGCAAGGCCCTTAGTGGTGTAATTGTGGCCCATTTGGTGCGACCCAGTGATGCGACTGACCGGATGTATATGAGACCCATTGATGCGGCCGACTTGATGTGTATGAGACCCATTTGTATCGGCCCATTTAAATCAACCCATTTGTATCGGCCCATTTGAATCAACCCATCTGTATCGGCCTATTCAACTCCGTCATTTGACTCGGCCCATTCAACTCGGCCATTTGACTTGGTCTATTCAACTCAGCCATTTGACTCGGCTTATTCGGCTTGGCCCAATCGGCTCGACCCATTTGAATCAGCCCATTTGAATTGGTTCATTTGATCCGGCCCACGGCCCATTTGATCTTTATGAGGTCCAACGAGACGTATGTGAGGCCTTTGTGTGGGCCGATTGTGATGTATTCGAGGTCCGTGCACGAGGCCCAATGTGATGTATTTGAGGCCCACGCAATGCTACCCACTTGATGTGTATATGGCCCTTATGTGAGGCCACGAGCTCATTATATGTTTTGGCTCTATATGCAGGCCACTCCTTCGGAACAATGTTGGTTAGATGTCCACATTGATGGACAATAATAGTTGGATGTCCACATTGTGACCTTCCCTTAAGTCTGGTTAGACTCATTCTTATCATTCTCTAGTGCGTTAACCTAAATGAATGAGCCTCATTGATATTGCTTGGACCATCATCGGTCGTCCATCTATAGACCTCGCCTTGCGTCGATTATCGATCGAGGCTGATTACCGATTCTGATTTGTCGTGACTGATTGCCAATTATCGATCGAGACCGATTACCGATTCTGATTTGTCGTGGCCAATTGCCGATTATCGATCGAGGTTGATTATTGATCGAGACTGATTACCGATTCTGATTTGTCGTGGCCGATTACCGATTATCGATCGAGGCTGGTCATTGATCGAGACCGATTACCGATTCTGATTTATCGTGGCCGATTGCCGATTATCGATCGAGGCTGATTATTGATCGAGGCCGATTACCGATTCTGATTTGTCGTGGCCGATTGCCGATTATCGATCGAGGCTGATTATTGATCGAGACAGATTACCGATTCTGATTTGTCGTGGCCGATCGCCAATTATCGATCGAGGCTGATTATTGATCGAGACCGATTACCGATTCTGATTTGTCGTAGTCGATTGTCGATTATCGATCGAGGCTGATTATTGATCGAGACCGATTACCGATTCTGATTTGTCATGGCCGATTACCGATTATCGATCGAGGCTAATTTTTGATCGAGACCGATTACTGATTCTGATTTATCGTGGCCGATTGCTGATTATCGATCGAGGCTGATTATTGATCGAGACCGATTACCGATTCTGATTTGTCGTGGCCGATTGCTGATTATCGATCGAGGCTGATTATTGATCGAGACCGATTACCGATTCTGATTTGTCGTGGTCGATTGCCGATTATTGATCGAGACTGATTATTGATCGAGGCCGATTACCGATTCTGATTTGTCGTAGTCGATTGCCGAATATCGATCGAGACTGATTATTGATCGAGGCCGATTACCGATTCTGATTTGTCGTGGCCGATTGCCGATTATCGATCGAGGCCAATTACCAATTCTGATTTGTCGTGACCGATTACCGATTCCGATTGTCGGGGCCCAATGTGATGTATATGCAGTCAATATTTAAGGTCCATTGTGATGTGTATTAAGCTCTTGACTGAAGCCCATGGTGTTGTATATTTGACCCTTGCGTGAGGCCATGGGTCCATTATATGTTCGGCTCTAAGTGGGTCAATCCTTGGGGCCAATGTTAGTTAAATGTTGACATTGTCGAAGCCGATTGTTGAGGCCAGTTATTGACACCGATTATGAGTATGTGATAGCATAGTATCATGATACATCCCCATACACATCATCTGCATGTTTATTATGAGATGTGATTGACCATTGCATATGACATTGGGTAGGTTATGTGACTCCCTGATAGGCAGAGGTTATCTCATATGAGCGCACGGTATGCGCATGATTGATGCATGACTGGATTAAATGATTCATGCATCTTGAATGGTGTGTTGTGATTACTGTACGCCCTAGTGACATCAGGGTCATAGCCTCCACAGGCATATCGTGGATGGCCAGATGGAACAACGAAAATGTTTGGTTCTAGCATACGGGCGCCGTAAATGTCCCTGGGTGAAAATTCCTAAACCTCCGTGGCCAGGAGACGCCCTAACGTCGAGACCGAGTGGATATATATGAGCGCATGAGGGCTGTATACCAGTAGGCCGTGTCTCCCATTGTGTCGTGGTCGGTTGAGAAGGGATGTGACCTTACCCGCCTGAGTGAGGGGGCAATATCTAGGTTGAGTTTGACCAGCATGAGGAATGAGTCCGCTATGGACGAGCTGAGCCCGATATTGGCAGGCGGATAGTGAGGTCTCTTCCACTTACCCAGTTGTGCGCTTGGATAGGGGTAGCAAGCTGGCGTAGAGTGTAATATGCCCTAGTGATGATCTCAGAGAGGAACTATACTGATATGTGGACTTATTGAGTAGGAGTTGCATACTCATTCATTCATTCATTCATTTACTATCCACTCGGGCTGGTTGTGTGTAACTATTTGTTACATGTACCTTTGCATGGCTAGGATTTCGGTCGAGTGCGCGACTAACCTGAGATCAGGAGTTTACCACATTGAGTCTGACTATCCAAATTTAGGTATGAGACTGGTTTGGATAGAAGTCCATTGTGATGGACCCTATAGCCTACGATACTACGTACTATCATCCCGACTTCACACTCCAGCATGGTCATTCCATTCGCACTGCATGTTGCATTACATCTACGGCATATGGTACGGCTGACGCTATTTGTGTTACTCATCAGGAATGTATATTACATTGCATCCTCTGTATCTGATATTTGGCTCTCTATGACTCCTCATTTGCATAGTTGAATTCTATTGCGTATTCTAATATTGTATGACTCATGCACTGGTCAGTATTTTCGCTTACTCTGTTATCGTGTGATTTAGGACTTTGTCAGTATTTTCTGTTTACTCTGATAATTCATGATCTTATTGGTATTTCTACTTACTCAGACATTATATGATTTATGGATTACCAGTATTTTCGGTATTGTATGATTATGGCATTGTATTGAATATTTGGTACTTACCTTGTGCACACACTTACACCACCCTCTAAGCTTTCTATAAGCATATGGACGATAGATGCATGCAGATGATGTTAGGTTGAAGCAGTGTTGAGCGTGGAGCGTTTAGTGGTCTTCTGGAGCTTGATATTCGATTTATGTATTTCATTTTCAGCATTGTACTCAGATGATTATATTAGTGGATATATGATGGTGATGTTGCCTTTGTGAATTGGGTAATCTCGTGGTTATGCTTATTACGAGTTAAATGTACATTACAAAAAAAATCCTCTTTGTAGGATCCCATGATTGGAATCTTGCATATGCATGCTAGGAGTCGAGAATGGGGTACTACGGAGGCTGTCGGCACCAGATTCGGTGATCGGGATTCCTGTGAATCCGATTTTCGAGTTTGGGGCGTGACATTATATGCTAAGCAAAACATAATTGCTTTTCTATTAGAGTGGAGTGCAATTGAAGGTGTTCACAATAATCCTCAATAGAAGCCCATAGATAATGGGAAGACTACTATTGTGATCCAAATGTATCCTCCGTAACTACTCTCTTTCCTCGGTATCTTCATCCCTTCATTTTGTTTCATTTCTGTTTTGTGGTTTTCTATAAAGAAAGTGGATGATTGAATGATTACACTTGCAGTTTTTAGGGGTTTTTCAATGGTGGAAGAGGGGAAAGAATTTAAGATTGAAATGACGAGATTGAAGAAGAAACTTCTCTTTTTTATGCTAGGGTTAAGTTTTGATTGAGATTTTTTTTTTTTGGCAGGCACATTTGTTTACCAAATATACTTATCTATCGAATTAATAGAAACCTAAATGAGCTACTCGAGGCATAATTAGCTGAAGCAAAACTATTAAAAAAATAGTTTTCATAATCAAAATCACAAAAAAAAAAAACACTTGTTTTAGCCCTAGTCAAAACAATGTAAATTCTCCTAAAACCTCTAAAGTACGCACAACATGGGCCACCTAAGTTCTTTATCAGGTTGATTTTTGTACATTCACGTTGTCCTTGTTAGTTACATTCACCTACCTACAACTACGGTAATATGAAGCCCGTGTAAGCAAAAAGTTGTGGGGTCAACTGTGTTATGCATGTGACATCCACTTTGTGAAGCAGTTTGGCCAACTCATCTTAAGACATGAGAGCTCATAAAATAGGTGGATCCAAGACAAAAGTGGTCCACCCACAAGAAATAGTGGTGATTAAATGCCTACCACTGAAACCTTCTTAGGGTCTGTAACATCCTGGATTTTTACCAACTTGGAAATAGACGTCCTTAAGCAATGAGTCGATCATAACACCTTAATTGACTTCTCGAAACTCAATCCTAAAGTCTCAAATCCCCTTTTTACCCATTTTCTTCAATTTTTGTCTGACTTCAAAAAGTCATATCTCCCTCGTTATAATTCCGATTTATGTGATTCAAAATTCAGATTGAAGCTTGATAAGTTTAGTTTCATATAAAAATATAATAAAATATTTAATATGGTTAAATATAATAAAATATTTTAGGTCGTTGTGACAACTGTTTGAAAATTATTAGTTTGGATAGCTGCTGCTTTTGAAATTTTTAGAATTTTTTTACGACATGAAATCTAATGAAATTTGGTAGGAATGAAGTAGACTTGATGATGAACTATTAAAAAAATAATTAAAATAATATACTAATTAAAAGTGTCAAAAAGGGACGTAGAACTACCCTAGGACCTTATTCTGTCGTAATTAGGGCACGATTTAGATAAATGCTAAACTGAACAATCAATAGAATTAGCTTAAACCACTTTAAATATGATCTATAAGACCCAAAACGTATAGAATCATTGACACTACATTACCCTAAAACTTAGGACCCATCTCAAAACTCGGTTGCTCTCGGGAGCACGCCGAAACTCCGTATCGGACCTAGACCGCGCGTCGAAAGTATGATTACCCCAAAGCTATACATTTATGATCGCCTTCCCGAACTTGACAACCATCTTGGAAATCAAGTCTAGATAGTATCCTTACGCTATTTACTTGGGCCGGGAGCGAAGTGTGTAAGAAAACGTGAATATCCTTAGGAAATGAACTGTGAAACTTAAGTAAATTGAGTCGGTTCGCTTGCAGGCCAAATCTAAGGATTTAGACCGTCAGAATCTGACCCAATTATATCCTTGGATCAGGAAAAATTTTCAACACACGTTAGTGCACTTGTGGCCCTAATTGAGTACCGGTGACCGTTGAACTGAAACTGGTCCCCTGCTGCCGATCCACTGATCCGATCAGACCAAAAACTTAGCCTGATTTAAATCCACGGTTAGAGAGCTTAAGTCCGACCGCATGTAGAAAAGAGGCCTCTAGAACATCTCCGTTGGACCGAAACGACCCGTATTTAGCTATAATCTAAGTATATCATGGCCCTAGGGTCATTGAGATCAGTTTTGGGCCTATATAAAGGCCTAAACCCACCCCTCTCTCATTCCATACGAATTTGGAAACCTAGGATAGAGAAGAGAGCAAAGACAAAAGGAAAGAGAGAGAAAGTGAGAGAGAGAGAGTTGGAGTTGTTCTTGAGATTCGATCCCTGCCACTCCTCGTGCTTAACCACTACTTCCGTATTGCTATTCCGGCGATTCCAACTCCATTCTTAGGTAATAAATCCTAACCCTAACCTGTTTTAGAGATTCAAATAGAGTAAAAGGTGAAGTAGCTAACCTATTTCATGCTGCAGGTTGTCATTTTGCCATAAACAAATACATCGTGTTCAAACCGAGCTCGTTACGAGTCTACTAGTGAAATGTGCAGACTATAAACGTTTTGGTTATGGTTTTCAAGGCTTTCAATGTCAGTAATGATTTATGTCTGACTTGATTGCTGTCACATATGCTTAGATACGATGTTTTCCTTATATTACATATATATGTAAACTACGTTGATTTTAATGCATTCTAGGTGTTTGTTGAAATGATTAAATGAATATGAAATGATTATTTGTGCTTGTTATGATTGATGTTTGAGAATACATGATTGTTGTACGTGTGACAACTCCCTTGTGTAAGGATTTGCTATAATACGTGTTTTAACAAATTTATTATATGTATGTGAAGTGTGTAGCATAAGTGTTTGATAAAATACCTGAATGAGTAAATGCTTGCTGAATGTATTTAATGAGGTCATTGAGATGAGTTTCTCAATTACCTTGTATAGAGTTACCGTTTCCTTTATGTAATCTATCTTGCTACTACGTAATTTATGGATGAATACTTATGTATGGTGACATGTACTCTACGTGTTCGTTAACATGCTTATATGAGATTTATAGTTGAATTGGTTACTACATGCTGTTTTGATTAGTACACAGGAATGGCTATTGCATTTGACTGTGATTGGGACTACGACGTAGTCCAGACAATCGGTAACAATTCATGTTTGAGTGGCCGAGCTAGTCTCACCACATTTGATACGTTCGGTGAATCCGAGTTGTACGATGATTATCGACAGTGGTTAGCGCTCCATGTCATTAATTCAGCGAATGCTCGTACCAATCGAACTTGTCAAGTAACCCGATTGGCCTATTGTGTGTTCACCATGTATGAACGTTACTGCTTGAATCTAAAGTACCAACGTACCAGTGAAAATTCCGTTTAACCTTGGTACCTCGATCCGCTAAGACTCATGAGCCGGATATGGTGGTATGGGACACCGTGGTCGTGCTGTCGGCCTACGTTGGGGCGACGAGCCTCCCCGTAGTGACCAGTGAGTAATATAGACTCGTGAGCCGAATACGATGGTATGAGATACTATATTCGAACTATCAGCCTACACTGATCACGTGACGAGCCTTTTGTAGTGCCTTCGAGCATACTCTGAGGCTACGCTGAGACGACGAGCCTTTCCGTAGCGACTAGAGTATAAACTAGGCCTACACTGATCAAGTGATGAGCCCTTTATAGTGACCTAGAAACACAACATTGTATGAGATTTACTAGGACTGACGACTCTAGAATGAATCATTGTTTGAGAATTGATATAAGGGAGGTACCATAGCTTTCAAATCCTGCTATATGAATAAACCTAAGTAAGAACCTGACTAATCACGTACATGCACCGCATTACGCGTGCGTTTGGCATAGCAGGTCAAGCACTGAGAAAGTATTTCATGCCGTGATCATGAGATGAAGTCGCTGAGGGAGCTTAGGGCATGCATCATTAATTCATATCATTCTTGCATTAACAAGAGTACTTAGGACCTGATTGTTGTATTGCATTATCATTACTGCTTGACTGAATTGATAACATTTTAACAATTGCTTTATTGTTCCACTGAGTTGATCACTCATTCCCACGTTACGGGACGGTATTTTAAACACTTACTAGACCCTATTTTGGTTTCAGATGATGACGATACTTACGAAGCAGAGTCAGACTTTTATGATGATGAGGAGGGTTTTTCCTATATGCAGCTATCAGGCGGGTCTATGTAGACCATGTTCTAATCGACGGGGTTACAGGGTTGCTGATTAAATGCCAATACATCTTTTATTTTGCACTTTTGGAACACCCATGTATATTCATTTTGTTCATTTGTGGAGTATACATGGATATATTTAACCTGGTAACATGTTCACACTCTGGAGACTTATAACAGTTTATATATTTTATATATCTATCACAGTCTTCTGCTTGTGAAATTTAACTGTCTCTGGAGTATGATATGTTATTTTAGTATAATCTCACTCATGTTTAATGTACTAATACGAACAACATTCAATCATCATTATCTATGTTGTATAAGTGATGCGTTGGAACTCGGGAGCTGAACTTCTGCTCGACCCCCGATTTTCAGACCGTTACAGGGTTACTGAAGTTCTGGGTCAAGCTAATACTAGGGTCTCAGCTGTATAGCTTATCCACCATTGAAAACTTTTTAAGGGCTACAAAAGTTTTGGATGAAGCTGATATTTGTGTTTTCCCTTCACCCAAGTTTATATGACCTAATCAAAAGGTTAGATGATAAATAAACATTACAGTGGGCCATAGGAAGTTTTTAATGGAACCATTTAATCACCACTGCTTTCTTGTAATATGGTTCGCTTGAGATTTGAATTTGCCTCATTTTTTAGCACATGCACTAAAATGATATGAAAAATTAAATGGAGAACTAGGGTAAAACACATACATTAGCGACGTGGCTACTAGCAGCTAGGCAATTTGCATCCAAATTGAAATGGTCATCAACTAAAATATTAATTAATATTAATAAATTGTTTAATTTCAATTAGAGATTAAATATTTTAAACGATACATTGAAAAAAAGAAAAAAAGAAATAAAACTTTTAAAATATTCACTTAGAAACCATAAATGGGTAAACTAGGTTGGACTAGGTTGAATCAGCAGACTTTCGTGCAATCCAAACTCAAACCAAGTTGAGTTCCGGTCACCCAATAATTTAACTTGACCCAAAATCCAACTCGGTACTGACTCAACTCGATCCAAAACCCGACGCATGTGTGTGTGTATATAAACTCCATATTTGACATTCCACATCTGAGATGCCCAGTAACTGATGGAGAGGCCGCAATTCCAGCCGGAGCACCTAGGTTTTGAGTTGTGATTTCAGCCTGTGGATACCTGCTGCACCCGACTCGGTATATGTGATCGGGTTGGACTCTATGCAGATTAATCCACGCCAGGCTCAGACTTGTATCGGGATCGGGTGTAAGCATGCTAGACTTAGTACCAAGTCAGGTGGAGTTCGGGTCGGGTCTATTTCAAAACCGAATTACTCTAACTCAGTCCGGCTCGACTCGATGCCAGCTCTAACTGCAATGATTGAGAATAAAATAAAGCAATTGTCTACATTCAACACAAGGACCAAATATTGGATGGCTAGGATTATCTCATATAGAGATGTTTGTCCATCCCACCGTCAAAGCAAGTTTCATAAAAGAGAAAAGTTTAATACTCTGGGGGAGTGTAATTGATGATACACAAGCTCTGATATGGAGCATCATACCTTCATTATTCCTCAAGCATATGCACAGGGTTTGATACACGTAGTTAACTTAAATGCATGGACAACATATAAGGATGGTTGATAATGACACTACAAAATACCCCATCTGGTAGGTTATCCTAACCATTCAATTGGCATCTAGTGAAATGTGGGCCACTGGTTGCAATCATCCATCTTTTCATGGAAGCTAAGGGCGGCAATGGGCCTTGTATATCCGGCCCAAACCAACGAGCCTGAACTGAATTTCAGTGGGCCTTGCACCTCATGTGCATGGCCCATTCAATTTTTGAATTGGACTTTAAATCAATTGATTTTGATTAATCAGGCCTGTCTAACTTTAAATGTACATATATTGTATACTCTGCGAATATCCTATTCTGATTCTCAGTTGGGAACCGTCCATCTTGAATGTAGACCCTTACCTTCCTTTCTTTAAAATATATATTTCCCTGTGCATGTGTGGCCCACCTAATTAATAACATACAAGTGGGTAATAGAGACGTGGATAGACCAACCTCTGTAGTGTGTTGACATGGAAAAGTTATGTGGGCCCCACCATGATTTATGTGTTATATCCACACCATCCATCCATTTTGAGAGATCATTTTAGTGTGTGAGGCCAAAAATGAGGCAGATCCAAAGCTCATGTGGTCCACCATTTTGAGATATTATTTTAGAGGGTTCCGTGATTTAGTTTGTTTAACCAGAGATAGAGAATTCCACGTATGCAATTTTAAGTGCCAGTGTATCAAAATCATGAGCTGTCACAATAGGACTAAAATGAACAAGCTTGAGCCTGACCCTCGTGTTAGTAACTGTCCTAACCAAAGCCCGGCCCAAGCTTGGAATAGTCCTCTACGATAACATTAATTACTAATAATAATCATTTCAAAAATATTAACTGCTAATCGAAATTGGAGTAGTAGTCACAAAAATATTAATTAGTACTTATTAATAAATTATCTAATTTAAATTAATAATTAAATATTTAAAAAATACATTGAAAAAAGAGAGATGGAACTTGTGAATATATCCTTAATTAGAAATCATGAAGGAGCTAGGCTAAGCTGGTCTCGGATTGGGTTGGTGCAGTTACATGTGCAGGACCCCATTTTTGGTGATCTACATTGTCAATCCAGTGGGCCTATCATGGATGAGGGATGCGCAAAAACTCCCAACCATCCACGTTCCATATAAGGAGTAAATATTAGATGGTTAGGATTATCTAGTATAGAGATTTTTATCTATCCCACAGTTACAACGGATTTCATAAAAGAGAAAAGTTTGATAATCAGGGAGAGTGTAATTAATTATACCTGTCATGGGTAAAAATGGATTAGCTTGAGAAGAAGCCAACTCAGACATATATATATATATATATATACACAACACGAGTAGGTCAGTTAACATCAAGCATTACTAAGGAGCTCCTCAACCATCAGGAAAGAGCATTCTGTTATATTTCTCTGAACGACCTCAGCTCCTCCAGTCCCATCAATTTCCGCCACTGCTTGGAACATTCCTTGGCAAAGGATCCCTAAGTACGACCCGTGTCATATAAGAGAATGAGGAGAATGGTCATCTCCGATGTCTCATCCGTATCCTACTAAGGAAAGGACTTTGGTCTTGGCCCTCTGACGTAGCTTCTAAGGGCAGGTCGACAAGTTGATAATCTGCCCAATGATAAGGTAAACTCAGCCACAACTCATTAGGAAATTCAGGTCCGCGAAACCCTTCTTCAAGACGACCGTCAAAACAGAGCTGCGCCCAAAACACGCCTTTTCCTCTCTCTCTCCCGATCTTTGTCCCTATCTCCCTTCCCTCTCTCTCACACCTGCTCCATCTCTCTCATTCGCCTCCCTCTCACTCTCCGATGCATCTCCGCCATCTCTTCTATCTCCCTCAGGTCATCTTCTTGCTTGGACCTCCATTGCAGCAGCCGTGAAGCTCCTACCTGAAGAAAACACACACCATTCGAAAGTCCCTTTTCATATTTTTGTGGCATCTTTTAAAATCGAAGGAATCAGAGGCTCCTCTCCATAGGTTTTGATCTCTTCCTCTCTCTGTATCTCTTATTATCTCTTTCAGATTTCATGCACGCTAACTGTTTGATGAAATGGCTCAACAAGGAAGGTTTTGGTGGTAGAACTTTGTTTTTATTTATTTATAAACAAAGACTCCGAAAATGCATATATTATATTAAAAGTATATACACAGCTACTAAGTCCTATCACAATGGCCGGACTGTGAAACAAAAGAGTATTTCATGAATTTAGTATGATGGGTTATGAGTCATGTCTCCCTATCATAAACATAACAACTACAACAACAACATGGTTAGTGTAAGACGTGATCTTTTTCGTTTAGATTAAGTAGACAGAAGAGCCAATGGCAGTGATCTTGCAACCCTTTTCCCTGCTAGACCAACCGCAATAAAAACAAGCACCACCGGGAGATAGGACCGAGTGGAATGCAATTTTGAGTATAGATAGCAGTTTACCCATTGTAGCAAAAGAACCTTCATTTCTAAAGTTTGACAAATTTGTCATGGCTCGCAAAAGCCACCAACCCCGTCATGTTTGACACAGCCAAGGCAGCAATCAGCCCCTCATGCGCAGACAGCATCATGGTCTTGTTCTCAGCCATGTTCCAGAGTTATAGATACTGGTAACAACCACTGACCAGCAATGAATGATAAGTTGGGTGGAAAACGCAGGAGTGAAAAAATGGTAAGCCCACCAATCTAAGTAGTAAGTACTTCTAGTGCTCCAATACCAATTCACAAATTTCTGAGAAATGGGTAGAGATCCCAAAACCACCTATGAACAGATATCCATCATTTTGTTACTCTGGAGAAGATAGAGCAGATACAAATGGAAGATGGGCTTCACATATTAAACTGTGGTAAAAAAAGCAGGGAATCGAACAAGTTAAATTAAGGACCCTTTTTTTCAAAGCACCCTCATTCCCTTCACTTAGATGATATCAAAGGGGACAAAAACATTATATCTCAGCAAAGGCCAACAAATGAATTTGTACAGTATGGATGGACAACAATATGGTTTTGCTTTCAACAATTTGCCAAAAATGCAGGACTTCTCCTTTTTCCCCACATTATAACTTAAAGAGAACCCTGCATTCAAAGCTTCATTTATCCTTTTGTAAGCATTACCAAATTTCTCCTTTTCCCCACATTACAACTTAAAGCATTACCACTTTCACAAACAAATCATCACGATGTCAGTTCTATTGTATAAGGTACCAGTATGAGCAATAAAAGGACTCACAGTACTACAAGAACTTAGAATAACCATCCCGCCCTGGGAAGCCATTGCAATAAGGTCAGCCATACCCTGACTGAGTCTTCACTAACAGATGCTACATGATCGCCTGTGGGATCCCAACACACAGAATGGACAGGCTTTGTGTGTCCCTGTAACGAATGCTGACAAGCTTTGGTCTCAACATCCAGTATTGATACAACATTTTCAGCACCAGCCGCGAGGTACCTACCAAGACGGGGCTGGAATCTCATCTAGGTTGTCCCACCCTTGAAGACTCTAGCACAGCTACCATTAGTAATACTCCAGTACCATATTTCACTATCCCCATCACAAGAGCAGATGAGATCCTCTTTACTTGAACTTGCTCGGATTTTGTGAATACTGTTGATGCTGTTGTGATTTTGTTCATTTGATTCTGTGGTGATATTCTTCAGGCCTCAATGCAGGAAAATTGCTGTGTAGCTAAATTTTCATATCAAATCCAAGGATTGTCAGTATTTTCTTTACTTTTAGTTGACCTTTATTTCATTTGTTTGATGTAAATGTGAAAGGCCATTTCTAAGTCAATATCTCTAAGGCTATGTTCTACTAATTTTAGTTTTGCAGATTTTTTTTGGGTATTTAAAGCAGGAAACAATTACAAAATCCGTCACTCAGATTGTGCAAGAACAACATAGAAAGTGAGTGTCCTTTCTTCATTTTTTGTGGCTATTCTCTGCAGCTGTCATTGCATGTTCTTCTATTTCATTCTGATTATTTTGTGAAAGAAGTTGCCTACATTGAATGGAAAATGTTATCCTCAGTGACTTTGTATCTCTTGTTTGGAACTCCCTTTTGCTACTTAAAAGTAAACAGATTCATCCATGGCTGTCAATGCACAATCTTCTATGCTGGTTTTTCTACCTATTTGTTCCCTTTAATGTTGACAAACCCTTTACTTTGGGTCAGGTTTGGGCACAAATTCTTGGTTCATTTAGTAAATGGGATCATAATCCACCACCACTCTCCTCAGCCCATGTCCGTGGTGGCTCACCATGGCAGAACTCACTCTAGCTTATGTCCAGGTAGCCCTTCCACCTTGTGGTGGCTCTCACTTTTCCAAAGCATTAATTATTATTAGTAGGGTGATTTGAGTGATCTCTTGTTTTGATAGTTGGCCTTGGGTGCTTTGCCTGAGTTCTTTTCTTTTATTTTGTTTGGTTTTTGTTGCTGAATTTGATTCGTGGTGAATGGACTTGTAAACTAGAGAAACATGGATAGTATATTCTGGTAGACTGGTTGTGAGTTGCAGAAAATTGGTTTGCAGAGGTGAACTTTTCATCCCAGATATTGATAAGTACTTGCTATTACCAATTTGGAGTAATACCTGTTATATTGAATGCTTACACAGATGCATTGAGGTTGGAAAGTTTCGAGCTTGTGCAACCCAGCTCCCTTGCAAGCCAACACAGGCCTGGATGGGAAACGTGCGACATCCAAGCTGTCCATCAGGTGGGTCCCCACTTCTCGATGCCATATCCCAAAAATCAGGCGAGTCCACTTCATGGAAGGATCACCAAAAGGGCCCCAGACCATAGGAATTCTATGCAGCATGACCTCATGTGTGTGTTCACTTGGCATATGTCAACTTTCTGCCTAGAAAGTAGAAACTGCAGAATATAATCAGTAGAAAGCAATCAATATAAGTAAACTATCTAGTTGATGCCTGTCTTTACTGGAGATGCTTTTATTGAGTATTAGCTATGCTGTTCTTTTTCCATTCAAATTATATCTAGGCATTAATGTGATGTTGTTTCTCGAACTGTTTGTGGAAGGATAGTCGGCTTAACAACAGCAGTTTGACGGGTAACATACCCATGTCTTTGACAAATGTCACTGCACTGCAAGTTCAGTGAGTATCTATCTGTTCCATGCAGAAATTTGGGTTCTCTTCTGTTTTTTATTTTGAATATGCCTTTGCTAGTTTCCCCTCTATGAACTGTTATGAATGGGGAATGCAGGGATCTATCCAACAACAAGCTAACAGGGGGAGTTCCAGATAATGGGACATTTTCACTATTCACTCCCAACAGGTATCTTGCTGCTTTATTCTATGAGCCTAAGCTTTGCAAACACCTATAGGATTGCTGCTAACTGCAACTTTTATAAAAGAATAGATTGGAATTGAAGATGATGAGATCATGTTGTTGTTTTAAAGTTTTGAAAGTTCTGAAATCTGAGGAAATCATTGTTGGTGTGCATGGAGTGAAGATATATATATATATATATATATATATATATATATATATATATATATATATATATATATATATATATAAAATCCGCTTTTTACAAAATGTTGTGGTTGATTTGAGGTCTGATTTGTCAGTTCTGAGATATAATACTTGGACTTAAGGTCTTCTTGCTTTTGCAGTCCGATGGGTTTCCTACGCTTCTTTTCTTCCCAGCAGGAAATAAGAACTTTGATCCGGTGAGTAGAAGTTCCTTTGCATGTGTTATTAAATGCCACACCTTCTCACTGACTGTGTCAAAATGTTTCTGCTCTTTACATGTTCTGAGTGCACTTTGAATTGCAGCTTTAATAATGCCTTCACTTCTCTTATTGCTTCTGGCGAGCATGTTCTTGTTGCTGCTGCTGTTGTCGCTGCTGCTTTCATTGTGTTGTCATTGGCAAGTAGGCATTATTAACTTGATCCTTATGGTTTTTCCAGATTACTGTTGTTACAGATCGAACAGTGGTGGCATTCTACAAATTCATCAAGAAGCATGCATCGATCCCTTTCAAGCTCCAGAGACCAGTCTCAGCTGCAAAGACAGAGGACAAGAGCCAGAAGAGCAGTAGCAGTGACGACATGAAGGATGAGTTGTGAGGGTTTTTTCCCTAAGGTAATGTAAGATGTTTCTGTCTTTTATTTATCAAATAGGAAGAGCTGTTTTTGGCATATAGACGAAAATGAAGGGAATGAAAATAGATAGGGGTCTGAAAGCAGAGGTGGTGGTGTTTACAATTTCATCCTCACTTGGCTACACTAATATATCTTGTCCTGATTTTATTATTGTTCAATTTCTATAGGCTGAGACTCAACAACATGGGGCTGAAGAGCTACAAAGCATCAAACAAATATGGGTTTGTGAGTGGTGCTCTATTTAATGTAGAAGTTGTCCACATTCAGGGACTGTTTGGTAGACGCCTAAATTGAGTTCATCTCATATTCATCAATCTTTATCATGTATTAGAGATCACATTTCAGGATTAAAAAGAATCTTGATAACCAACCTTCATCATCTCTAATGCATATTATGAGTAACTAAAATGAGATGAACTCATTTTTAAGTGTCTAGCAAACAGCCCTGTATATAATGCATGAAAATGTTTCCTTGTTATTGATTCTATACATTTTTTTTCTGATTGTTGAATCTTAAAATTTGTTATATTGAAGCATGTTTTTAGCTTTTGTTTTTTTGATTTTCCCTCATTTCAGTTTGCCTACTTGTGAAGATAATCTAGTTCTGCACTCCATCTATGCTGCTGAAAATTGCTGCTGCCCCTACTGTTTGATCAGATTTGTTGTCTCACCTGGTCCAACTTTTTTCTGCGAATAATTTGTCATGCTTTCATTTCTTCTTGATGCAAAATTACCAGATATCTGGGTCTCCAACTCGAGAGCGTCCTGCCATGTTTTCTTTACTCATGCCCTTCTGTCCACAAAGTGAATGATGGTATTGTTATGTTTTTGGGTCTGCTGGGCATTAACAGGTGGCAGGGTTGACGAACAACTCTTGTTTAGCAGAATCACACACGGTGCGTCACTGTATGAGGAAGCATCCTGTACTTGGCCAACATGTGCTTGATGTTGCAAAGGTATTAAAAATGGGACTTTGAAATGATGAATATGCTGTGCCATGCTCCAGCCTTTTATTTTACTCAAGATTTATGGCCGTCAGCTATTGTAAATCCTGCAGAAGAGATTGGACAACATGTTATATGTTGGGCTTACTGAGGAACACAAGAAGTCCACGGCGATGTTTGCAAATGTCGTTGGTGTGCAGGTGCTTTCCTTGTTGGAAGCCTTGAATTCTCGTACCAATCAAGCAGTTAACAACAGAACAGGTAAAGTTGGTGCAAATTCATTATGTTGTTTTCACCTTGAACCTTGAAAGTGCAAAAATATAATGGTGAGAACTTACTCTGTGATGTACATACGTGCATGCATCCATGAATGCCAAATTACCTACCAATGTTCAAAAACTCAATGACTCCCACCAACTGTTTTTTCCTTTTATGAAATTGACATTTTTTCCCCACTTCCTACACTTGTCTTACTCTAAACTCAAAACTTAGGAGACCGAGTTTCTGAGTCAAATATGAGTTTCTGAATCTTGACATGTACAATGTGAATCTGTGGAGCCAATTTTCGGTTCTGGATAGAAACTGGGATTGATGGTGTTATTAAATGGTTGACAACACACATGCACAGTTGTAATAATGACCAGATGTATGAGCATGGCACCTTTGTTGATGATCCGGTATGTAATCAGATGGGCCATGCTGTGTAGATGGCCTGGCTAAAAATTCAGTCAGTCAACTCATCAGGTGGGCCACAGATGCATAGAATCAATTGATTGTTTACAAAAGTTGCCAATGGTCTGCATTCGATGGATGCCTCTGGCTCTGCCTGATGAATAAACCTGCCTGAATTTTGTGCCTGGTCATTTGCACTGTGAGACCTTCCTGGTGCACAGCTTGGATGTCTCACATACTTGTCATGTTGGCACATGGGGTTCTTTGTAGTGCTCATGGGTCCAGCAAATCACTTAATATATACAGTCATTCCTGGCCGCAAAACAAAATTCCCTAAACATCTGCTTCTTTCACAGAGCTGACCTCTTCTTTTCCAGAGTCTGAGCACAATAGTTCAAATCAGCTGCGGGTAAGCTGAGATGGATTCAGATTTTCTCAATTCAGTGAACATATTTTGCAGTGCTTTGATATCTTGAATATTGCAATCACATTTACCAACATGTTTTTCATGATAGGACAGCATCGATGGACAAAAAGTTGAGAGAAACTCCTTCAGTCAAAAAAATTGAAACTGCTGATGAAAATGTAAGACCATTTTAATATTATTAGGAGTTCATTAAAACTATTGATTTTTGTAATCAGATTTTGAGAATAGCTCCCCCCCCTCTTTTGCTGATCTGAAATCTTCTCACATGGTAGACAACAGTTGTAAAACTGATGGGAGCTTATGAAGCTTGTATTTCTAGTTTATGAAAATCTCAAGTGTCCCGATGGGTCTCTTCTTTGAAGAGAATTTCTCCTGCAAACTTTAGTAAGCAGGTAAGTATACAAAAGCTTCCCTAAAGAAGTTACTTGTTGATGTACACCCCTTTTTCATGTCCTTTGCTTTTATGGAGCCACTATTTACACCCGTGCTTGTGATGCACACACCCCTTTTATGGAGCCTAGTTTGTCTAATATCACTAGTGGAGGCCATCCCTTTAGTGGATTGTGTTTCTCCTGAGTCTAGAAAACCATTTTATCGATATATGCCGGCTGCTACCCCAATTTTAGCATCGAATGCTGATATGTTGATCTCATTATAAGCTTGAGCTTTTGGTATACTCTCTACATAGAAGCATTGCTGTCTATTCTTTGTTGTGCATGTTTCTTTTATTGTTGAATCCGGAATTTTTAGATGAGTTGATCTATCAGGGCATGCAATAGCAATGTTAAGCGATTATATTTTGAAAAAACTCTAGGAACTAGCTGCGGCTATTACTCGTAGCTGTACATAAAAACCGTAGCCATTTTTCCCTTCGTATTGGTCATACTTTTAGCTACCAATATTATTCGTAGCTGTATGTATTTTGCTACAGATTTAATTCGTAGCTATTAGTATCTAAAATGGCCACGGATTAAATCCATCCAGTTCAGGTCCCATTATTCTGAATCTTGATGCTCCTTCCAAAAGAATAGATTTGATTCTAAAGGTAGTTGTCAAGTCCAAAACCATCCAGTCCCACCCAAATCACACTCCTTGGAATATCGTTGATGCGCTTCGCCTCTAACCCAGGGTTACGAGAATCACATGTATGTGACTTTAAGTTCTATGAGGGCAGTTGTAACATCTGTGTTACTCCATTCTTTGTGCCAGCCAATGCTATGGGGTAATGTTAAAAATCCAGTCATGGGTCCAACTCCTTGAAATCTGCTGGCACCTAAAAAAAATAAATAATAATAATAAATAAAGACTTTCCCTTTAGGAGGGAAGACCTGACTTGAAGAGAAGAATCGGGGCCCAAATCCATCCAGCTCAGGTCCCACTATTCTGAATCTTGATGCTCCTTGCAAAAGAATAGATTTGACTCTAAAGGTAGAAGCCAAGTCCAAAACCATCCAGTCCCACCCAAATCACACTCCTTGGAATATCATTGATGCTAATCGCCTCTAACCCAGGGTTATGAGAATCACATGTATGTGACTTTAAGTGTTCTATGAGGGTAGTTGTAACGTTTGTGTTACTCCGTTCTCTGTGCCAGCCCATGTTAGGAGGTAATGTTAAAAATTCAGTCATGGGTCCAACTCCTCGAAATCTGCTGGCACCAAAAAAATAATAATAATAAAAAAAAAGACTTTCCCTTTAGAAGGAGGGAAGACCTGACTTGAAAAGTAGAATCGGGGCCCAAATCCATCTAGTTCAGGTCCCACAATTCTGAATCTTGATGCTCCTTCCAAAAGAATAGAGTTGACTCTAAAGGTAGAAGTCAAGTCCAAAACCATCCAGTCCCACCCAAATCACACTCCTTGGAATATCGTTGATGCGAATCGCCTCTAACCCAGGGTTACAAGAATCACATGTATGTGACTTTAAGCTCTATGAGGGCAGTTGTAACATCTGTGTTACTCCATTCTCTGTGCCAGTCCATGCTAGGAGGTAATGTTAAAAATCCAGAAGATTCAGCAACTAAAGTGAGCTATTGAGATTTGAATATGCCTTATTTTTAAAATGACGTCCAAAAAATGGACAAGCGCAATGGATAAAACACAAACATCAATTTCACCAGATCACCTTTGGAGATGAGCCCAATTACTAGTCAGATCCGAAACTCAACTGGATCACACAATAGGAAATAGTCCTGACATGATCACACATAGATCAGAAAACGAGAATACTCTGTTAGATGTTAATCCTCTGTGCAAGTGTACAGTCATAATCCAAATCGTTAAAATAATGTTAGAAACTGTGGTGGTCCATATGACTTATGATCCAAATGCAGCCTTAAAGCCTAAGACAGTAGTCTTCATACTTGAAATCACAAAAGAACATTATTTCATTTTAGCCCCAATTGGAGCAATGTTAAGCTTCTACTAAAACTTGATAGTACATAGAGGATGGACCACTTGAGTTTTTTTTATCAGGCTGTCTCTGTGCATTCACTTTATATGCCTGTTGGTTACACTTTGACGAAAGATACAGACTTATGGTTGGCATCCCTTCCATTATTCCATAGGGGTGGCCACTTGAGTTGTGGATCACTACTCTGATTTTTTTTTTTTTTTTTTGGCCTCACAACCATGACTCATGGATGGAACCTCATGAATGAAGTGGATTTTATATATAGAACTGGTGGGCCCCACAGCTCTTAGGTGTTTTATGGATTGTGTAGAACCGGTGCTGAGGGTCCCATGTAAACGAAAAGCTGTGGGTCCATGTAAAAGCAGAGTTGTAGGGAGCCCATTCCTACAATTGCATTTACATGGAGCCCATGTAAGCAAAAAGTTGTGGGGTCCACGGTGATGTGCGTGTGATACTTTGGCCAGCTCACCCAAAAATGTGACAGACCCTAGAATGAGGTGGGCCATGCCACAGGAAAAAGTGATGATTGAACGCTTATCATTGAAACCTTCCCTAGGGTCACTGAAGTTTTGTATCAGTCTATTCATCCTTATGGGTATAATTGAAACTGTATGAATAGTTTGGATGTCATATAAATATCATGATGGGCCCAAGGAAGTGTCAATGGTGAGTGTTTCCATCCCTACTGTTTTGTGGCGTATTAGAGTTTTGGATGCATTCAATCCCCACTGTTTCCTATGGTGTGGCCCACTTCATTTTTAGGCTCATGCCCTAAAATAAGCTGGCAAAATTGATGGACTGCCTAGATACACACCATATGGGGGCCATCTCTGCAACACTGTATGCAGAAGTTATTCACATGGACGAAGCTTGTTCACATCATCGCCCATGGAAAACGTTTTCACCTACTAAAAGTTTCTCATCTTACCCTGTGGGACCGACTGCGATTGGATGTTTTTTTTTTTTTTATTGGTGTATTATAGTTTTATAAGATGGCCTACCTGATGGTTGGATGAGCTGGATTGGATTTTTGGGTGATCTAGTCAAGTTGGTAGTGGTGCAACTATTGCAGGGGTTGGATCTCATAATCACTGTCTGGGCTTTACAATCTTGACTGCGTCACCTTAAAATAAAACAATGATACAGGAATGCATAAAACAGATTCTTCTCTGGTGATTTAGGGCCTGTTTGGATGCACTTCCACGATAGGGGGTTTTGGAAAAGGTGGTCCAAACCTGCTTTTTCCGGTGAGTTGGCACTTGGCAGCTTACTTCTTTGATGATTTTGAGGTCCATTTTCATACATTTCCACAAATTAGTTTTTTTTTTTTTTTTTTGGCCAGTATGTTTTACAGGGAAACGGATTGGCTACTCCCCTTGCCACCAGCCCCGTGGCTGGTGTTCGGTGCTCTGTGGGCTCCACCAAGATGTATGTGTTTCATCCATTTTTAAAGATCATTTTATGGTTTGATGCCAAAAATGAGAGGGATATAAATCTTAGGTGGACCACACCACAGGAAAACAATAATGATTGGATATCCACCATTAAAATCCTCCTAAGCCCCACTGTACTGTTTATTTGACATCCAATCTTTTGATTATGTCATACAGACTCGGATGAAGGTTAAAAACAAAGATCAGCTTGATCCAAAACTTTTATGGCCCCCAAACAAGCCCTTGAAATCTAGTAGCTCCCTAAAAAAGTGGGGACGTGACTCAAAAGTAGGAGGATACTTGACTCTTAAACTAGAATCTGGGCCCAAACCCATACAGTCAACGGCCCCAAACTTTGAAAATCTGTCAGCAGCTAACTAAAATAGACAAAGACTTAACTTGAAAAGTAAAATTAAGGATTAAACCCATCCAGTCCGGGTTCCACTAGGAATCTTGAAAAGTATAATCAGGGTCCAAACCCATCCATCAGAGCCATGGCCACTCCCAGAAATCTCACAGCACCCAATTAATAATTAAAAAAAAACAAAAACAAAAACAAAACAAAACAAAAGAAAGAAAGAGACTATTTTATACGCAGATGAAGGGAAACACTAATATCAATATCAGACTGATCTGAAACTTCTGTGGCCCACGAGAAGTTTTCGATGGTGGTTGTTCAATCACCACTGCTTCTTGTGGTGTGGCCCATTTGAGATTTGAATATGGGTTAATTTTGAAATGATGTCCTAAAATGATCAAATGTAATGGATAAACGAAGTAGATATAACACAGACATCACAGCGGGCCTCATAAAGCTTAGTATAAGAGTAGATTCCTATAATTAGACTAATCACAGGCAATTTGCATTTGAAACCACTTTCCCGTGCCCCAACATACAGGGCGCTCCCTATGCAGAAGCTCTGTCCATCAATTTCACACGTTAGGACATGATCCCAATCATGATGAGGCAGATCCAAAACTCAAGTGGGTCACATAGTAGGAAATCTGATGGACAGAATGGATGTCACACATAGATTGTGGCAGAACACGTATAACTAGCACCTACCCAAGTTATATCAGATTAGTGTTTGTATAGCCCAAGCCCAAAGATCAAACCCAATACATTTTGCCCGAGCTCAACCAAATGTCGGCCCGGTCAGGGGTCCGTTGAGTTGAACCCGCCTGACTTTCAGCCCTAGTCCATACTCATTTCAGCAGGTAATTTGGATCTATGGTGTGGGGTACTTGAGCTTTGGATCAGTCCCGTGTTTGGATGCATATCCTAAAATGTGATAGATAAACGTTTGAACGGAGTAGATATAACACATATATCAAGGTGAGGCCTGTACAAAGCTTAGGGCTGCAGGCAATCTGCCTCAATTGGTCCAGTCCTGGAGTACTCGTACGTCGTACCCTGGATCTGCTTACGGAGGGCCCTGGTAGATTTTACGGATCTGCTTGCATGGGCCCGCAATGATGTATTTATTATATTCACACCGTTCATACATTTGACGAGATCATTTTAGAGCAAGATCCCAAAAATGAGTCATATCCAAAACTCAAGTGGACCACACCACAAATAGTAGTGAGGACAATGATTTTCGCCGTTAAAATATTTGTAGGGCCAGCCATAATGTTTATTTTCCATCCAACCTGTTCATAAGGTCACACAGACCTGAATTAAGAGGAAAAACAAATATCATATTAATCCAAAACTTCTGTGATCCACAAAAGTTTTCAATGGTAGACGTTCAATCCCCCACCGAGTTTTGCAGTGTGGTCCAATTGATCTTTGAATCTGTCTTATTTTTTGGCTCAAGACTTATAACGAGCTCACCAAATGGACGGGCGGTTTGGATATAACATATATCTCATGATGGACACAAAGAACTTGGTGACGTCAACACATGGGTCCGGTCGGTGGTGTGTGATACACCAGCCAACCTACTTCCATTTTATGACGTGGTCCAAAATATTAAGCAGATCCAAATCTCAGGTGGACCATGCCACAGGAAACAGTCCTGATTGAACACCCACCATTAAAATCTTCCCAGGGCCCACTGCAAACAGATCCGAAATGTTTATTTTCCATCCAACCCGTTGGTAAGGTCAAACAGACCTAGATGAAGGGTACATATTTAAAAAAATTTAATGGTCATATATTAATTTTTCCAGTGGCGTGTTCCACATGAGATTTGGATCTACTTAATTTTTCGAATAACGAAATAAAATTATCTGAAGAAGCCGATGGGCGGCATGGATATACAAAACATTCATCAATGTGGGCCCCACATAGTAAGGGTAACACCTAACCTGCTCCGTCGCAACTAATCGGCGAGAATGGAATAGTAACCTCTCCTATGAAGAGGCACAGCCAATTCACATCCACTCGACTCCAAAGTTCACAGCAGCCAAGAACTATAAGGAATTGAATACCCACTGATGAAAACAAGGCTGGTATTCATATTTTTCCATTCATGCATATGCAAGGTATCAATGATCGGAGCTTCCATCTTCCACTATTTCTTGTGACGTGGCCCACTTGCATTTTGGATCTTAAAAAAGGATGGACAGAGTGAATATAAGAAAAACATCACAGGTTCACCCGTTCAATTAAGGTAGGCCGCTTCCCCAGTGTAGCGCTGGCATTCCCCACTCTGTTTTACCGATAGAAACCATATATCAGCGTTAGGAACATATGTGACATCAACACTGATGCGAACATAGAAAATCAGAAAACCAGATTGCTCTGTTAGATATATCTTCTCTGCGCAACTGCACGGTCATCATCCAAACCGTTAAAATAATGTATACAATAAGTTAATACTTTTTTTTTTTTTTTTTGCTTTCAGTCGTAAAAATAAGATGAGCAGCGCAATTGAAGCCATCTGTATCAACCATTTCCTATAAATACCCATATATCCAACGTAAGTTTGTAACAGACCATAAGCAACAACAGCCATGGCCTTACATAAATCTCTCTCCCTCGCTTTTCTCCTCTTTTTCCTACCCTTTCTTTCTTCTTCCCATGCAACAATATCATCTGCAACAGCAGGACTGCCAGAAGCAGAGGCTCTCCTGAAATGGAAAGCCAGCCTCTCACCAGCACAAGCTCTCCACTCATGGTCACTTCCTGCTACTAATGCCAGCACCAACACCCTATCTCCATGCAAATGGACTGGGATCTCATGCAACAGCCTTGGAAGTGTAACAGAGATAAGCTTACCAAGTTCAGGCTTGCAAGGTAAGCTCGACAACTTGAGCTTCCCCTCATTTCCAAACCTCGTTCATCTCAATCTCGGTGGCAACACTCTCACTGGTACCATCCCAGCTCATATCGGCACTCCTTACAAACTCATGTCCCTCGAACTGTCTGCAAATAGTATAAGTGGATCAATACCCCTAGATATAGGGAATCTTGTGAATTTGAATGAGCTAGACTTGTCCATTAACCACCTAGATGTTTCTATCCCTTCCACTTTAGGGAACTTGTCAAAGCTTTCCATCTTGTACCTGGACCAAAATCGAATCTCTGGCTCCATTCCTCCACAAATTGGGAATCTAAAAGATCTGGTTCAGTTGTCATTGTTCCAGAACAATCTGACTGGTCCAATTCTTCCTGCTTTGGGTAATTTGAGAAACCTTACACTGTTGTTCCTCTACAAAAATCAAATTTCTGGTTCAATTCCTCCACAATTTGGGAATTTAATGAATCTCAATTATCTTGATCTGTCCGATAACATTCTAACAGGTTCTATCCCTTCCACTTTAGGGAACTTGACAAAGCTGACAGTCCTCTTCCTCTTTCAAAATCAAATTCGTGGTTCAATTCCTCCACAATTTGGGAATTTAATGAATCTCAACATTCTTGCTCTGTCCGATAACATTCTAACAGGTTCTATCCCTTCCACTTTAGGGAATTTAACAAAGCTGACAGTCCTCTACCTCTTTCAAAATCAAATCTCTAGTTCTATTCCTGTGGAACTCGGGAATTTAATGAATCTCTAGGTTATTGACATGTCCTTTAACCCTCTAATAGATTCTATCCCTCCTACTTTAGGAAAGTTAACCAAGCTTACTGTATTGTCCCTTATTAACTGTCATTTATCTGGTTCGTTGCCTCAAGAAATGAGGAACATGACAAATCTTTCTAAACTCTACTTGGGTGGCAACAGCCTCTCTGGCTCTTTACCTCAGTTATGCCAGGGCAGATCTCTTCACGTCTTCAATGCCTTTGGCAACCATTTCACTGGTGAGATCCCAAAAAGCATCGGAAATTGCACTAGCTTAATAAGAGTGCGACTAAATGGAAACCGACTTGATAACTAAATGGAAACCGACTTGCTGCAAACGTATCGGAAGCCTTTGGTGTATACCCGCATCTCATATTCATGGACATCAGTGACAACATGTTGTTTGGTGAACTCTCACCAAATTGGGGAGAATCCCAAAATTTGACAAAGCTACAATTATCGAGGAACATGATCACTGGTAGAATTCCTCCTGAGATAGGGCAGTTGACGCAGCTAAGTGTGCTTGGTCTTTCTTCAAACCAGCTGGTAGGCGAGATTCCAAAGGAATTTGGGAGGCTGACTTCTTTGTTCAACTAAACTTTAAATGAAAACCAGCTTTCTGGTCAAATACCGCAAGAGATTGGAAAACTATCCAATTTGGAAGTTCTTGACTTGTCAATGAATCACCTAAGTGGTCCAATACCACCTCAATTAGGTGATTGCTTCAAACTCCAATATCTGAAATTGAGCGAAAATGTTTTAAATGGAAGCATTCCTTTTCAGATCGGTAACCTAGTATACCTACAGGGTTTACTAGATCTAAGTCATAACTCCCTCAATGGACAGATATCACCACAACTCACGAAATTGATTTGGCTGGAAAAGTTAAACCTCTCCCACAATATGTTGTCAGGCTCCATTCCACCTTCTTTTGAAGGGATGTTTAACTTGCAATCCATTGATTTTTCATTCAATGCTTTGGAAGTTCCTCTTCCCAACAGCAAAAGCTTTCAGAAGGCTCCTGCAGAGGCATTCATAAATAATAAAGGTTTATGTGGTGAAGTGCAAGGTTTGCGACTTTGCAATGCCTCTTCAATCAATCATGGTGATGCGATGAAAGGTCACAGAGTTGTGATCCTCATTATTCTTCTTGTCTCAGTGGTCTTGTTTCTTTTATTTGTAATCATTGGCATTTCTTGCATTTATTACCAAAGAAGAAAAAATATAAAGAAAGGGGTTCTTGAGAGGAGCAGCGGAAATCCATTTTCAATATGGAATTATGATGGGATTGTTGTGTTCGAAGACATTGTGGAGGCAACGGAGGGTTTTGATGACAAATACTGCATTGGAATTAGAGGGTATGAAAAAGTTTACAAAGCAAATCTACCAGTGGGTCAGGTAGTAGCTGTGAAGAAACTTCACCCACTCGAAGGAGGGGATCAATTTGATCAAAGAAGTTTTAGAAATGAGATACAAGTATTAACCGAAATCCGCCATCGCAACATAGTGAAGCTTTATGGCTTTTGCTGCCATGCTCGATGCTCGTTTCTCGTCTATGAGTACATGGAAAGGAGAAGCTTCGCAAGTATCCTAAGCAATGATGAAGGAGCTGCACAGTTGGATTGGACTCCAAGGGTGAAGATTATTAAAGGTGTGGCCCTTGCTTTATCTTACATGCACCATGATTGCACCTTGCCAATTGTCTATCGAGACCTATCAAGCAACAATATTCTGCTGAATTCAGAACTTGAGGCTAGTGTTTTTGATTTTGGCACTGCACGATTGCTGATACCCGATTCGTCCAATTGGACTACGCTTGCAGGCACTTATGAATACATCGCTCCTGGTTAGTCACTAATATATTCTCAACATTGAATAGTTTTATCATAAATTAGCCTTTATTTTTCTTAATTTTTTCTATTTTTTGTTGAAATTATTTACTATAAAATTTGTGCTTTAGTTACCACACTATTGTCTAATGGGGCAATATTCTAGGCAACTGGAATATGAGAAAATTCATATTTGAAAATCTTAAGAAACTTTCACCACATTTTATTAGCTATTAAATTTCTGGCATTGACCATTTTTAAATGTACATTTGTTGGCCACCAATTGGTTGGATAGAATCCTTCCATAATTGTTATTTCTGGGATCTTCTCTATCCACAACATGGGCCATGTTTTCGGATGGTCTGGATTGATTTACATGCATACCAAGTTTAGATGGATGAGCAACGGGTAGTTAATAAATGATGGAAAAAGCTCATGTCTTCTATCCCATGCCAGTAATTCTGAGAATGATGCATCAGGAAATGGAAATCGGATTGCGGACTGAGTTACTCAGTATGCTTTTATCATACTGAGTAAACTTAGTTGAGCCCACTTTGAATGTATGTGGTTTATCCACACCGCACGTCCATCCATTTTTCCAGCTAAATTTAGGGCTTAAACACAAAATTGAAGTATATCCAAAGCTCAAGTGGACCATCCCACAAGAAACAGTGTGGAATAATGATTTCCACTGTTGAAACCTTCCTAGGGTCCACAGTGATTTTTATTTGTCATCCAACCTGTTTATAATATTACAAAGACATGGATGAAGAGAAAACACAAACATAAGCTTGATAAAAATCTTCCGTGGCCTCCAAGAAATTTTCAATAGTAGAGGTTCAATCACATTGTTTACTGTGGTGTGGCCCACTTGAGATTTTGATATGCTTATGTTTTGGGTTCAAACCATAAAATTATCTTTTAAATTGGATGAATGGAGTGGATAGATTAAATAAATAACATTGGACCCCACAGAGTTTACTCCGTATGCTACCGGTACTCAGTATGCAATCCGCTTCCCAGGAAATGTGGCATCGTGAAATGCTCTACCAAGAGATCCTATAGCATGAGCTTGGGCTTTCCCTATTGTATAAGGGTTCCACAACTCTAAGTTCCAGACTGTCCATATGATGTCTCACACAATGAATGCCCCACACAACAAAAGAAGTTTCTAGATTGGAAAATCCTAGCCATTGAATCTATGGTCTATTTTGTTGAATGTGCGCAATTACCTTTTTTTTCTTGATCATCTATCCGTTGGCCAGTAAAACTATGGTTAGGATTTCCAATTAGAGAATTGCCAATGCGTGAGCCTTCTAAATTGGGGCCCACCATGTCAATGGTTTGGATCTTGTAACTATGGACCTCACTAGTACAGACTTAAAACCTTAGATACTCTTGAGCACGTTTGTTGGTTGTTTCCTTTACTTCCTACGTAGAGAAAGAGTTTATCTATTGATGATTATCAAAGAATAAAGAATATGATTGAACCATCTTCTATCATGTAAAGCTTGCATATACAATGGGGGTGACTGAGAAATGCGACGTCTATAGCTTTGGTGTTGTTGCACTTGAAATGATGATTGGAAGGCATCCTAGGCAGCTCATCTCCTCCTTGTCATCACTAAATAGAGATGATCCACTGCTAAAGGATATATTGGACCAAACGTCTCTCCAATCCGATTGCGGAGGTTGCAAACGAAGTCATATTTGCAGTGTCCATGGCCCTTGCATGCATTCGGCCAGATCTTGACTCTCGGCCAACCATGCATCATGTGGCTCAGGAGCTATCTGTTGGTGGGCCTTCTTTCTCTCTAGAGCCATTTTATGCACTTACATTTCGTCAACTGATGGGTCTCAAGGTATAATTGAGTGTATGAAAATCAGTAAAGTTGTGGGCAAGTAGCGGCAAGAACATTATTGCTGCGTGTCTATTGTATGAAAATAATCAACAATGGATGTGTTTTTCTTGATATGATGTGTACACTTTTCTGTGTGTGGAATTGATGTTTATATAGAATATATATTTATAGAATTGGTGATAAAAACCAAAATGTAATAAAAGTCGGATGAAAGAATAAAGATGTTTTTTTGTTTGATGGTTATCTTCTAACCCAAGGTTTTTATGCCCAAGAAGTTGACTTCTAGGGATTGTAATCCTTTTTTGTGATACCTATAATATGGATGGTTGAGATTGTTTTTGAAAAATAGGTCCAATCAACCATTTGAAATGTCGTGGATTATATATATATATATATATACCACACACACACACACAAAGATAGGTGGGCCCATTATAATGTTTATGAGAAATCTACCATTTTTGTTTATTTTTTCTAGCCATGTTAGGACGTACGGAAAATAATGAGGTATATCTATAATTCAACCGGGTCACACAACAAGAAAATGTGAGTAGTTAAATGCTTACTGTTGAAACCTTCCTAAGGTCTACCATTACTCTTATATGCCATCTATACTGCCAACGGAGTCATTCTTATTAGGATAAACTGAAAATATAAAAATATTAGCTTAATCCAAAACTCCTGTAACCCACCAATATTCACCAACCACCAATGTTCACCAGCAGACATCCATTCCTCACTATTTCCTGTCATGAAGCATACGTGATTTTCAGATCTGCCCATGCGCTAACGTGAAATATATAAAAAAATAGATGGACGGTGTTGATTTCTCACAACATGATGGTGGGCCCTAACTAACTTCCTATCACATTAAGCTTCCCTGAGAGGCTGTCGCATGCATCTTTCAGCGCATTTTGAATGTTTATCATCCAACGGCTCATACTAAGACAAAACTTGACCATATGTTATGGTTCTATGTGCTCGACCTTATAGTACCATTTCTCTCTCACACACACATACAGGAAAAACGTACAATGCGCTCGAGCTCACGGCTCCATCCCATGCGATCAAGCTGTGTGGGCCCCACCGTAATTCCTTTCGAACATCTACCCCATCAGTCCGATGTGCCATTCCACCGTGGACCTAGATCTAAAAAATCAAGTCAATCCGTGACTATTGTGGGCCACACCACATACAAAAGTGGAGAGGGGCCGTGCAACCATTAGAACATTCATAATCATTTTTAGGGCCCACAAAAGATGTGGTTTTCAAATCTAGCCCATCCATTATGTGTCTCCCACTTTTATGAGGGTTTAGACCAAGTTTCAGTAGCATTTAAAACTCAAGTGGGCCCCACCAAGTGCTTTTATATGTTTTAACGGTGTCTTCACATGATTTTAGATGGTATGGCCCACCTGAGTTCCGTATACGGATGATTTTTGGCATATCCCATTATTTAAAGGGGAACCATCAAATGCATGGTGTTGATGGTCGACATATATTACGGTGGGGCCCACACAGCTCGACTTCACAATAAGCTGATCGTGAGCTCTAGCGCATAGTACCTTTTCCCATATATATATATATATATATATATATATATATATATATATATATATATATATATATATATATATATATATAGCGGGACGCTCACCTGCGAACTGGTTCGTACTACGAACGAACTTTTTTGAAAACCCATCATACGTGATGTGGATCCAAAATCGGAACCGTTCATGTGAAGCAAAACCTCTTGAAACCCCTCAGGCCAAAGTTTTACTTTGATCTAAAACTTGATGGCCATGAAAAATAAAAACAGTTTCCTCCCTTGATTTGCATTTCTCTTTGCTATGGCCCACCAGAATTTTAGATTTGGATGAAAATTTGTCACATGTGGTTTCATGGGATTCCACATCAAATGAACCGTTCAGATTAGACACCCACAACATGTGTGCAAAGGTGCGCACGTGCGTAGGAGCATGACTCTCTCTCTCTCTCTCTCTCTCTCTCTCTCTCTATATATATATATATATATATATATATATATAATGGATCCAAAATCGGAACCGTTCATGTGAAGCAGCACCTCGTGAAACCCCCCGAGCCCAAGTTTTAATTTGATATAAAACTTTGATGGGCCATGAAAATGAAAACTGTTTCCTCCCTTGATTTTCATTTCTCTTTTCCGTGGCCCACCAGAATTTTAGATCGAGGTGAAAATTTGTTGTATAAAGTTTCATGGGTTTCCACATCACATGGACCGTTCAGATTAGACACTCATGGCACGTGTGCAAAGGTGCAGGTGCCAGGGGAGCATGACTCATATACGGAAATGCTCACATGCGAACCGGTTCATACATAGCACTTTTTTGAGAACCCATCATACGTGATGTGGATCCAAAATCTGAACCGTTCATGTGAAGAAGTACCTCATGAAACCCCTGGGCCCAAGTTTTACTTTGATCTAAAACTTTGATGGGCCATGAAAATGAAAACAGTTTCCTCCCTTGATTTACATTTCTCTTTTCTGTGGCCCAAAAAAATTTTAGATCAGGGTGAAAATTTGTCACATAGGGTTTCATGGGATTTCGTATCACATGGACCGTTCAGATTAGACACCCATGGTACATGTGCGTGGGAGCGCATGTGCGTAGGTGCATGACTATATATATATATACACGGAAATGCTCGCACGCTCATCTGCGAACCAGTTCGTACGTAGTAATACGAACTTTTTTGAGAACCCATCATACGTGATGTAGATCCAAAATCTGAACCGTTCATGTGAAGCAGCACCTCGTGAGACCCCTGGGCCCAAGTTTTACTTTGGTCTAAAACTTTGATGGACCATGAAAAATGAAAAGAGTTTCCTCTCTTGATTTTCATTTCTCTTTGCTATGGCCCACCAGAATTTTAGATCGGGGTGAAAATTTGTCACATGAGGTTTCATAGGATTCCGCATCACATGGACCATTCAGATTAGACACCCATGGCACGTGTGCAAAGGTGTATACGTGCATAGGTGCGCAAGGGAGCATCTCTCTCTCTCTCTCTCTCTCTCTCTATATACATATATATATATATCCTAGGACCTTATTTCAAAAAACAGATGTCAATGAATAAGACGTTTAGATTGTTTAACTAATCTGATTTTCAGATTGTAAGCTAGTTATGGCGGGCATGTCCTGTTTTTGAGTGCCAGTGTATCCACGTCATACAAAGTCAAGTATCAAATAACTTCCCTCACATGATTGACGGGTCAGATGGCTTATAAACAACATAGTGGGCCCCACTATATAAAGCTATTGACATCCATCTAAAAACCCTTCAAATTCACCTGAAGGTTTTTGGACCTGACGATAGCTCACGTGATATATGGATGGGCCTGATTCAACTTTCATGTTTGATGGTGGGGCGACACTATTTTCGCAATTGCATTGCATAGAATAAAAGCTCATGGTTCCAAAACTCAGTGAGTCAACTCAAAGCTCAGCCAGACTTCTAACCGAGTTTCATGAAAATTCATAGCACGATTGGAAAGACCCGCTGCCACTTGGGTGACTCGGCGGTCGATAGAGTCACCCACGAGGCAGGAAAAGAAAGACTCAAATTATTTAATGGATGGGATTCAAACCCCTAAGCTCCAGCAAAAGTACCAAGCTTGGCAGGACAACCTTGCATATCTCGGAGGCATCCTACGTTCGTAGTGGGACAAGCTTGTTAGATGTGTAAGATGTCATGCAAAGACCGTGGTGAACCCACATACTAAATAGTTGGACATAAAAATAATTGTTTTAGGACCTCTATTTGGTGGGCCCCACATACCAATTAATTGGACATACAAATAGTCATTTTAGGACCTCTATTTGGTGGGCCCCATGTGATCATCAGGCTAGATCATATGAAGATCAAGTCATTCCTTTCGCAAAAATTAATTGCTTCTCAAAATACGATTTATCTTATTTTTAATTTATCCTATATTCATTGTTAATGTATAGACAATTCGTTAATCCATGAATTAAGTATAACAGTTGTATTCTTTATTTTAAATATTATTTAATTAATTTATTAAATATTGAGTTGAGGCAATCGAATCTTCGTGTATACTTGACCTGATTGGATACCGTCATGTCGAATTTTTTAGTTTTTAAATTATGAAAAAAACCCTAATAATCCCAAGCGCAACACTTATAAAATACATTAGTTTATCTTGCAAACACTTATATAGAAACACTTGTAAAATACCGTAGTTTATCTTGCAAACACTTATATAGAAATTGCTACTTGTTTTTTGGATGAAAGATCAAATGACATTCCATTCAAGTCCAAAGCTCAAATGTCACACATATGTTACATGTTGACATAGTTTTCTAGTTGACCCTTCTTAGACCCTTGAGTACCTACACAAAGAATAAAAAATGGAAGACTCTCACTAATGCAGGGGATCCTTTGTTGCCAAAGTTAGGAGTTCGAGTCTTGTAGGAATGGTCTAAGAGTAGAGACAATATATGAGTGTGTACCTTTTACCATTAGAGATGCTTCTATTTATAGTTATGAAGATAGTAGCATAGGAAAAACTTTCCTATTTAGTAAGTGCTTGTTGTAGATAAATTAGGCTCCATATCCTATGGGGAGTCTCCTGAGATCCTCGGCGGAGATCTCAGGACCTCGAGCTTATCATGGATTATATTCCGCGATCCTTGGAGAAGACAACGGGTCATTCCCTTGGATAAGGTTGGACCACGGGCGGATGCGGATAAGGTCGAATGAGTTTCTCCCCGACCATCGATCTATCCTTTCAATTAGGAAGAACATCATTATAGAAGGTTTTTGTGATATCTAATTTTTCTAGCCTTTAACTTTTTCATGAGTCCTGATGGCCTCTTCAGGTCGTTCTTCGGAATATCCATTCTGGGTCATGCCGACCATTAGGCCAACCATAATTGTGGCGACTATTAGGTTGACCTTGGTCGAGCTGGCCATTAGGCATCGGGGCATGCCGGGTCTCTATGTAACTTGCCTTCATGGATCGGTCCATTTTTACCATAACATTACACATTGCATGTGCACCCGTACGTGTGCATGAGGATGCACAAAAATTACCACACTCTAGATAAAAAATTGTAGACCATTGTAAATTCTCCAGCCCAAATGTTAAACTATGGGTACAGGGCCCATGGACTTGAGCAATTTTCATATGTTTAGCTTGGCCTAGCCCATTTCTAGTCCGCAACCAAGGTCCTTGGTTGAAGCACAACATTCCAAAAATAATAGTTCCAAATAGGGTTGTAAATGGGAACGGAGTACCCATACTCAACCCAACCTAGACCCGACCCGTTTATTAAATGATATGGATTTGGGTCAAATAACAAACTTAGTTGCTAAACGGGTCTGGATCTAGTTTCCTCTATATTAGGCCCTACTCAATCTAACCTTAACCCATCTAGTAGTACATTGGCGAGTTTGGTATATTTTGCAAGGGAGACCTATCCAAAACTCATATTTAAACTTGGTAATAACTTGACAATTAACATGGAAAAATGAGAAATCCATCTCATGTTCATCTGACAAGATGAAATATCACGGAATCCAAATCAATGTGCAGAAGATGGTGGGCTCAGTATATATATATATTTTTTTCGGTTAGCTTGTTAGTAGACCCACTGTCACTGTTAGCCACCCCTGCCCGTCTCTAGCCCCCCGAACGGGCAGTTCTGTGGGTGGGCCCACTGTGATATATCTGTTTGTAACGCTTGATATACAGGCACTTAAAAATGGTAAACGTAGCATATATTAACCAAAATGAAACCGATTAAATATTAGATCTCACTGTCTTTAATTTACATTATGAAATTCAGATTTTCTGAAGAGTTCTATTCCACTGATTCCTTGACACTTTTATTTAGAACCGTTCAATAAATGTCCATAAATCTAACACTTAGATAATCGAATGATAGTAATTTGTGGTTAATAATACATCTAAACCGATCCACACGTAACAATGACAGTTTATTTGTATTTAATATCAGCAATTTTTTTAGTAAATAATAATAATAATTGCCTGCGTATCATCAATCCCAGTATGCCAGAGTATAAAGTATTCATGAAACCAATACATACACTCACAGGTACATTATCCTCTCTCGCGGAAAAAGGGGTGCACATGTGTGATATCGCAGCCTTTAATCAGGCGGTCCGCGATGCGTGGATTCCGTTGGTTAGAAAATAAGATTGATTCAGTTTACATATGGGTCCCAAGCACTCAAAAGATCTAACGGTTGGAAAATTGACCAACACTCCATATTTTGAAATTCATTCATCTAACTCTTATGATCAGGTCGATCAAGGTACAAAAATGGAAATCGCCAGATGAAAGGATCAGATTTCAAACACGGGTGCCTAGGTTCCACGTGTGTAAGGTAAGTGCACTTCGCGTTTCTCATCGCGAGTTTCTAGGGCGATGCGATACTTATGAACGCTTTTGGTACACTTAAGCGTGTGCACCTTGCCAACTACGGATTAGGTGCGTCCGGGGTGACAGATTAGTGGGTCAGTCGCTGACAGTGGGGCCCACTTAGATGTATTTTTTGTATATCCACGCCGTTCATCCGTTTTTTCCTGATCATTTTAGATCATGGCTCAAAAACGAAGATCCAAATCTCAGGTGGAGCATACCACAGGAAACTGTAGTAATTGACCGTTAAAAAATTTTTTTGGCCATAAAAGTTTTGATCAAGTTGATATTTGTGTTTTCCATTCATTCAGGTCTCCGTGACCTTATCAAAAGATTTTACGGCAAGAAAACATTACGGTGGACCCTAGAAATATTTTAATGGTGGATATTCAATGACCATTGTTTCCTTTACTATGGCCACCTGAAATTTTTATCTTCTGCATTTTTCATAGCATGCCCCAAAATGATATGGAAAAACGGATGGACGGAGTGGATATAAAAACACATACATCGAGGTGAGCCCCACGGTCAGGAACTCACCTACTTTGCTCTTACGCTGGACACCTAATTCGCGTTCTTTTTGCCCACCCTCTCACACGTGCAAATGTACCGTGCCTGACCTAGATCAAAGCCGTTCATCAACACAAGCCCTAGTGTGGATGCCTTGTCTCTGACCACAGGCCAACATGATCATCAGTGACCGACATGTGTCCAAAGGAAATGGACGGTTGTGATAAGCAGTCCAATTCATCATACACCTGTGGCCCACCGGATGATTATTACTTTGATTTTGGCATGGAGAATCTAAACCTAGAGTCTCCACAGGTGATACTCTCAAATCATTCACACGTGTTCCAAAAGTACCACGTGGAAGGGGCTAGTGCCAAAACGCGCACCGGCTCAATATCCACACCGTTTCTAACGCGCTGCCCACACAAGCCACCGAGGCTACATACGTGTCGCACGGAACTTGGATCCCTCGTGGGGCCGCACCATTGGCGGATAGCTGCAATCTGACAGCGAGTATAAAAAAAACTCAGATACTCTGGAAGAGTGTGATGGATGGTACGCCGGACTTAGGAAGTACCTAAGAATTGCGTACGTGGCACTCATGTAATTCAAATTAGACTGTCCAGATTAGCTGTCCCAATTTAGATTTATCAATGGACTAAGATTAAGGTTATTTCATTATAAATTAGAGTTATTTGATCATCCGACTATCAAACGGTGGATATTCATTGGATGGTTTTAAAAAAATACGATTGTCCTGTTCCATCAGAAACCGTCCATGAATCTAAAAAGTCGGGATTGATCAGCCAGACGCAGATTACGTACTGACCAAACCCTGTGGGGGCCACATGTGATGTGTGTTTTATCCGGGCCGTCTATCGATTTTTCCATGAGCCTAAAATTGAAACATCTTCCAGCTCAAGTGGGTCATAAAGGAAGCCGGCAGCCGTATTGTATGGGTTTTATCTACACCATTTATCCATTTTTTTTTATCATTTTAGGACACGAAGCTAAAAAAAATGAAGCAGATCGCATGGCGCAAGTGGACCACACAGTAAGGATTTAACTTCCACCATTAAAATTTCTTGTGAGCCGCATAAGCTTTTGATCCATCTGATATTTGTGTTTTCCCTTCAACCATGCCTTTATAACCTTGTGAACAAGTTGGATGGCAAATAAACATCACTGCAGCCCGTATAGAGGTTTACCTACTCATACACTAAAATGATATGAAATTTTGAATAGACAGCGTGGATAAAACCCATTATAGTGGGCCCTATAGAGATCGTGCCTAGACAGTAGGACACAATCCAAATTACAATACAAGAAACAGAGGGAATAGCAGTGTCTATGGTTGAAACTTTCCCAAGGCCCAAGGTAATATTTATTTGTCATCTGATCTATTTACAAGGATATGAATTGAGGAAAAACACAAATGTAAGATTGATATAAGAATTATGTGGGCTCGAGAAGTTTTCAACCATATATCCTCAATTCTAATTATTTTGCATTAGCTTAAATTTTACACTCATGCCCTAAAATAATATGAAAGGATAGATTTAAGACTTGGATGAGACAAGCTTTTCATATGTTTCAATTTTGACCTTGTGCCCTAAAATGAAATGATTTGAAAACACAGTTTGAAGACATGGATGAGAGACATATATCACGATGGGCCCCACAGAATTTAAAAAGACTGTTCCCAGTTGACAATGGTTCCACGATTTAGCCCATTTAACTCAACTTAGCAAATTTCACGCATGCGATTTTTGAGTGCCTGTGTATCAACATCATGCCATGTTATAGTATCAAATAACTGTCTTTTATGAATAAACTAATATGCCCTTACAAGATCTTAAAGTGCGATTAGTTTAGTAATTATCTGCCAGCTAAAATCCTTATTCATTTCAAATATCCTTTTTAATGTGGATTAGAAACAGGGTTGTCGAATGGTCAGGATCGGACCGGCCAAGGTCAATATTGCACTTAATAGAACTTAAGTAAATTAATATCAGCTCATTTTAGAGCATAAGTCCAAAATTGAAATTTATCTAAAGCTCTAGTGGACCACATCAGAGAAAATAGCAAGGTAATGATGTCCACCATTGAAACCTTCTTAGAGCCACACAGACATAGATGAAAGCAAATGTAATATTTGATTGATCCAAAACCGACCCCAAGACGTTTTCCACCTATAGGGGTTCAATTCTCACCATTTCCTGTAGTGGGTCTACATTAACTTGATCTCATGCCCTAAAATGAGCTGATAAATTGATGAATGGCGTGAATAAGATTGCATCAATGTGGTCCTATAGCGCTTGCTTATGACCGTGAATATATATATATATATATATATTTATATATGGGAAATGGTACTATGCGCTTGAGCTCACGGGTCTATCCAATGAGGTTGAGCTGTGTGGGCCCCATCGTGATGCCTTTCGAACATCTACCCCATCAGTCAGATGCGCCAATCCATTGTGGGCCTAGGTCTCAAAAATCAAGTCAATCTGTGACTTTTTTGGGCCACACCACATACAGAAGTGGAGAGGCGCCGTGCACCATTAAAACATTCATAATCATTTTTGGGGCCCACAAAAGATGTGTTTTGCAAATCCAGCACATCCATTATGTGTGTCCCACTTTTATGAGGGTTCAAACCAAGTTTTAGCAGCATTACAAACTCAGGTGGGCCCCACAAACTTCTTTTATATGTTTTAATGGTGTTTCACATGATTTTAGATGGTATGGCCCACCTGAGTTCCGTATACGGATGATTTTTGGGATATCCCAAAATTTAAAAGGGAGCCATCAAATGCACGGTGTTGATGGTGGATACGCATCACGGTGGGGCCCACACAGCTCGACCTTATGGGAGCTTATAGTGAGGTCGAGCACATAGAACCTTTTCCATATATATATATATATATATATATATATATATATATATATATATATATATATATATATATATCTCTGATACTCCGGCAGAGTGTGATAGATGGTACACTGGACTTAGGAGGTACCTCAGAATTTCGTACATGGCACAATGTGATTCAAATTCATAGTTACACGTTTTAGTTAGTTTAACTTGACTTGGCGAATTCCAGCTATGCAATTTTTGAGTGCCCGTATCAACATCATGCGATGTCACAGTATCAAATAACTCTTCTTGGGAATAAAATAATGTGCTCTAAAAAGTTTGGTATCTTAAAGTGCAATTTGATTAAGAATCATCTGCCACCTAAAAAAAATATCCATTCCAAATATCTTTTATAACCTGGGTTAGAGATAGGCATGTCATAGGGCCGGGTTCTAACTAGCCAAGGTCTGTCCAGCCTTTGGGTCTGGTTCCATGACTTAGTGGTAGACAATTTTTGTTTGGACAAGCTTTATTTCAACACTGAGATAGTGGGATTAAGTATATATGTAGTGTGGGTGTGTGTTTTTTAAAAAAAAAAAAAAAATTCACTTCAGTCTACAATGAACTAAAATGGTAGCTAATCTAATCTAGGCCCAATCCATGTGTAAGTTGAACCTATTCACCATATTTAGATATGAAATAATCATCTAAAATAATGTTAATTGCTATTAATATTCTTCCATGAAAATGTTATAGTTGTTTGGAATTTCAATTTGAAGGGATGCGGGTTGCCTACTGATGTGGGCTACTAGATGGTGCACCAAGGGTCCTTCCTTCAGTGATGTATGTATTTTATCCATCATGTTTATCCATTTTTTCTAAATCATTTTAGGGTATGAATCCAAAAATGTGGTAGATCCAAATCTCATATAGACCACATTAGAAGAAATAGTGGTGATTGAAAGCCCGCCATTGAAAACTTTTTAAGGGCTACAAAGGTTTTGGATGAAGCTGATATTTGTGTTTTCCTTTCACCCAAGTTTATATAACTTAATAAACAGGTTAGATGACATATAAACGTAACAGTGGGCCATAGGAAGTTTTTAATGGAGGCCATTTAATCACTATTGTTTTCTTGTAGTATGGGCCGCTTGAGATTTGGATCTGCCTCATTTTTTAGCACATGAACTAAAATGATATGAAAAATTAAATGGAGAACATGGATAAAACACATATATTAGCGACGTGGCTACTAGCACCTTCAGTAGGCAATCAGCATCCAAAAAGGAATGGTCATCTACTAAAATATTAATTAATATTAATAAATTATTTAATTTAAATTAGAGATTAAATATTATATATATGGGAAAAAGTACTATACACTCGACCGTGTTATTCGTCGGATGGTGAAAATTTTAAACATACCCTGAAATTTTATAGGCCGCGAGTAATTTTTGTGCAAGCCTTTCGATGTTGGTAGATCATGTGTAAGGATTCTACGTGGGGCCTACTATGATGTTTGTGATAAATCTAACTCGTCCATCCATTTTTCAAAATCATTTTATGATATGCAACAAAAAATGAGGAGGATCCAAATATTAAATAGGTCACATGAGAGAAAACAGTGGGGATTCAGTGACCACCATTGAAACATTCATATGACTACAAAAGTTTTGTATTGGTTTATGTTGGTAGTGTTTTCATTTCATATCAATGAAAATGACCTTATCTAATCCATGGACTTACCGAGAGGGGTTGCTACGATAATTTTCTTATCTAATTGTGCAAGTGATATACCAAGTGAGCATACGAAGAAATAAGATATAAATGAATGTGTAGCTTCTAAATTGAATAATGATCTGGCAAGAGAGGCGTAAGCCAAGATAGTACCTTCCACCACATCATTAGTAGCTTCAGCACCATGTTGAGAGGTGATATCTGCATGTTGTGTTGAGTCCTCGTAAGCAAAAGCGGTAGTCTTATACATCTGTGCAGCATCATCTTGAGGTGGCGTTGGATGATCATAGCTTCGATTTGGATCCTAATACTCCTGAAGTTGGGCTGAATCATTTATGAATGATGATAAAGCGTAAACGCGTCTTTAAGCTTGGGGTCGGGGAACCTGACTTTTCTGCCTTTGTTGCTGATATTGGAGAGGCTTAACCTGTTGTTGCAATTGTTGAGGTGCTCTCAGATAAGCTTGAGGGAGTCTAGGTTGCTGGGATTATGAATATAGCTATGCAAGCCTCTGAGGATAAGGTTGTGATGGTCTCGCAGCTGATTGAATCATCTAAGGGGGTGGCGAAGGTCGTTGATATGAAGTAGACGATGTATAATCAGGAAACGACTTGTAAAACGATCGTGGTGGTACTTGATTCCCTGCATATTGATGACGAGGTGATAGAAGATAATGGTGGGCAGGATAGTTTTTGGGGCATGTGGTATCGAAAAAAAGAGTGTCGGTAGATCCATCGAAAGTCGAAGCAGTGTTAAATTTGGAGTAGCCCACTAATGTGACAAAAGTGCACAGTTTTCTCAGATCAACTGGTTATTATAGAAGGTTCATTGAGGAATTCTCTAATATAGCAAGGCCGTTGACTAACTTGACCAAGAAAGACAATTCTTTTAAATGTAATGAAAATTGCAAGCAGGAATAATACTCTGGTAAGAGAGGAGTAACCCAAAATAGTACCTTCCACCACGTCATTAGTAGCTTCAGCACGATGTTGAGGGGTGATATTTGCAGGTTGTGTTGGTTCCTCGTAAGCAGAAGTGGTAGTCTTATACATCTGTGTAGCATCATTTTGAGGTGGCATTGGATCATCATAACTTCGATTTGAATCCTCATATTCCTGAGGTGTATACTACTGAAGTTGGGCTGGATCATTTGTGAATGATGATAAAGCGTAAACACGTACTTGAGTTTGGGGTTGGGGCGCTTGACTTTCTGGCCTCGGTTGTAAATTCCAACTGAGGACCTAAGTTGTATTTCAAATTAGTGACCCAAACATAAAGCCCTTTGTTTGCATGAAAAAAATTACAAAATAATAATAATAAAACTTGAAATATAAACTTAGGAACCATTTGAATCTATGTTGACATCAAATATGATCTTATTTAAGCTTAACATTGAACTAATAGCCTAAATTTGGACCATAAGGAATTTTTAAGAATTTTTAGACCACTATGGTACATTGGACAACAATAGTAAGCAAAAAATACCTAAATTACAAAAATTATAACTAATTAATTATAACTCCGTTTAAGGCGATTCAAAATCTCAGTCATAGAATAACAAGTGCAGTTTTAGAAAAAAAATAATACAAAAATGTAAATATAGGTTTCTCCTATAGTAATTTTAATTTAGGTGTATACTAGTCAGAAATCATCTGCTTTTGGGCAGGCCTAATTTTTTGAATTTTAGGATTTTTTTGTAAACTTTGGATTAAGCTGAAATTTTATAGAGTTATAATAGACTAATAGATGCATCGTTATAAAAAGTTTTAGACAAATCTGATACCTAAAAATATCAGAAACATTAGTAGGAACAATATCCTCAGAATCTAAAATATATTTTTTTGCTATGCAACCTTGGTACATATCTCAGCTCTTATTTTCTTGATCTTTTTGTGTAAGTCTTTTAGACTATTTAATCTTCCTTGCAATATTACAAAATCTTTAACGTACAAAAATAAAAAATAAAAATTAGACCAATCCATTGTTTGAAACTATCCAATGCATCAAATGGAACAGAACCTTCAACATCAGAAATTTCTACACTTCAACTTCAATATATATCTCAGCACCATCCCTTTTGAACCATTGCATATATCAACCCCAACCACCAAATCCTTGGAAATCCAATAAATATTTTGTGAAGCATATTTTCAATCAATCATACATTGTACTTGTAAACAACTAGAGTCATGTCACTCTATCATGAATGCTTGACCCGATGCCTTTAGAGTAGATCACTTGCAAATAGAATAGCTAGGACCTAAAGTATTTTTAGGTTGCTATGGTTAGCCCGACCGTGATCACACATCTACATCCCTATTATCAAAATCCTGCTACAATTGTGGATATTAGGACCATGTTGGATGTCTATGCATGACTCCTTCCTCTTTGCTAATCATAAAATCAGGGACCACCTAAGCAAGTTTATAGGCCACCTCCACAGAATGGGTTGTCATTCATGTACCAAAGATCTGCACTACACTCTTTAGCGCAACCATCATCTGGAGATCATTTCCACCATATTTTCAAAAATGTCATAGTCATAACTGAAGTTACAACAGTAAGGACACTCATAGTACATCTCACGGTCACCCTAGTAACCACATCGATAGCCAAGGCTAAGAAGAACCTCTCCAACATCGATAGCCAAGGCCAGGAAGGGCATGAGCCACAATCTCAAACTTAGGAACGTATCAACGCCATGATTCCACCCTCAGACCACGCAAATCGCCTTACATATACTGAAGACTCATTAAGAAGTTATGACAACCCATCACTACAACATAATAATGTGATGTAGGAGTGCAATGCTACTATACTACAATGCAAGGACTCAACGCACCAATGAAAAGAATTCCGCAACTAAGCACTGAGATTCAACTTGGAACAAGATCACAAGATCACACTAACCGTTGAACAACAGATCAAGTGAAGAAGTAGTGGACATTATCGACCTCACACTAGAAGCTACAACATTTGAAGTTAGCCACAAAATTTGGAATCACAACCATAACGCTTGAAGACTCAACCGCAGGAATGGGTTTTCCACGGCCATACCAAGTATCTCAGCAACAACTATCGTCGTACACATCACATTGTAGTCATATCAAGGACCGTGTCGACAATCTCAACAACTACCTCAACCATATCAACAACGACAGCAGTGGTAGTATCATAAGTCTTCACGACGCTCATATCAGCCCAAGGATCAAACTGCCACAACACGAGAGAATGAATAAATTTCAACACACGGGTATGTCAGCCACCATTTGAGGGAACACGATAGCTAAAGGAAGTGCCAACACCAACCACACCATCTACGATGAGATTCGAGTGTAGTTAATAGTATGGTAAATTTCGAGGACAAAATTTTGTTAAGGGGGTAGAATGTAACATCCCATTTTCTTTTCAACGGTAGGTATCCCAAACCTCATTGTTTCTTATGGTGTGGCCCACTTGAGCTTTAAATCAGTCTCATTTTTGGGCCCATGTCCTAACATGCTCAGCCAAAGCTGATTGATGGAGTGGATCTGCCTTTCCTCTTATATAGGGCCCACTATGAAAAAAAGAGTCTAGTGACGTGTTGACGCACGTCACCCCACAAACTCCTCTCCCGACTCCTGCTCCCTCTTGGCTTCTCTCTCCCGAAGATACCGACTAAGAGTCCCGCACCTGTCACCGACTTGGGCCACCCATCTTGATGGGCCCCACATGATCCAAGCCATTTATCTAAGCTTACTCCATTGAGGTTTCAACGACAACCATTCATTCCCTACTATTTCATGTCACAAAGCCCACCTAAATCATAAATATGCTCCACTCTTCAACCCATATTCCATCTCAATCCGAAGAATCTGACGGACGGATGGAATTTCACCCAAACATCATGGTGGACCCCACCTCGCTTCGCGTTATAGAGAAAACCATGAATGAGTTAGCAGGAAACTGCACCCCACGTCGTCTCCTCTCCGATCTTCTATCTCGTAACTTACAGAAGAAAAATAACAACTTGGACCTTGGATCAATCTGAACCATCCAATCATCATCAGAATCATCCCCACATCCTTCCTGGGTTCCAACTAAACCGAGAATACCTTGTTTTTTCTTGATTATCGTGGTAATGTGCAGTGGGCAGCTAAATGGCTTGAGATCATAACCCACCAGATAAATGGCATTGTTACTCTGAAAACTAGAGTCCACCAGCTTCATATCATTGATCTACATCGATCAGAAGAAACAACACAAGGAAAAATACCATGTACACAAATTTTCCATGATCGGCCACTCTTCCTCTTCATTGAATGCACCACCATTGACTCTCAGATAACTAACGATATCAAGATCCAAACTGGCAATGAAGTGGACCATTCAATCACATCAAACTAGCTTTACTTAAATCAAAAACCTCCAGCAAAAAGAAGCAACTTCAGACTTAAACAATGTCTAAATCACATTGCCGCACCGATCGACTTCAACCCATTCGCAAGTCCTTGTACAGATGGATTTTAGAACTCTACAAACTCTTTAAGAGCATTCTCCAGTGTCAAAAGTTAGGGGTAACAATAATGAGAGAGGTACAGAGACAGAAGAAAGAGAGAGAGAGAGAGAGAGAGAGAGAGAGAGAGAGAGAGAGAGAGAGAGAGAGAGAGAAACCCAGCGAGTCACTGACTCGTTGAGCTACAAGTTTTTCATGAAAGGTTGTTGGACGTGATCTAAAGGAAGTAACATATGAGAAAATGAAGGAAAGTCACAACAGGAAAGAATAGAAGAATAAGAAAAGAGGGAGAAGAAGAGAAGAAACGAGGAAGAAGATAGGAGAGAATCACCGCTGAATCGACTCATCGAGTCAACCTGTAGACTCTTCACATTCAACAAATTCCAAGTTTAATCCAAATTTTGTATGTGATCCCTGATAGGTAGACTATCTTCTAACCCATCTAATTCAAAATAGTACTCTAGTCAGGGTTGATGCTATTGATTCATTGAGTCAACGCACTGAGTTAAGTCAATGAGTCATTAGGTTGAGTACTTAGATTTTTTCTAGAAAATAGAAACGTTAGTTTAATCTATGTATGATCAACAATTGTAATTTCATGACAGATGACTTCATCAATTTACATAGAAACTGTAAAAAGTCACAGTAAGTCACTTAGTATATAATGCGTTCAACTGAGTTGAGCTGGAGTAGAGTCGGATCGTCAACATGTTAAGACCAATCATACATCAAATTCTAATACACTAGATCAGGTAGATGATCTTCCCTATTGAAAATTTTACGTTAACATATAAATTGATTTGATTATTTGATATATATTCAATTTATTTGATTGTTGTCATTAGTTGCATATTATTTTATTTTATTTCTTGATTACATACTGTAGAGATAATTTATTTAAGTTATTAATTGAACAACTACATTCTTTGATGTGCTTAAATTATAATTATTTTTTTATTATTACCTATGATGATGAAGAATGTAAAATTTCAATCTTAGCCTTATTTTTCTATAGCCTTATGTTTTATGTAAAAGCGATGGTGGGATTGTTACAGTTTCCTAACAAAAGTAATTCTTCATAAATGTATGCAATCCACGAAGGGTCCTAATTAGAAATAGACGGTTAAACTTATTTTCTGTGTAAACAATATTGACCGTCCGTATTAAAGGCCATGGATAAAATGGTTAATATTTGTCAATTTGCGTGATGTTCACATGGTAGCCGATGAAATGCGCTTTTGCAAGGCATCCAAAGAAGGACCCACAAGAGTCGTGGTGTTGATTCGCCAACTGTACAACCATGTGCATAGAGAGTGGCACATGCTACCGCATGTCAACATGTGAAAGGTGTTGATCGTGCCACGTCACCCTCATTTCGAGTCCTACGTTGCCACGTCCACGTATAAAGGTGGAAAAATCAAAATAACACGAATTGCATTGAGAATGCAGAGAAGGGGAGTATATTTTATTATGGGAACCATTCATGCTGCCACGGGGCACCAGATCGTGCTATGTTGACTTGTCCATACTGGCTTTAACGGTACAGCTGGTTGCCGCCCGTCCCCTATTTCTTATAGAGACGCTTGCGTACCTGGCGTTGGCACTTACCAGGGTAATTTTTTAACGTGGGTAAGACGACCTTGTCGGGCATGAAATCCACGCCGTCCATCGGGTGTATCAACCGCTCTTTTAGTTTAATCCGAAACGTCAGACTGAATCAACATTCAGTTGGTATGGCCCACCTTAGTTTTGGAATACTACCAATTTTGGGTAATTCTTTCATTCAGACAGGAACATCAGATGAATGGATTAGATGGCCTATAAACCATATATCAGCGGTAGGAACATATATGTAACAGAAAATTAGGAAACCAGAATGCTCTGTTAGACATTAATTCTCGTCATCCAAACCGTTAAAATAATGTATACAATAAGTTAATACTTTTTTCTTTTTCTTTTTTTTTTTTTTTTTTTTTTTTCTTTTTCTTTTTTTTTTTTCAGTCTTAAAAATAAGATGGGCAGCGCAATCGAAGCCATCTGTATCAACCTTTTCCTATAAATACCCATATCCATCGGAAGTTTGTAACAGACCATAAGCAACAACAGCCATGGCCATACATAAATCTCTCTGCCTCACTTTTCTCCTCTTTTTCCTGCCCTTTCTTTCTTCTTCCCATGCAACAATATCATCTGCAACAGCAGGACTGCCAGAAGCAGAGGCTCTACTGAAATGGAAAGCCAGCCTCTCACCAGCACAAGCTCTCCACTCATGGTCACTTCCTGCTGCTAATGCCAGCACCAACACCCTATCTCCATGCAAATGGACTGGGATCTCATGCAACAGCCTTGGAAGTGTAACAGAGATAAGCCTATCGAGTGCAGGTTTGCAAGGTAAGCTCGACAACTTGAGCTTCCCCTCATTTCCAAGCCTCATTCATCTCAATCTCGGTGGCAACACTCTCACTGGTACCATCCCAGCTCATATTGGCGCTCTTTATAAACTCACATCCCTCGATCTTTCTGCAAATAGTATGAGTGGATCAATACCCCTAGATATAGGGAATCTTGTGAATTTGAATGAGCTAGACTTGTCCATTAACCACCTAGATGCTTCTATCCCTTCCACTTTGGGGAACCTGTCAAAGCTTTCCATCTTGTACCTGCACCAAAATCGAATCTCTGGTTCCATTCCTCCACAAATTGAGAATCTAAAAGATCTGGTTCAGCTGTCATTGTCCCAGAACAATCTGACGGGTCCAATTCCTCCTTCTCTGGGTAATTTGACCATGCTCACAAATTTGCATTTGTCTACGAATCAGTTTTCAGGCACAATTCCTGCAGAATTAGGGAATCTCAAGAATTTGGTTCGGCTGACGTTGCAACGAAACAATATGACTGGTCCAATTCCTCCTGCTTTGGGTAATTTGAGAAACCTTACATGGTTGTCCCTCTACAGCAATCAAATTTCTGGTTCAATTCCTCCACAATTTGGGAATTTAATGAATCTCAATGGTCTTGATCTGTCCGATAACATTATAACAGGTTCTATCCCTTCCACTTTAGGGAACTTGACAAAGCTGACAGTCCTCTCCCTCTTTCAAAATCAAATTTCTGGTTCTATTCCTCCAGAACTTGGGAATTTAATGAGTCTCAATGAGTTAGCATTGTACTGTAACAATCTGACAGGTCCCATCCCTCCTGCTTTGGGTAATTTGAGAAACCTTACATGGTTGCTCCTCTACCGCAATCAAATTTCTGGTTCAATTCCTCCTACTTTAGGAAAGTTAACCAAGCTTACTGTATTGTCCCTTATTGACTGTCAATTATCTGGTTCGTTGCCTCAAGAAATGACAAACATGACAAATCTTTCTGAACTCTACTTGGATGGGAACAGCCTCTCTGGCTATTTACCTCAGTTATGCCAGGGCAGATCTCTTCACGTCTTCAATGCTGTTGGCAACCATTTCACTGGTGAGATCCCAAAAAGCATCAGAAATTGCACTAGCTTAACAAGAGTGCGACTTAATGGAAACCGACTTGCTGCAAATGTATCAGAAGCCTTTGGTGTATACCCGCATCTCATATTCATGGACATCAGTGACAACATGTTGTTTGGTGAACTCTCACCAAATTGGGGAGAATGCCGAAATTTGACAAAGCTACAATTATCCGGGAACATGATCACCGGTAGAATTCCTCCTGAGATAGGGCAGTTGACGCAGCTAAGTGTGCTTGGTCTTTCTTCAAACCAGCTGGTAGGCGAGATTCCAAAGGAATTTGGGAGGCTGACTTCTTTGTTCAACTTAACTTTAAATGAAAACCAGCTCTCTGGTCAGATACCCCAAGAGATTGGAAAACTATCCAATTTAGAGGTTCTTGACTTGTCAATGAATCACCTAAGTGGTCCAATACCACCTCAATTAGGTGATTGCTTTAAACTCCAATATCTGAAATTGAGTGAAAATGTTTTAAATGGAAGCATTCCTTTTCAGATCGGTAACCTAGTATACCTACAGGGTTTACTAGATCTAAGTCACAACTCCCTCAATGGACAGATATCACCACAACTCACGAAATTGATTCGGCTGGAAAAGTTAAACCTCTCCCACAACATGCTGTCAGGCTTCATTCCACCTTCTTTTGAAGGGATGTTCAGCTTGCAATCCATTGATTTTTCATTCAATGCTTTGGAAGGTCCTCTTCCCAATAGCAAAAGTTTTCAGAAGGCTCCTGCAGAGGCATTCATAAATAATAAAGGCTTATGTGGTGAAGTACAAGGTTTGCAACTTTGCAATGCCTCTTCAATCAATCGTGGTGATGCAATGAAAGGTCACAAAGTTGTGATCCTCATTATTCTTCTTGTCTCAGCGGCCTTGTTTCTTTTATTTATAATCATTGGCATTTCTTACATTTATTACCAAAGAAGAAGAAATATAAAGAAAGGGGTTGTTGAGAGGAGGAACGGAAATCCATTTTCAATATGGAATTATGATGGGATTGCTGTGTTTGAAGACATCGTGGAGGTGACAGAGGGTTTTGACGACAAATACTGCATTGGAATTGGAGGGTATGGAAAAGTTTACAAAGCAAATCTACCAGTGGGTCAGGTAGTAGCTGTGAAGAAACTTCACCCACTCGAAGGAGAGGATCAATCTGATCAAAGAAGTTTTAGAAATGAGATACAAGCATTAACCGAAATCCGCCATCGCAATATAGTGAAGCTTTATGGCTTTTGCTGCCATGCTCGATGCTCGTTTCTCATCTATGAGTACATGGAAAGGGGAAGCTTGGCAAGTATCCTAAGCAATGATGAAGGAGCTGCACAATTGGACTGGACACTAAGGGTGAAGATTATTAAAGGTGTGGCCTATGCTTTATCTTACATGCACCATGATTGCACCCTGCCAATTGTCCATCGAGACCTATCAAGCAACAACGTTCTACTGAATTCAGAACTTGAGGCCAGTGTTTCTGATTTTGGCACTGCACGATTGCTGATACCTGATTCATCCAATTGGACTATGCTTGCAGGCACTTATGGATACATCGCTCCTGGTTAGTCACTAATATATTCTCAACACTGAATAATTTTATCATAAATTAGCTTTTATTTTTCTTAATATTTTCTATTTTTTGTTGAAATTATTTATTATAAAATTTGTGCATTAGTTACCACACTATTGTCAAATGGGGAAATATTCTAAGGCAAATGGAATATGAGAAAATTCATATTTGAAAATATTAAGAAATGTTCACCACACTTTATTTGCTATTAAATTTCTGGCATTGACCATTTTTAACTGTACATTTGTTGGCCACCAATTGGTTGGATAGAATCCTTCCACAAGTGTTATTTATGGGATCTTCTCTATCTACCACATGGGTCATGTTTCCAGATGGTCTGGATTGATTTACATGCACACCAAGTTGAGATGGATGAGCAAGGGGTAATTAATAAGTGATTGAAAAAGCTCATGTCTTCTGGCCTATGCTATTAAATCTGAGAATGATGCATCAGGAAATGGAAATCGGACTGCGTATTGAGTTATTCAGTATGCTTTTATCGTACTGAGTAAACTTAGTTGAGTTCACTGTGAATGTATGTGGTTTATCCACACCGTCCATCCATTTTTCCTGCTAAATTTAGCGGTTAAGCACAAAATTGAAGTATATCCAAAGCTCAAGTGGACCATACCATAGGAAACAATGTGGAATAATTATTTCCACTGTTGCAACCTTCCTAGGGTCCACGGTAATTTTTATTTGTCATCCAACCTGTTCATAATATCACAAAGACATGGATGAAGAGAAAACACAAACATCAGCTTGAAAAAAAACTTCCGTGGCCTCCAAGAAATTTTCAATGGTAGAGGTTCAATCACACTGTTTACTATGGTGTGGTCCACTCGAGATTTTTGGGCTGAAGAATCTCTCTCCCTTGCCGTAGAGTTCAAATACAGAGCTGAAGAAGAAGAAGATTCAATCAGGCTGTTTTGGGCTCAAGCCCTAAACTGATCTTTTAAAATGGATAAATGGAGTGGATATATTAAATAAATAACAGTGGACCGTACAGAGTTTACTCAGTATGCTACCGGTACTAAGTTACTCAGTAGGCAATCAGCTTCCCAGGAAATGTCGCATCGTGAAATGCTCTACCAAGAGATCCTATAGCATGAGCTTGGGCTTTCCCTGTTGTATAAGGGTTCCTCAGCTCTAATATCCAGACTGTCCATGTGATGTCTCACACAATGAATGCCCCACACAACAAACGAAGTTTCTAGATTGGAAAATCCTAGCCATTGAATCTATGGTCTTTTTTGTTGAATGTGCGCAATTACCTTTTATTTCTCGATCATCTATCCGTTGGCCACCAAAATGGTTAGGATTTCCAACTAGAGAATTGCCAATGCGTGAGCCATCCAACCTGGGGCCCACCATGTCAATGGTTTGGATCCTGGAACTATGGACCTCACTAGTAAAAACTTAAAACCTTAGATACTCTTGAGCACGTTTGTTGGTTGTTTCCTTTACTTCCTACGTAGAGAAAGAGTTTATCTATTGATGATTAGCAAAGAATAAAGAATATGATTGAACAATCTTCTATCATGTAGAGCTTGCCTATACAATGAGGGTGACTGAGAAATGCGATGTCTATAGCTTTGGTGTTGTGGCACTTGAATTGATGATTGGAAGGCATCCGGGGCAACTCATCTCCTCCTTGTCATCACCAAATAGAGATGATACACTGCTAAAGGATATGTTGGACGAACGTCTCTCCAATCCGACGGCGGAGGTTGCACACGAAGTCATATTTGCAGTGTCCATGGCCCTTGCATGCATTCGGCTGGATCCTGACTCTCGACCAACCATGCACCATGTGGCTCAGGAGCTATCTGTTGGTGGGCCTTCTTTCTCCCTAGAGTCATTTCATGTACTTACATTTCGTCAACTGATGGATCTCAAGGTATAATTGGGTGTATGAAAATCAGTGAGGTTGTGGGCATGTAGTGGCAAGAACATTATTGCTGTGTGTCTATTGTATGAAAATAATCAACCACGGGGGTGTTTTTCTTGTTATGATGTGTACACAGTTCAGTGTGTGGATTTGATGTTTATATAGAATATATATTTCTAGAATTGGTGATAAAAACCAAAATGTAATAAAAGTAGGATGAAAGAATAAAGATGTTTTCTTGTTTGATGGTTATCTTCTAACCCAAGGTTTTTATGCCCAAGAAGTTAAACTCCTAGGGATTGTAATCCTTTTCTGTGATACCTTTAATATGAATGGTTGAGATTGTTTTTGAAAAATAGGTCCAATCAACCATTTGTTATGTCATAGATTGCTACACACACACACACACGCACACACATAAAGATAGGTGGGCTCATTATAATGTTTATGAGAAATTCACCATTTTTGTTCATTTTTTCTGGTCATGTTAGGACGTGGGAAAAATAATGAGGTATATCTATAATTCAACCAGGCCACACAACAAAAAAATGTGAGTAGTTAAATGCCTACCGTTGAAACTTTCCTAAGGTCTACCATTATTCTTATATACCATCAATGCTGTCAGGGTCATTCTTACTAGAATGACCTGAAAATACAAAAATATTAGCTCAATCCAAAACTTCTGTAACCCATCAATGTTCACCAGCAGACATCCTTTCCTCACTATTTCTTACCGTGAAGCCTACATGATTTTCAGATCTGCCCCACTTTTTGTCTCATGCCCTAACATGAAATAAATTTTTTAAAAAAATAGATGGATGATGTTGATTTCTCACAATATGATGGTGGGCCCTAACTAACTTCCTATCACATTAAGCTTCCTCGAGAGGTTGCCGCATCTTCTCGTGCATTTTGAATGTTTATCATCCAATGGCTCATGCTAAGACACGACTCGACCATATGTTACAGTTTTATGCGCTCAACCTTATAATACCATTTCCCAAAATGCTCACCTGTGCAACAGTTCTCATCGGGAACTCATGAAAACATTTTTAAAACCTATCTCCCGTTATGAGTTTAAGATCTAAACTATCCATGTGATGCAGCACCCCATGAAACTACCTTGCCGAACTTTTACCCTAACCCAAAACTTTGGTGGACAATGGAAAAAAAATTCCCCCTTGATTTTCCTTTCTTTTTTCCATGGCTGACCGAAGTATCGGATCAAAGTAAAAGTTGGACCATAGGGATTTCATGGGTGTTGCATCACATGAACAATTCAGATCTTGCACTCAGAACGCAAGAGATGAGTTCTCAAAGTTCTCATGAGTTCTCGTGAGAACTGGTGAGCAGGTGAGAGGCATGCTCACCTGTGCACCTACGCACGTACGCATCTTTGTACACGTGTCATGGGCGTCTAATCCGAATAGTTCATGTGATGTGAAATCCCGTGAAATCCCATGAAACCCCAAGGGATAAATTTTCACCCTGATCTAAAATTTTAGTGAGCCCAATCAAAGAGAAATGAAAATCGAGGAAACTATTTTCATTCTTCATGGCCCAACAAAGTTTTCAATCAAAGTAAAAATTAGGCATGTGGGTTTTATGAGGTGTTGCTTCATGGGTTTTATGAGGTGTTGCTTCAAGTAGACAATTCAGTTGGAATATCATAGATGAGACTTGCTTCTAACCCAGGTTTATGAGAATTTCTCTTTATTGAGTTTCAGGGAATCGTCCTTCTCAGGATTCTTGTTATTAGTATTCTCTACTGCATGTACTTTGGATAAGAAATTTCCATTTTCTATCTTTTTATCGCGGTCGTGGGATTCTTTCTCAATTCGAAGATGTTTCTGGATTTGTTCCAGTATGTACTCTTCTGTCTTATATAACAACTTCTTTCTATAGTCATTTCACATTAGGGGAAACTTTGCGATAATAGGCCCAACATGGAACGCAAGAGATGGCCCACAATGTACAAAACAAGCAGACGGCTTTTTCAGCCGTTCATTATTTCATTCATTGTGGATGACCGGACTAGGCCTAATTTTTGCATCAGGGGATCTCAAGGTGAGGCCCACCTGATGGACATCATGGATCTTGCAAACGCAGGCTGTAAAATAACTTTACCAAATATCCGCAACCTTAATACAATGCTCCAGCTGTGAGATTGATCCCATGATATGTACATGGAATCTAAACCGTGCATCTGGTGCAACTCTTCATTTTCAACTTACATTCAAAGAATCACCCTGATACAAAATTCAGGTGGGCCACACCAAAGGGAGAGAAGTATGATCACATGTAAAACATATATCTTCACGTGCTGTGGCCCACCTGACTTTTCGAATGGCCTATTTTTCGTGCGTCCCTTCAACCTTCCATTTAAACACCTGGCCGGATCCAACATTCCATGTGTAAGTTTCTATAGTGGGTCCCCCATCGTTCAGTGGTCCACCTGAGTCAATGGATCGGGCTGGATTGTTCATCAGACGGACCACACTTGTGTGATGAAATGGACAGTTAGTAGGATGAACGATCTATATTTATTAACATGCACACGTGATCCACCTAATCAACGGTCTGCCTTGCTTTTCAGGCCATGGAACATAGAAAGTATTAACAACCTAATAACAGTCCTGATCTCACAGATGCCACGGTGGCTCGTGTGTGCTGATGGTAACATTCAGATGGCGACTGTCACGTCTGGCCATACACCGGAAACGGATTGGCTACTCCCCCTGCCTCCAGCCCGGTGGCTGATGGTTGGTGCTATGTGGGCCCCACCATGATGTATATGTTTCATCCATTCTGTTCGTCCATTTTTACAGGTCATTTTAGGGCTTGAAACTAAAAATGAGAGGGATATAAATCTCAGGTGGATCACACCACATGAAAATAATAGGGATTGGATATCTACCATTAAAATCATCCTAAGGCCCACTGTACTGTTTATTTGACATCCAAATATATTTATTAGGTCATGATAAAATTAAAATGGGCCCACCATTCTGATATAAAAAAATGTAAGTTGAGGGGGAAAAGGCATGCCATTTTAACTTTGAGCCAAAAACAAATAACCATCACCAAGATTTCAGCAATGTATCTTTTTGGCAAATCAACCCATGGAAGAAAGAAAAAAAAAAATTTATTTAAAAAAAAAAAAAAATTAAAAAAATATATATGAGGAATTACGACAAAATTTCTCATGTATATAGCAGGACAGAGTACATACCTCCCCCAAGCAATACCTACCAACCATAGATAAGCAACTGCTTAAATGGGAGGATGGATAGTCCAGTCGTGCATGGGCTTCTTGAACTTCATCCAAACAAATCATCATTGTCATATCCCAAACCAGTATCGAGTCTCTCTCCAGAATCGTCAAGGGACTTCCCTTCAGTACCTTTTGTTAAACCAGCTTGATCTTCCACAGCCTCACCCGATGCATAGGCCCAAGAAGACCTGACTTTGACGGGAACGGCATCTGCATATAGGTCATTCATAAATACTGCCCTTTGGAATTTCTCAACCATGTGCTGACCCCAAATCTATTATAAATACTCTGTAGTTGGAAATGTAAATTGCTGTAAATGCTTGCATGGTTGAGAAATTACCCAATTTTCAGGATTTAACAAAACACAAGCAATACAGCTCCTTCATAATCCAATCAAGAGATTTGCAAAGCCCAAACAAGTGTGCAAGGCAGCACACCACATATATGCCAGCATGGCACATTGGTACAAGATCCAATCCATTAGATGAATTGCACAGGTGAATTTCCCACATGGTAGGCTAGGGTAAATGTCATCCAACCATCTAGCAGAGTCACCCCACTTAGAGATTTTAATGACCCAAAATTCATGATGATCCAACAATCATGTGGGCCACCAGGTGAGTTTGGACGTTTTTTTATGGTTGTGTATTGTTTTTTATGATATGATTCATTTAATGATTGTATATGCTTGGTTTAAAAAAATAAATAAATAAATAAAATCATATAATAGGAATTAGTTGAGAAAAATACTCAGCAGAGTGTTATGGATGATAAGCAAGCAGTTAGAAATTATTGAGAAATTGATACCGGGCATAGAACAAATTCAGAATAGTTGGTCTAAATTATATGTACCAGTTTAGATGCTTCATGATTAAAAAACTAATTTCATTTTAATATGTTAGATTGGTAGATATTTGTTGGACGGTTAAAAATGATATATATATATATATATATATATATATGTGTGTGTGTGTGTGTGTGTGTGTGTGTGTGTGTGTGTGTGTGTGTGTGTGTGGGACCTTATTTCAAAAAAAAAGATGTCAATGAATATGAGGTTTAGATTGTTTAACTAAACTGATTTTCAGATTGTAAGCTAGTGATGGCGGGGGTGTCCTGTTTTTGAGTGCCAGTGTATCCACGTCATACAAAGAGTATTAAATAACTTCCCTCACGTGATTGACGGGTCAGATGGCTTATAAACAACATAGTGGGCCCCATTATATAAAGCTATTGACATTCATCTAAAAACCCTTCAAATTCACCTGAAGGTTTTTGGACCTGACGATAGCTCACTTGAAATATGGATGGGCCTGATTCAACTTTCATGTTTCATGGTGGGGCGACACTATTTAAGCAATTGCATTGCATAGAATAAAAGCTCATAGTTCCAAAACTCACTGAGTCAACTCGAAGCTCATAAAGATTTCTAACCGAGTTTCATGAAAATTCATAACACAACTGGAAAGACCCGCTGCCACTTGGGTGACTCGACGGTCGATAGAGTCACCCGTGGGGCAGGAAAAGAAAGACTCAAATTATTTAGTGGATGGGATTCAAACCCATAACCACCAGCAAAAGTACCAAGCATTGGTAGGACAACTTTGCAAATCTCTGAGGCATCCTAATTTTGCAGTGGGACAAGCTTGTTAGATGTGCAAGATGTCGGATCCTTACTCTTGCTCGGGTGGTAGACTCTTAGGAGTTTCAACACCCCATCAAGGGTTCGAGTATCGATAAGTGGTGAAATTCCACTAGTGTGAGTGTGTGTGCGTGTGGTAAAAGAAAAAATGGGGAAAAAAAAACAGAAGAATAAAAAAGAAGAGAAGTGCAAGATGTCATGCAAACACCATAGTGAACCCACATACTAATTAGTTGGACATATGACTAATTATTTTAGGACTTCTATTTGGTGGGCCCCACATACCAATTAGTTAGACATACAAGTAGTTGTTTTAGGACCTCTATTTGGTCGGCCCCACATGATCATCAAGCTAAATCATATGAAGATCAAGTCATTCCTTGCGCAAAAATTAATGGCTTCTCAAGATACGATTTATCTTATTTTTAATTTATCATATCTTCATTATTGATGTATAGACAATTCGTTAATTCTCAAATTAAGTATAATAGTTGTATTCTTTATTTTAAATATTACTTAATTAATTTATTAAATACTGAGTTGAGGCAATCGAGTCTTCGAGTATACCTAACCTGATTGGATATCGTCGTGTCGAATTTTTTAGTTTTTAAATTATGAAAAAAACCCTAATAATCCCAAGCACAACACTTATAAAATACATTAGTCTATCTTGCAAACACTTATATAGAAACACTTGTAAAATACCTTAATTTATCTTGCAAACACTTATATTGAAACTGCTGCTTGTTTTTTTTTATATGGAAGATCAAATGACATTCCATTCAAGTCCAAAGCTCAAATGTCACACATATATTACATGTTGATGCAGTTTTCTGGTTGATCCATCTTAGACCCTTGAGTACTTGCACAAAGAACAAAAGATGGAAGACCCTAGCTAATGCAGAAGACCCTCTGATGCCAAAGTCAGGAATCCAAGTCTTGTAGAAGTGGTCTAAGAGTAGAGACAGTATATGAGTGTGTACCTTTCACCATTAGAAGTGCTTCTATTTATAGTTATGAAGAGGTAGTAACATAGGGGAACTTCCCTATGTAGTAGGTGCCTGTTGTAAATGGATTAGGATCCATATACTGTGGGGAATCTCCTGAAATTCTCGGCGGAGATCTCGAGACCCCGAGCTTATCATGGATTAGCTTCCGCAATCCTTGCAGAAGACAACGGGTCGTTCCTTTGAATAAGGTTGGACCACGGACGCGGATAAGGTCGGATGAGTTTCTCCTCAGCTGCCGACTTATCCTTTCAATTAGGAAGAACATCATTACAAAAGTTCTTTGTGATGTATAATTTTTGTAGGCTTTAACTTCTCCATGAGTCCTGATGGTCTCTTCAGGCCATTCCTCGAAGTGTCTATTCTGGGTCATGCCGACCATTAGGCCAACCATTAGGTCGACCTTGGTCGAGCCGGCCATTAGGCATCGGGGCATGCCGAGTCTCAACCTGACTTGCCTTCCTCGGTCGGTCCATTTTTCCCATACCATTACACATTGCATGTGCACATGTACTTGTGCATGAGGATGCACAAAAATTATTAAACTCTAGATAAAAAATTGTAGACCATTGAAAATTCTTGAGCCCAAATGTTAAAACTATGGGTAGAGGGCCCATGGACTCGAGCAATTTGTCATATGTTTAGCTTGGCCTAGCCCACTTCTAGCCCATGGTTTAAACCTCTAGCCACCAAGGTCTTTGGTTGAAGTACAACATGCCAAAAATAATAGTTCAAGATAAGGTTGTATATGGGTCAGCAGACCTGATGGAGTACCCATACCCAACCCAGCCTAGACCCGACCCGACCCGTTTGTTAAATGATATAGATTTGGGTCAAAGACCAAACTTAGTTGCTAAACAGATCTGGATCTAGCTTCCTTTATATTAGGCCCCACTCAATCCGACCAAAACGCATTTAGTACATTAGCGGGTTTGGTATATTTTGTAAGGGACTCATCCAGATTGGACCTATCCAAACTCATATTTAAACTTGGTAAAAATGCTTGCATACCTTGACAATTAACATAGAAAAATGAGAAATCCATCTCATGTTTAATTGAAAATACGAGATACCACGGAATCCAAGTCAATGTGCAGAAGATAGTGGGCTTAGTATTTTTTTTTTTTAAATTTTTTCGATTAGCTTGTTAGTAACACCCACTGTCAATGTTAGCCACCCCCACTAGGGAATCGATACCAAGACCTCAATGTGTTGAAACGGGGTATCTTTCACTCAGTCTGCCACTTGAGCTATGTATCAAGGGGCAGTGGGCTTAGTAATTTAGGATGTACGCGGATCTCCCTTAAGTGTGTTTGGTTCAAGGTCTAGATATCCCTTAACCAGACTCATTAAACCTAGCACATTTATAAATAGATTTATATGGATCTCTTTCTACTGGACCTATTAAACCCAACACATTTGTAAATAGATTTACGTGGATCTCTTTTTACCATGCTCTAACCCAATTATAAATAGATTTAATGGAGTTGACTTAGACCTGACTCAAACCTGCCCATTTAATACAAGTGTGTGGACCTAGACGAGCAAATTTGGTTTTGACTAAACTGGCTTCAAACCCAAACATTTATAGCCCTAATTCCAACCAACTTGTCTCAGTTAGGCACCTTATTCTAAATATATTAAAACATAAGGGGCTCTTTGGTTGCAGCACTTGTTTAATTCCAAATATTCTATTGTGATACAAGGGGTATATGTGTTATAGGTGTGAGGATCATCTTCAAGCACTGTAAATGTATGTATATTAGACTTTCAATCTCTTTCATGTACCACATGTTCCACATATACCATACATTTTAAGTACTTGCTACATGTGTTAGGTTAACAATGTGGTACATGTAGCAAGTAAATGCAAATCACATGTGGCAAGGAAATGCAAATCACATGTGCTAGATTACTAAAAACATGAGCTCACTTTTCAGACAAGCCTTCTTTCAAAATCATGTGCAAATGTTACACGTGTAGGGGTGTACATCGAGTCGAGCTGGCCTCAGCTTGACTCGGCTCAACTCAGTCCTCGAGCCTGATTGGCTATCTCCGCTCAGTTCGGTCAGCCGCTCGGGGCGGTTTAAGCCGAGTTCGCCATTGCAGCATTTTCACAAACACCTAGATTTCTCCTTCAAAATCTCACTATATTTGAGATAGCAACAATAGTTTTACAGGTACTTTATCAAACACCTTTTAAGCAACATAAAAATCAAGAAAAAAAAGGTGTTGGTTTCATATACATACCTTCCTTACCACCAGCCACACTTCTGAGTCATTTCATCAAACACTTGGTGAACAACATCAATATCAAAGTAAAAAAAGGGTGTTGGTTTCATATACATGCCTTCCTTGCCACTAGCCACACTTCTGAGTCATTTTATCAAACACTTGGTAAGCAACATCAATATCAAAGTAATCGAGTCACCAAACTGGTTCGATTCGAGTTCGGTTCAAACTGGGTTCGATCTGAGTTGAGTCGAGCCGGGGGCTAGCTCGAACTCATTTTCGAGCTAAAAAAAAGATCAACTTGACTTAAACTTAGCTTTGAACCGAGTTGAATTGGGCTTTTTTGAGTCAAGTCGAGCGAGCTAGCCGAGCGGGATCCTTACTCCTGCTCGGGTGGTAGACTCGCAGTAGTTTCAACACCCGTCAAGGGTTTGAATATCCATAGGTGGTGAAATCCCACTGGCGTGTCGCGTGAGTGTGTGGGAGTGTGTGCGTTCGTGCGTGTGTAAAATAAAAAAATAAAAAAAATAAAAAAACTAAAGGCGAGCTAACCGAGCTAGCTCGGTTTGTGTACACCACGAGTGTGACAATAGCCTTCCTACCTCTCTATCTTAGGTGGACAGATCATTCTGAGTCATTTTCCCTCCGTTTTACTCATGTACGTCAGTCACCCTTTATCACCTCTGGTGGGCCCACATGGCTGTATCATGATCAGATCTAGATCATGCTTCTGAGGGCTGGATCTAGCCGTACAATATCATGCTAACGGGACATTCTATCCCCCTTGGCTATTTCGCATGTAATCCAAGGCATACAGGTGAGATGATCCCCAGCCGTCCAACTGGTGGCTATCAAATGGGCGGTTAAAAATGAAACGATCAGTTGTCCAAATTCAACAAGCGAAATGTAAACATGTAACAGTTAAGATCCTCCAATTAGTGCTAGTTCCTTTGGTGGGAAGCTACGTGGGGCCCACAGAGATGGCCATGACGGGACGCGGATTGCTTGCAAAGCTTGCTGCAGGAACTCCAAGCGGCCGAAAAGCTATGTGGGGCCCATCGTGATGTTCGTTGTAAATCCATACGGTTCATTCATTTTGCAACATCTTGTTAGGACGTTAGCCCAAAAATGACAAAGATCCAAAACCCAAATGGACCGCATGACAAGAAAAAACCGAAAATTGCCTGCGTATCATCAATCACAGTATGCCAGAGTATAATCAACACCCAGTCAAAGGGTTCGAGTATCCATAGGTGGTGAAATCCCACTGGTGTAGTGGCGGGAGTCGGTGAGGGTGTGTGTGCGTGTAAATAAATAAATAATGAGAAATTTAAAATAAATAATGAGATATTTGCGACTGTACGACCCATTTATGGCCCATTTATGTTACCAAGCCCACCTTATTTTACCTTGCAAGAATAAGCCCCAGCTGCGAGTTAAAATCATATTTAAATTTCTGATTCGTATACTTACGAGTTAAAATCATTTACATCTGATTCGTATACACCTTAAATCATATTTACACCTTAAACCATATTTACATCTTAAATCATTTACACCTTAAATCATATTTACATCTGATTCGTATACTTGCGAGTTAAAATCATTTAAATCAAATTGGTTTAAATTAAAACATCAGACGCCTTCCCAAAGGTCGAAAATGCCCTTACATTTTCCTTCAAGCGGATCGGCCGGTGCTCGAAGATGAGCGCTGACGCTCCTCGAACTCCGAGTTATACGAACGGTTCCAAAGAGATCAACGTTACATGGGCCCCACAGTTATGTATTTATTATATCCACAGCGTTCATCCATATTTCGAGATCATTTCGGAGCATTATCCAAAAAAAAAAATCATATCCAAAGATCAACTGGACCACACCACAGAGAGCAACAAAAAATTGATTTTCACCATTGAAACTTTTGTAGGGTCCACCATAACATTTATTTTTCATCCAATCTATTCATAAGGTTACAAAGACCTGGATGAAGAGGGAAAACAAATTTCGTAATGATCCAAAACTTCTGTGACCCCTAAAAGGGTTTCAACAGTAGACGTTCAAAGCAGAATGGTAAAGCCATTTGCTACGATCAGATGTTTCACTATCTATAAATTCCCTAATCCATAACAATAGAAGTCTATCTGGGGTGGTCTCGCCGAACTAGCGGCTCCCGCGCCACTTGCTAGCCTGTTCGGCAAGGCCACGCCCATCTGGCAACTGTAGCCATGAAATGACAATTTTTTTTATATTTTTTTATTTTTACATGGAGAACTTTATTCTGCCTATAATTTTCTCTAACACACACACACACACACACACACACACATAAGCATATAAAAAAATTTTCCCTCTTTTTTCATTTATTTCTTTATTTATTTAACAAGAATATCTTCTAAACTAAAATTAGTTACATGATGTACCCTATATGATTTTGGGGTAGGAGAAGCTACTTTAACCAACCAAACTAGTTATTTTCCAAGATTCCATCAAGTTGATGGTTGAAAATACATTTTATTCACTTAGCCGTCAATTTCATTCATTTCATTTACTTCGTGATCAATTCCATGTATTTCACGATCAATCCCAATGATTCTGTTTTGATTCACAGTCATTTCCATGCATTTCATGGTCAATTCCCTTCACTTCACGGTCATTTTTATGCATTTCACTATCATTTCCCTACACTTCACGGTCATTTCCATGCATTTTATGGTCATTCCCAACAATTCTGTTTTGATTCACGGTCATTTCCACGCATTTCACGGTCAATTCACTTCACTTCACACTCAATTCCATGCATTTCACGGTCATTCCCGGCGATTCCGTGTTGATTCACGGTCATTTCCATGCATTTCATGATCAATGCCCTTCACTTCCATGCATATCTGAATTTGTCATCCGCGATGTACCACAAGCCCTGTGAACCCTATGACCTCCCATTCAGTTGGATTTTTTTAAAGCTTCATTGGGTGATGCACAGCCCAAAAAGACAGTCACATGCATGGAAATGAGCATGAAGGGAAGCGAATGGACCATGAAGTGAAGGGGCATGATCATGAAATGTGTCGAAATAATCGTGAATCAACACGGAATAGGCGGGAATGACCGTGATATGAATGGAAATGACCCTGAAGTGAGGCGATTGTACCACGAAATGCGTGGAAATGACAGTGAAGTGAAGGGGCATGACCGTGAAATGCTCCGAAATGACCGTGAATCAATACGGAATAGGCTGGAATGACCGTGATATGCATAGAAATGATCGTGAAGTAGGGCGATTGCATCGTGAAATGCGCAAAAATGACTATGAAGTGAAGGGGCATGACCGTGAAATGCGGCAAAACGACCGTGAATCAACACGGAATAGGCGGGAATGACAGTGATATGCATGAAAATGACCGTGAAGTGAAGCGATTGTACCGCGAAATGTGCGGAAATGACTGCGAAGTGAAGGACCATGACCGTGAAATGCGTCGAAATGACCGTGAATCAACATAGAATAGGTGGGAATGACCGTGATAAGCACAGAAATGACCGTGAAGTGAGGTGATTGGACCGCGAAATGCAAGGAAATGACTGCGAAGTGAAGGGGCATGACCGTGAAATGCGTCGAAATGATCGTGAATCAACACAGAATAGGCGGGAATGACCGTGATATGCATAGAAATGACCGTGAAGTGAGGTAATTGTACCACGAAATGCGCAGAAATGAACGTGAAGTGAAGGGCCATGACCATGAAATGCATCGAAATGACCGTGAATCAACACGGAATAGGCGGGAATGACCATAATATGCATGAAAATGACCATGAAGTGAGGTGATTGGACCGCAAAAAGTGCGGAAATGATCATGAAGTGAAGGGGCATGACCGTGAAATGCGTCGAAATGACCGTGAATCGACACGAAATAGGCGGGAATGACCATGATATGCATGAAAATGATCGCAAAGTGAAGCGATTGGACCTTAAAACGCGCGGAAATGACCCTGAAGTGAAGGGGCATGACTATGAAATGCACCGAAATGACGGTGAATCAACAGGGAATAGGCGGGAATGACCGTGGTATGCAAGGAAATTACCGTGAAGTGAGGCAATTGGACTGTGAAATGCGCGGAAAGGACCATGAAGTGAAGGAGAATGACCATGAAATGCGGCGAAATGACTGTGAATCAACATGGAATAGGCGGGAATGACCGTGATATGCATGGAAATGACCATGAACTAAGGCGATTGTATCGCGAAATGCACGGAAATGACTGTGAAGTGAAGGGCCATGACCTTGAAATGCATCGAAATGACCATGAATCAACACGGAATAGGCGGGAATGACCGTGATATGTATGGAAATGACAGTGAAGTGAGGCGATTAGACCGCGAAATGCGCGAAAATGACTGTGAAGTGAAGGGGCATGGCCGTGAAAAGCGTCGAAATGACCGTGAATTAACACGGAATAGGTGGGAATGACCGTGATATGCATGAAAATGACCGTGAAGTGAGGCGATTGTACCGTAAAATGCGCAGAAACGACCGTGAAGTGAAGGGCCATGACCGTGAAATGCGTCGAAATGATCGTGATATGCATGGAAATGACTGTGAAGTGAGGCGATTGGACGGCGAAATGCACGAAAATGATCGTGAAGTGAAGGGGCATGACCGTGAAATGCGTCGAAATGACTGTGAATCAACATGAAATAGGTAGGAATGACCGTGATATGCATGAAAATGACCATGAAGTGAAGCGATTGGACATTGAAATGAGCGGAAATGACCATGAAGTGAAGCGATTGGACATTGAAATGAGCGGAAATGACCATGAAGTGAAGGGGCATGACCGTGAAATGCGTCGAAATGACCGTGAATCAACACGAAATAGGTGGGAATGACCGTGGTATGCATGGAAATGACCGTGAAGTGAGGCAATTGGACTGTTAAATGCGCGAAAATGACTGTGAATCAACACGGAATAGGCGGGAATGACTGTGATATGCACGGAAATGACCGTGAAGTGAGGCGAATGGACCGTGAAGTGCGTGGAAATGACCGTGAAGTAAAGGGGCATGACCATGAAATGTGTCGAAATGATCGTGAATCAACACGGAATAGGCGGGAATGACTGTGATATGCATGGAAATGACCGTGAAGTGAGGCGATTGTACTGTAAAATGCGTAGAAATGACAGTGAAGTGAAGGGCCATGATCGTGAAATGTGTCGAAATGACCATGAATCAACACGGAATAGGTGGGAATGACCGTGATATGCATGGAAATGACCGTGAAGTGAGGCGATTGGACGCCGAAATGCACGAAAATGATCGTGAAGTGAAGGGGCATGACCTTGAAATGCGTCAAAATGACTGTGAATCAACACAGAATAGGCAGGAATGACCGTGATATGCATGGAAATGACCATGAAGTGAAGCGATTGGACATTGAAATGAGCGAAAATGACCATGAAGTGAAGGGACATGACCATAAAATGCGCCGAAATCACCGTGAATCAACACAGAATAGGCGGGAATGACCGTGGTATGCATAGAAATGACCGTGAAGTGAGGCAATTGGACTGTTAAATGCGCGAAAATGACTGTGAAGTGAAGGAGAATGACCGTGAATGCGCCAAAATGTCTGTGAATCAAAACGGAATAGGCGGGAATGACTGTGATATACATGGAAATGACCGTGAAGTGAGGCAAATGGACCGTGAAGTGCGTGAAAATGACCATGAAGTGAAGGGGCATGACCGTGAAATGTGTCGAAATGATCGTGAATCAACACGGAATAGGCGGGAATGACCGTGATATGCATGGAAATGACCGTGAAGTGCAACAATTGGACCGTGAAATGCACAAAAATGACCATGATATGCATGGAAATGACCGTGATATGCATTTCTTAGTCCAATCGCTTCACTTCACGGTCATTTCCATGCATATCACGGTCATTCCCGGTGATTCTGTGTTGATTCACAGTCATTTCGACGCATTTCACGGTCATGGCCCTTCAGATCACGGTCATTTTTGCGCATTTTGTGGTACAATCGCTTCACTTCACAGTCATTTCCATGCATATCACGATCATTCCCGCCCATTCCGTGTTGATTCACGGTCATTTTGACGCATTTCACGATCATGCCCCTTCATTTTATGGTCATTTTTGCGCATTTTGTGGTACAATTGCCTCACTTCACGGTCATTTCCATGCATATCACGTCATTCCCGCCTATTATGTGTTGATTCACGGTCATTTCGATGCATTTCATGATCATGCCCCATCACTTCACGGTCATTTTCGTGCACTTCACGGTCCATTCACCTCACTTCACAGTCATTTCCATGCATATCACAGTCATTCCCGCCTATTCCATGTTGATTCATGGTCATTATGGCGCATTTCATGATCATGCTCCTTCACTTCACAGTCATTTTCGCGCATTTTATGGTCCAATTATTTCACTTCATGATCATTTCCATGCATATCACAGTCATTCCCGCCTATTTCGTGTTGATTCATGGTCATTTTGGCGCATTTCACAATCATGCCCCTTCACTTCACGGTCATTTGCGCGCACTTCACGGTCCATTCGCCTCACTTCACGTTCATTTCCATGCATACCACAGTCATTCCTGCCTATTTCGTGTTTATTCACGATCATTTCGACGCATTTCACGGTCATGTCCCTTCACTTCACAGTCATTTCCACGTATTTCATGGTTCAATCGCTACACTTCACAGTCATTTCCATGCATATCACGGTCATTCCCGCCTATTCTGTGTTGATTCACGGTCATTTTGGTGCATTTTATGGTCATGCCCCTTCACTTCACGGCCATTTTTGCATATTTCACAATCCAATCGCCTCACTTCACGGTTATTTCTATGAATATCACGGTCATTCATGGGGATTTCATGTTGATTCGCGGTCATTTCAGCGCATTTCACTGTCTTGCCCCTTGACTTCACGATCATTTTCGTGCATTTTGCGGTCCAATCACTTCACTTCACGGTCATTTCCATGCATATCACGGTCATTCCCGCCTATTCTGTGTTGACTCACGGTCATTTCGACGCATTTTACGGTCTTCTCCCTTGACTTCACGGTCATTTTCGCGCATTTCGCGGTCCAATCGCCTCACTTCACGGTCATTTCTATGCATATCATGGTCATTCCCTCCTATTCCGTGTTGATTCACAGTCATTTGGGCGCATTTCACAGTCATGCCCCTTCACTTCTTGATCATTTTCGTGCATTTCGCGGTCCAATCGCCTCACTTCACGGTCATTTCCATGCATATCATTGCCATTCCCATCTATTCCGTGTTGCTTCACAGTCATTTCCGTGCATTTCACGGTCTTGCCCCTTCACTTCACGGTCATTTCCGCACATTTCGCGATCCAATCGCCTCACTTCACGTCATTTTCATGCATATCATGGTCATTCCCGCCTATTCCGTGTTGATTCACGGTCATTTCGACACATTTTACGGTCATGGCCCTTCACTTCACGGTCATTTCCGCGCATTTTGCGGTCCAATCGCCTCACTTCACGATCATTTCCATGCATATCACGGTCATTCCCGCCTATTCCGTGTTGATTCACGGTCATTTTAGCGCATTTCACGATCTTGCCCCTTCACTTCACGGTCATTTCCACGCATTTCACAGTCCAATCGCCTCACTTCATGGTCATTTTCATGCATATCACTGTCATTCCCGCCTATTCCGTGTTGATTCACAGTCATTTTCACGCATTTCGCGGTCCAATCGCTTCACTTCACAGTCATTCCTGCCTATTCCGTGTTGATTAACAATCATTACGGTGCATTTCACGGTCTTGCCCCTTCACTGCACGGTCATTTTTGCGCATTTCGCGGTCCAATCGCTTCACTTCACGGTCATTTCCATGCATATCACGGTCATTTTCACATATTCCTTGTTGATTCACGGTCATTTCGGTGCATTTCACGGTCATGCCCCTTCACTTCATGGTCATTTCTGTGCATTTCATGGTCCAATTGCCTCACTTCACGGTCATTTCCATGCATATCACGGTCATTCCCAGCAATTCCGTGTTGATTCACTATCATTTCGACGCATTTCATGGTCTTGCTCCTTTACTTCACAGTCATTTCCCCACATTTCGCGGTCCAATCGCTTCACTTCACGATCATTGCCCACGATTCCGTGTTGATTCACGGTCATTTTCATGCATTTCACAGTCAATTCCCTTCACTTCACAGTCATTTCCACACATTTCACGGTCAATTCGCTTCACTTCACTGTCATTTCCATGCATTTCATGGTCATTCCCGGCGATTTCATGTTGATTCACAGTTATTTCCATGCATTTCACGGTGAATTCACTTCATGGTCATTTCCATGCACTTCACAGTCATTTCCATGCATTTCATGGTCATCGACCTGATGGAATCTTGGTAAATAACTAGGTAGGTTGGCTAAAGTAGCTTCTCCTGCCCCAAAATCATATAGGGTTCATTGAGTAACTAATTTTGGTTTAGAAGGTATACTTTTTAAATGAATAAAGAAAGAAATGCAAAAAAGGGAGAAAAAAAAATTTATATGCTTATATATACATATTTATATAAATATGTATTTGTGAAAATTGTAGGTAGAATAAAGTTCTCCAGGTAAAAAATAAAATAAAAAAATTTGCATAGTGGCTATTTATGGCTACGGTTTTTTCCGTCTATAGCTACGGTTATAATTCATAGCTATAGGGGTTGCCAGATGGTGTGGCCCCACCGGATAGGTCAGCGACTGGCGTACGGGCCGCTAGCTCGGCGCACCGACCCCGAAGAGGCCTCATTGGCTACGGATTTTGGTTCATTTAGCTACGGTTATAATTCGTAGCTAAATCTCTGTATCAAATAAAATAAAAATCTGTTTTTTTTTTTTTTTTCAACATCGAATCTTTGTTGTTTTTTGGGTCCCATCATGAGGTGTATGTTATATCCAAACTGTCCATCTATTTGACGAGCTCATATTAATGCTTGAGACAAAAAATAAGACAGATCTAACTATCAAGTGGACTACACTTTAAATGGCAGTGGGGAATTAAACGTCTACCATTGAAACCCTTTTAGGGGTTACAAAAGTTTTGGATCATTATTAAATTTGTTTTTCCTCTTCATCTAGGTCTTTGTGACCTTATGAATAGATTGGATGGAAAATAAATGTTATGGTGGGCCCTACAAAATTTTTAACGGTGAAAAGCAATTTTCTCGCTGCTCTTTGTGGTGTGGTCCAGTTGATCTTTGGATATGATTTTTTTTTTTTTTTTGGATAATGCTCTAAAATGATCTCGAAATATGGATGAACGTTGTGGATATAATAAATACATAACTATGGGGCCCATGTAACATTGATATCTTTTGAACTATTCGTACAACTCGAAGTTCGAGGAGCGTCAACGCTCGTCTTCCCGCTTGAAGGAAAAAGCAGGGGCATTTTCATCCTTTGGGAAGGCGTCCGTACAGCTGGGGCTTATTCTCACAAGGTAAAATAAGGTGGGCTTGGTCTCGCAAATGGGCCATAAAATGGGTTGTACAGTCACAAATTTCTCAATAAATAAATAAATAAATAAAGAAGAAGAAGAAGAAGAAGTATGCCAGAGTATAAAGCATTCATCAAAGCAATGTTGAAATATTTGGTTGAATTAAATAGATTATTAAAATCGAGAACTGTAACGTCTCGAAAAAATCCGTTCAAAGACCCGAGTACCACCTCAGGCAGAAATCACTAAGGACCAAATCCTTTAGAAATTAAACGAGAATTAACTAGTGTTAAACTAGATTATCGATAAAATTAGCCCTAATCACTTTAAATACAAACTGCAAGACCCAAAATGTGTAGAATCGTTGACGCTACATTACCCTGAAACTTAGGGTCCATCTCAAAACCCAGTTGCTCTTAGGAGCATCATGAAACTCCATATCGGACCTGGATCGCAGGTCGAAAGTCCGATTACCCCGAACACCACAAAATACACCATCTGGTAGGTTATCCTAACCATTCAATTGACATCTAGTGAAATATGGGCCACTGGTTGCAATCATCCATCTTTTCATGGAAGCTAAGGGTGGCAATGGGCCATGTATATCCGGCCCAAACCAGCGAGCCTGAACTGAATTTGGGTTGGCCTTGCACCTCATGTGCATGGTCCATTCAAATTTTGAATTGGACTTTAAATCAATTGATTTTGATTAATTAGGCTCGTCTAACTTTAAATGTACTATATAATCTGCAAATATGTTATTCTGATTCTGAGTTGGTAACCGTCCATATTGAATGTAGACTGTTACCTTCCTTTCTTTAAAATATCTATTTCCTTGTGCATGTGTGGCCCACCTGATTAATAACATACAAGTGGGTAATGGAGACGTGGATAGACTAACCTCTGTAGTGTGTTGACATGGCATAGTTCTGTGGGGCCCACCATGATTTATGTTTTATATCTACACCATCTACAATAAAAGGGGGCTTTAGCCTCGGTTCAAAATTGAGGCTAAAAAGGTAAAAAAATGAGGCTAAAGCCTTTAGCCTCGGTTTTGCCTCATTTATCCAAACCGAGGTTGAAACCCCCGTGGCTAAAGGCTTTAGCCTCAGTTTTAGCAACCGAGGCTAAAAATGACTTTTATAGCCTCAATTCTTCAAGTGAGGCTAAAAGACCTTTTTAGCTTCAATTTTCTCAAAATGAGGCTAAATCAAAATTTTAGCCTCCATTGTTTCCAACTGAGACTAAATCCTAATTTTAGCCCCGGTTGCCTCCAATTGAAGCTAAATCTATTTTTAACCTTGGTTCTCAACAACCGAAGCTAAAGCCTTTAGCCACGGGAATTTCAGCCTTGGTTCTTAATAACTGAGGCTAAATCCAAACCTCGGTTACAAATTGAGGCTAAAAATGTTTATTTTTAAAATATTTATTTAAACTACTAATTCATTCATTCAATCCACTCATGAAATAATCAATCATGAAAGCCATAATACTAACAAAATAGTTAACAACCTATCAAACAATCAATCTCACTTGTTTACTATTGAAAGTTTTCAAAACAAACTCAATCAAACTATTACACAACATTAGGTTCCACAAATAATACAAAGTCACAACACAAGATTTGGGTATGACTTTTGCTTGGTTGATGAACAACTACAGCTTGTTCGGTTGTCTGAAAGCATCTGCAAAGAAGAACAACTCGCCGTTAGCAATAATTTTGTGTGCGACTGTCCATGTGTCAAATGAACACAACTCCCCATGCTATCTTCCCCATTACAATCCATGTCGAATGAATCAACACTAAACTGAAATAAAATAACCGACCAGAAAGACTAACAACTATCAGTATAGAAATGGCGACACAGCATGAGTTTCCAAGATTGTTGCAAGTTTTGATTCCCTTCAACCCTCAATAAATCAATCCATTACAAATACAGGCAACAAATCATATGCAATATAGCAACAAAAATAAATAAATAAAGGGAAAAAAAAAAGGTCTTGGACATACATGTTTGTAGTTCGATTTTTTTGGCTAAGCAATCCACATGGTAGAGCTGACCAATGGTCAGGTTGGTCTTGGACATGGGTACCATACTGAAATGTGTCAAGGCATTTAGACATGTTGGACAACTCAATTTGATTAATAGAACCCCTTCAATAATATGCTTTGCTTTTGTTTATTTAAAAAACATGTGCCAACAGTACTAACAGATAATTTTGTTTTAGTTGAAATAGAGGTTGTGAACATGACCGATTTGGTTTCAAGTTGCGTAAATGCATATTTTGCCAAAAAGAAGAATGCAACTGACCAGGCGGTGCAATCAAAATGTTATAATATTTACATTTTTAAAAAAATAATAATAATAAAAAGAAGAACTGGTTTGAGGGAAGAAACCAGAGCGCACAACCCGCCAAGTTCAGCCCCACAAGTCAAAACAGTCAATCCATTCCAGTTTCTAAAACACTGATTATTTTTCACCTTTCATCATTCAACATAAAAGAATTTCAAAAATCATTTGTGAGTGATTTTCCTATGAGATCCAAATCATTGTAGGGTTTGAACCAGAAATTAAAGAATTTTCAACATCAGCATTAATTCATAAACTAAGCTAAACAGTTCAACGCCTCTAAAGAACAACCGGTAACCAAATGCAGTTCAACAAAAGTGATGTGCTTACTTAACCAAGCTTGCCACTTCAGTCGTGAATGCAAAGATGGAGACATTAGTAAGACTGGGTTCAATTGCTGGCTCAACATCTTTACTATCAGATGACGGGACTTCTAACTTGATTTGGGGGATTGAGGTGGAATTCGATGATTTCTCCACAACAACCTTTGATGTAGAAAACAAGCGCAGTAAAGCCCAAAAGCAACATTTCAAATAAAAAATAATGATGACAACAATGAATTGCTTCCAGTAACATACTTCATTAACCTGGGCCTTGCAAACAGTTGACTGATTTATATAAGGACCCTACAAAACACATGGAAAATTAGATATCAAATAAAAGATTGATTGAGGCATCCTACTCAACATCAAACAGCTGTGTAAGAACATGGTTTTCCACATTTTAATGGAACCAAAATTTTCATTTTAAACTCGTGTTAGTGTGAGATCATACAGTTGGCTATTAGAAGCTAACCTGCAACCCCACCTTTTTGGTTTAAGAGAGAACATACTACCATTAACGATACCTACTAGGACCAAGATATTAACATCCAATGATCACACATGTCGATTTGAGCATGAAAGTGATCATTCCCAACTACAAACATGGATGATTATATAAGCTCTCAAAACAATCTAATTCTTCAAGAAAGTTTAAACTACAAACATGGATCTTGTAAATTAATTTTAATGCCTGCACAACGTCCCATAAAGCAATATGAAAACCCAAGGATAACAAACATATTGGGAATTCATGAATCTTGTATTACTGGATTATCCTTCCATCTGCATTCATAATGCCAATCCAATAACCAAAATGAGAAATGGTATCTGAGATACAACATCCAACTTTGAAAAAGGAAAAGGGAAAAAATATATAAAACACTGCAATGCAAGCATAGTTTTCTTCAAAGAAAAACTATAATAAGGTTGGACATACAAACTTCAACTAAGATAATAAGATGCAACAAAGTGGAAATAAACAATCGCAACAACTTTCTGATTATAGATGCAGTTTTCTCTCAACATTGCTGCAATTGTTTTTGTTTCAAGTCCAACTTAAAATAAATGCAATTGCAACTTGGATCATATCACTCACTAAATAAAGTGGGAGTAATCCAATTTTGGATATCTTACATGTTGGAATTTAATTTAAATCAACTGCACATCCAAATGTAGCTTAAGTTAAAAGCATGGTTGTAGAAACTGCTATAACGGCCATTTCTTCAAAAACACCCATCTTATTAATGGTTGTTAATGGAAGAAATTGGAATGGTTGATGTAAAACAGACATTGTAGATTTTGCCAACTTTTCTATGTTTTATTTTCTTCAAATTTAACTGTTATAACGGCCATAACTATCATGTAATGGTAAAGGCTTTTAAATTGGATGTCCAAAGAGATAATAAACAAATGAAGAAAAATGAACTCCGAAAAGGAAAATAATGCAATTGAGGCTTTGTTCCCATCGACATAAAATTCCTAGGACTTCTTTTGTTTAGTTATCTACAACTTCATTTGAAACTGGGAAATATTCTAACTGATTTTAGGGTAGCATATGGTATTCTAGTTGAAATTTTGCTGATGGAACAAGCTTTTGAAACATAACCCCAACAAATTCAACTAAGACCATTTATCTACAAGTAACAGTTCACAGGAAAAAGGAAAACTGACAATTTATAACTATAAGTAACAATTCACAGGAAAAAGGTCTGAACTGATACAGATTGCTAACCTTGTGCAAGCACAGAAGGTTTGTTGTTAATCGAAGGAGGAGGGCAAATAAGATTAGCTTAAAACATTCAGTGCTCGATGAATCACCTACCAAATATGAACACATGCTGCAAATCCAGTTGCTCAAACCCACCTTGAAGCTCCTCCCACTGTGATGATTATAAACTCAATATATCAGTCGCAGTGGATTGATATTACAGAAGTGTACTTCATTGACTCCAGAAATGAGAATAATTAATCATAAACATCTATTATAAATGTTTGTAATTTGAATTCAAAGAAAATAGTTTGTACTATAGATGCTGATTAGAAATATGGCACAGAGTGAGAAATTGCATATAACATGGCATACTCATAATGCAATCTGGACCACTGAAATCGTTGACTCAATTGTGTATGGAACAAAAGTGAAAAAGTGCAATGAGAAATTAAGTTTAACCATATGATTTTTTCTCTCTTCAAATATGAGCCACTCACTATTTTACTTTGAACCATCTATTTGATAGTAATTAATTAGATGGTTAGAATTGCTTTTGATAAGTGGATTTTTAGTGATATGCTCCATCCACAGTGGGATTCACAGTTCATGAGGTAAATTACCAAATTCAATCACTTGAATCAAATTGTTTCATAATCATACCTTGTTAACACTGCAGAAGTTACATCATGGTCATTTGAGAACACCCTTCTGAATCATATAGCCCCAGAAATCAGAATGTCCACTTTCTCAGGCAATTCAACAGTCTCAACTTTACCTTTGATCACTCGTAATATAAAGAACAAAAACCCTCACAAAAATGAGAAAAATGTAGGAACAAGGTGAGTTCGGCAAAGAACTCAAAAAAGTCAGGTATTAAGTTTAAACTGCAAAATAAAATCGTTGCAAAATAAAAAATTCTTATAAAAGAAATAACAGATCTTAATGCAATGTAGTTTCCATGAGTACAAATTAGCCACACAACCCATATAAATATACAATTTTGCATTGAGTGAAAGTGGAGAAAGAAGCGATTTTATAGTTCTTACCATTTGGGTAATCCTCTCATAGCACCAGTGCTCATGGATGACAAGTAGTCGCTCCAGAAACCGGAACCGAGCAATAGAGAAGTCACTAGGTGGTTGTTCTTGGCATCGCCTGTTTTTGAAACCATCATCAAGAGAAGAACTTTAGTTGCAGTTTCGCAAAAAGCAGGAGCAGGGAATCGCTTGTTTTTGAAAAATAAGAAGTTGAAAAGAATCATGAATTGTGCTTTGTTTCCCATGTGTGTGGAATTGTACTGTGTGTGTGAGCATGCACACACTAGTAAATTGTATGTGCATCACACATGGGAATGCCTAAACATTTTTCCTACATAACTACAAAAGACAGAAAGGCAGTGATTTACTTACAAGAATCCAACAACAATTTGGTTTTCATAGTTCAAACCATCAGACATTCCTTGATCTCCAAGGCGATCACCAAGAAGTAACACATTAGTTCTTAAAAGTTTGCTGATATCAGAAGTCAACATAATAACTAGCTACAAGCCACTAGCTAATGGAGTTCATTAGCAAACAAAGCATGACCCACCTTTTTCCGATCTGCAACCCTTATTTCAAGACGACTCTTGGATTCTTTCGCATGTCAAACACATAAATACGACTTGACCTGAAAAAGAAAGGACGACCAACTATTCAGTGATGGTGAACTACAAAAAACAAAGGGATCACAAAACCCATGATGGTAAACTACAAAAAACTCATGAAATGTAATAAAACATAAATATACATGTAAAAGATCACACATAAATGAATCCCATCATCATAGTTCTAAAACTCAATGACTAACTTGGTGACTCAACTCGAAACTCATCCAAGTCAACTCGATGAAATTTCGAGCCCAGACTCTTGGAAACTTGCTACCGAGCTTGGCTCGGTTGGGACTCAACAAGACCCATCAAGTTTACTTGAAAACTTGGTCAACTCGACATGACTTGGCGTCACCCAATCGAGTCACTTGCTACCAATGAGCTATGAGCTATGAGCTGCATTTGTTTGGATATGTGTATTCTACATACTATAGCAATTTCCAAATATATCAAAAATTCCACGCAAGATGAATATCCATTCCCCCCAAAAAATCATCTTTCTTTTTCTTGATAAAAATATGTGACAATTATCTGTTTTCAGGTCATTGTGGCTATTATTAGCATTGGGAGCTTGTTTCCTCTCTCTTTAAGTAATGGTTTTGTTGGAATCTGGATCGCTTTGACTATCTATATGAGTCTTCTCACATTTGCTGGTTTTGGAAGGTAATGTGCATATCTTTAAACTTTTTATTTATGTACTTGGGGTGTGTTTGGATTGATGGAATTCAGAAAGTAAATTTGGAAAGGGAAACTTCATTGTGGAGGAAATATGTGGAAGTAGAAATCTGTGGGAAAGAATCTCAAATAAAATGTTTGTTTTATAACCATGATTTCATCCAAATGTGTATAGGTCAATGATAAAAAAGTGAGAGTTCTCTCTTTTAAAAAATATGGAAATCTCCATTTCTTAAGTTCTATTTTGAGGAAATGGAAATCACCAGTTTTTGAGGAAATTTGCGGAAATGGAAATCGATATTACAGTTGTTGCTTTTTTTCGGCTAAATGGCAAAAAATGTTATTTCCAAAGGAAAATGATTTCTTTTCCACGGTAGGAAAAAGCATTCCATTAATCCATGCAGGCCCTACCCACATCAAAACCTAGTGGAGCTTATGCTATTGATCATCTTAAAGAAAATATTTCAGTTGTGCCCCATGATGTCCTTTAATCTGTAAATACTACTTTGTTTGCAAGATGGAAATGGTTGGATGATGTTTATGGAGCAAAATGAAGAAAAATGCAATATGTTGAAATCCCCTCACATTTGCAGTGGGAACTCATTATATCAGTGATGTGAATTTCACATTTGATTTCTCATCTATCTTAAAAATCACTTTAACTTGTTTGACAATGACAAACTAATCATTGATATGAAAATGGATAGTGCATATTGACTATATAAATGGATAGTACTGAATATTGATCTAATAATTGATGGGACCATCCATTAAGAGGGCCTAATTCTGATTTCCCACCCTCACAAAAATCATTCCAATCTGAAAATCTTAGCCATCTAATCAACGAAGATGAAATAGATGGTCCATATTTACTATACTAGGAAAGGAGCATTGGTAATATTGGTAGTCCGTAGCCAAAAGATCACTTTGATATGATGATCCTAAACAATCTGACCAATTGCTTGAACAATGGATGGTGAATATTAGTTATAAGGGAGAAGGTCCTATCATTAGCCTGAACTATCCATCCTCTGATTAATAGAAACATGGAAAAATGTTAATTTTTTAATTTCTAATAGTCCAATTGAAGATATGATTAATGTTTTTTTTATTTTTCATTTATTCACAATCCCAGTCTTTCATATATATATTTTTTCCTTTTTCTATTCCACAAGCCTTTTTTTTTTTTAATCTTATTATTCTACTCATTGTAATTTGCTGACACTAGTGAACCAACTTTCATTAGAAATACCAAAAGGAAAAAAACACAATTTAGCCTCAATTATCGAATATTTTTCTACCGAACTAACATTTTTAATTTGTAAGATGATATTGAGGTTGTGGGCCATTGGCTTTTAAACAGAAACCATTACACACTTTCAAGGTATGGAGGAAATCAAAAGAGTAGAAATCACTGAAAAGCCTTAATTTGGACTTTGAAGGTGCCCAAAAATTTTATTAGAGTTGCTTGTTGTCACAAACCCTTGGCAAGGTAAAGTGTGCTATATAAAACCATCCTTGTAATAACCTTCTTCTTGGTTTTTGTACCCTTTTGTTGCTGGTATGAGTACCAGCTAATGTTAGCTACCCATACCAACAATTGTCAACTAATATTATTTCTATTCAAAGGATTCAAAGAGCCATGAAAAAGATTAAAGACATTAAGAAAAAGATGTTTTCAACAACTTTTATCAAGCCAGAGTGCCTCAATAGGGCCTTTCCTTTGCCTTTCAATACAGTGGAGATGGTTGAAATGAAAAAGAAAGAAAATAAATAAATAAAATCAAAACTCCAAACAATGAGATCTAAAAGGAAAACAGATCTATAATATTCCATTGCATCATCAGAAAAGCTATTGATATGCTAGATCGCCTTCCATACTAACCAAACAGTACATCTCCTCTACTCCAATTCTGTAAAAAGACAATAGAACAAATTGATAACCATAATCCAAACATGAAATATACGAATAGATCTACCATAAAATCAAACTACTATAAGCACCAAAACCTAACCCTAGATCGTTCTAATCTATCAGATTTAGCAAAATCTCCCAAAAATAGCAGAGAAAACCTAATCTAGAGATAGGGAAGCTCAAATCTTAGTAAGAAAAGATAACAAAAAGCTGAGATTCATCTAGCGTGGGAAGAAGATTGTGACCTACCTGGCCTGCACAGAAATCGGTATATATGCCCCTTATTTATCTAGTGTGGGAAGTAGATTGTGACCTACCTGGCCTGCACGGAAATCGGTGTATACTCTCATGTTAAGTAGCAAATAAGTCAAGTAGCCATCATTACATTTTAAAGGTTTATGGATTACATGACAACTAATATCAATTTTCTCTAATCATGACATGATGAAGAACTCAGATGAGCTGCATTCACTTACCATGATTTAATGCTAGATGCAGCATTTTGTGAAATGAAAAGGCACAATTATAGGAGGAAATAACAAAAGAAAACCTATCCACAAAAAAACTAGTACAACTCAACCATTTATTGTAAACGTGTAGAATAAAATAACACAGAAATTTAAATATTTCTAGATTATTACAGATAGCAAGGGCTCAGAAGCAAACAATTCCTTCAAATTACCTCCAATGCAGGATGAGAATGTAAATTGCTCAAGGCAGAAGTTGTAATCACTCCAATCGCATCAGATTAAAGATCTAGACCTCAAAAGAGGATATCTGCGCCGTTGATGCATGCAAAAGCTTTCTTTCGAGTAAAATCCTTAGATTTGAAAGAACACAGCAAAAAGCAGGAGATCTCTCCCACTTAAAAAATCGACAATCAGAACCTCAGAAATCGTAGATCTTCTAAAATCGAAATGTCTCGATCAGGTAAAAAAAGAAGCACAGATTGATTGATATCCCTTCCGATAAGGTAGACATAGCTTCTATATGTATCATCGAATGAAGATCTAGGCTGCGGAAATCACAAATCTTCACAACTAAGAGCTTCCGCAGCTGAACTTGTTTTATTTCAGCCGATTGAAGATTCTAAGTTCAAAAGACACGTATTTTCGCATCTACGAGCTTTTCGGGTATGAATCTCTTGATTAGAGATCAGAAATCGCCAGAAAAATGGAAGGAGAGATCGAGAGAAAAGGGGCGGAGACTAGGGTTTCAGCTCTTTTTCGAGAAACTAAGATCGAGAGAAAAGGAGAGGAAGGAGCGAAATGAAAAGAATCGAGCTTACCTTGAACTGATTTGGATATGGATCTGAATGATAAGGTCTTCTAGCAGCTCTCCTTCTTCCAATTGAGAGAGAGAGAGAGAGGGAAAGGGTGTGGGCGTGGATCAAAGCAGAGAAGAGGAAGTGAAGCATAGTTGCTATGGTCAGCTTATTAATTGAGAAATGCTAGTGTATTCCTTTGACTGGCCTCACACGTGGAATCAAGGCACACGTGTGTAAGATCAGAGTCACTCATCCGGCAATCCCTAGTGTACGGATACGATCTCTAAGATGATTTTGGACCATGACCCAATGTATGGTAATTATCGTAACCTCAAGCTATGATATGGCCCACCTGAGTTGTGGATAGGAGTGATTATTGAGATGTACGGTCCAAATGAGGAGTGAATTCATCAAATCTAATTGGTCCGATGAGTGATGCATAATTCAGGTGGACCACATCAAAGGGAACTATAATGGACATTGGGGAGGGTGATGGCCAAATATTCTAATTGGTGGTTGGGATCAACCTAACTAAATCAGGTTCGTTAATGGGCCAATCCATGGTAAGTCTAGACAGATGAATGGTCTGGATATCACACACGTATGACGTGTGTACTAAGATGGTGTGGTTGATAACTATGGTTTATATGGTAGACTTTTAGCCTCGTTTATGTAAGTGAGACTAAAAAGTTGACTTTTCGCCTCGGTTCCTGTGCAAGTGAGGCTAAAAGGTAGACTTTTCGCCTCGGTTCCTGTGTAATTGAAGCTAAAAGGTAGACTTTTTGCCTTGGTTCCTGTGCAATTGAGGCTAAAAGGTAGACTTTTCTCCTTGGTTCTTGTGCAACTGAGGCTAAAAGGTAGACTTTTCGCCTCGATTCCTAGCAACTGAGGCTAAAAACTGAGGCTAAAAGGTAGACTTTTCGCCTCGGTTCCTATGCAACTGAGGCTAAAAGGCAGACTGTTCGCTTCGGTTTCTATGCAAATGAGGCTAAAAGGTAGACTTTTCACCTTGGTTCCTGTTCAACTGAGGCTAAAAGGTAGACTTTTCGCCTCGGTTCCTGGCAACTGAGGTTAAAAGGTAGACTTTTCACCTCGGTTCCTATGTAACTGAGGCTAAAAGGTAGACTTTTCGCCTCGGTTCCTGTGCAACTAAGGCTAAAAGGTAGACTTTTCGCCTCGGTTCCTGATAACTGAAGCTAAAAGGTAGACTTTTGTCTCGGTTCCTATGCAATTGAGGCTAAAAGGTAGACTTTTTGCCTTGGTTCCCATGCAACAAAGGCTAAAAATAGACTTTTCGCCTTGGTTCCTATGCAAATGAGGCTAAAAGGTAGATTTTTAGCCTCAGGTCCTATGCAACTGAGGCTAAAAGGTAAACTTTTCACCTCGGTTCCTATGCAACTAAGGCGAAAGATGAACTTTTAGCCTCAGTTGCTAGATGAACTTTTAGCCTCAGTTGCTTAGCAACTAAGGCTAAAAGACACATTTAGCCTCCATTTTTTCAAGTGAGGCTAAAAAATTGTGGCCAAAGGCCTATTTTCTTGTAGTGTCCATCCATTTTGAGAGATCATTTTAGGGTGTAAGGCCAAAAATGAGGCAGATCCAAAGCTCATGTGGCCCACCATTTTAAGAGATCATTTTAGAGGGTTCCACAATTTAGTTTGCTTAACCAGAGTTGGAGAATTCATCGTATGCAATTTTAAGTGCCTGTGTATCAACATCATGAGCTGTCGCAGTAGGACTAAAATTAACAAGCTTGAGCCTGACCCTCATGTTAGTAATTGTCCTAACCAAAGCCTGGCCTAAGCTTGGAATAGTCATCTACGATAGTATTAATTACTAATAATAATCATTTCAAAAATATTAATTGCTAATTGAAATTGGAATAGTGGTCACAAAAATATTAATTAGTACTTATTAATAAAATATTTAATTTAAATTAATAATCAAATATTTAAAAAATACATTGAAAAAAGAGAGATGGAACTTGTGAATATATCCGTAGAAATCATAAAGGAGCTAGGCTAAGCTGGTCTCGGATTGGGTTGGTGCAGTTACATGTGCAGGACCCCATTTTTGGTGATCCACATTGTCAATCCAGTGGGGCCATCATGGATGAGGGATGCTGCAAAAACTCCCAACCGTCCACGTTCAACGTAAGGAGCAAATATTGGATGGTTAGGATGATCTATTATAGAGATTTTTATCCATCCCATAGTCACAACGGATTTCATAAAAGAGAAATGTTTGATATTATGGGGGAGTGTAATTAATGATACATGTTATGGGTAAAAATGGATTGGCCAGATAAGAAGCCAACTCAAACATATATGCACAACACAAATAGGTTGGTCAACACCAATCATGACCAAGGAGCTCCTCAACCATCAGATAAGAGCATTCTGTTGTACTTCATTGAACGACCCCGAGCTCCCCTGTAGTCCCATTAATTTCCGAGCCACTGCTTGGAACATCTCTTGGCAAAGACCCGTGAAGTACGGCCCCATGTCATGCGACAAAATGAAGAGGATGGTCATCCTCGATGTCTCGTCCATATTCTATTAAGGGAATGAGCTTAGTCTCGGCCCTCTGATGTACCTTCCAGGGACAGGTCGGCAGGTTGGTAATCTACTCAATGACAAAAGAAACTCGATTACGACTCATTAGAGAATCCAGGTCAGTGAAAGCCCTCTTTGAAACGACCGTCCACCTTGGACTCCTACCATGTGTTTCTACTGGTTCTAATCTAGTTCTGACTATACTTACCCGAGATTCCAACTGAGGATCTCGAAAAACGACTGCAACACAAATATGCCCGAGATCTTAGCTGAGGATCTTAGAATATACTCGTGACATTCCTGGGATATGAGTCCCTTTACAATATGCCCCTACTAAACAAGAAAAGTACCTTCTATTTCACCACCCTTTCTTACCTATAAATATAAGCATCTTTAATGATGAAAAGTAAACCACACTCCAAAATCCTACGTTCAACTAGGCCTAACTTGCCTGTCTGAGTTTGGCATTGAAGGGCCCTCTGCTCCAGCCCAGATCTCTATCAATGTCTTCTCTTGCCGGTATCAAGTAGTATAAGGAGGATGTTTAGAAACTACATCAACAATATGAAAGCTCTGATTTTATCTATTGCATCATGATATGTATAGGGTTTGATACAACCCGCAAACTTACATGCACTTGCAAAGCTCACTTTTCTATGTCAAAATCATGCATGGCCCACATTAGGGGTGTACATGAACCGAGCTAGCTTGGTTAGCTCGCTCGACTCGACTCGAAAATGCTCGATTCGACTTGGTTCGAAGTTAAGTTTGAGCCGAGTCAAGCTGATTTTTTTAGCTCAAAAATGAGTTCGAGTAGGCCCCAGCTTGACTCGACTCGGATCGAATCTAGCTCGAATTGAACTTGGATCAAATCAGTTCGGTGACTCGTTTACTTTGCCAATGATGTTGCTCACCCACTGTTTGATAAAATGACACAACTAAAGGTGGCTGGTGGCAAGGAAGGCATGTACATATTGATAAGTTGGCATTCTAGCTACGAAACAAAAGGTTGAACCCCAACAGCCAAAACACTTCTTACATACTGATGGTTGTTGAGCCTCCTTTTCCAATGATTATGCCACTATACACAATAAATGAGGAGGGTGGATATTTAGTCTCTCCAGGAAATTTGGGTTCTAGAAAATTGCTGGCCTGTCCTTACAATTGCGATGACAGATTTCTCAAGATCACACTTAGAAAGCCCAAATCTGCATAATTGCAGACTTTGAAGAAGATTCAAACACTGACTATGTGGGAGGGACGATTGAAAATGACACTAGTAAATAGAACAGATTCTGGACATCAAGTCTGGTGTTCCTTAGTTTACAAGGATTCTTAAGTTAGCAAATACCCTTTTTCTCTTTGTTTTTCTGGACTTTTATGTCGCTTAGAAGGTGTTTGATAAAACACCTATAAAACCATTGCCTCTGTTTGTAAAACAGTGAGATTTTGAAGTTGAAGCTCAGGTGTTTGTGGAAATGCCTCTATGGCGAACTCAGCTCTATCTTGGCTTCAACTCGGCCCGAGTTGCTGACCGAACAGAGCCGAGCTGACCAATTAGGCTTGAAGACCGAACCGAGCTGAGTTCGAGCTAAGGTCAGCCAGTGGCAGAGCCAAGTCGAGCTGCCGCCAGCTCTACTCGGTTTGACTCGATGCACACCCCTAGCCCACATGGAGAATGAGTGATAATGATAAAACAAAATGCCCCCATCAGGTAGGTTATCCTAACCGTTCAATTGCAATCTATCTTCACTGGATGTGAGGCCCCATCAGATCGACGAATTCAGTTATAAGAGAGGTGGGCCCGGTTTCACTTAAGTTAATATAGGAGTACTTGTACTGGTTAATGGTGCAACTTGTAGGACCTAAGTAGATGGTAGACCTTTGATTTAATTTTAAGAATAACAACAAAAATAAATTATTTAGCTGGCTGGTAGAAACACTCTTAGTTAAGAGGGATATCAAGGAATTGAGGCTACTGTTACTCTTAGTTAGGAGTGATGTTAGAGGACCAATTTTTGTGGTAGTGATAATAATTTTTTTGTCAGATTCCATAGTAAACCCCAGGGAGATCGAGAGGGTGCTGGGAGATCGAGAGGGTGCTGGGAGCTTGAATCTGGTTAGTCTCTTATCCTTTTTCCTTATTTACCTTTTGCTAAAAAAAAATAAGCAAAGGTTACGGGCTATGTTATTTTTTTTTTTTTACAGGGGATACTGTGGCTATATTACTACGAATTTAGTTCGTAGCTAAAATATTACTACCCCACCGCAATTGATGGTCGTGTAAGGGGATCTATGGGGCTCAAAACAATATATGTGTTCTATCTAATCCGTCCATGTGTTTTGACATATCATTTGAGGGCATAAACCTAAAAAGTCAGATATATTGAAGGCTCAAGTAGACCACATGGTAGGAAACAATGGATATTAAATCACATGTGATTTCGATGGTGTGATCCACTTGGGTATTCAATATATCTTATATTTTGGATCATATACTAAAATTAATTATCAAAATGAATGGACGGCATGGATAAACTACATACATCATGATGGGCCCCACGGAGCCCCTAATTGGACCGTCCTGGTGGGAACCCCATCCACACCCAAAAAGGGCGCGCGCTCAAAATAGAGCCGCGCCGCGCCCAAAAAATCCTTTTCCTCTCTCTCCATTCCCTTACGTCCCTAGCTCACTCTCTCCCGATCTCTGCTCCCATTCCTCTCTCTCTCTCTCCCGATCTTAGCTCCCATTCTCCTCTTTCCCTCTCTCTCTCTCCCGATCTTCGTCCCGATCTCATTTCCCTCTCTCTCACACCTGCTCCATCTCTCTCATTCGCTTCCCTCTCTCTCTCCGATGCATCTCAGCCATCTCTTCTATCTCCCTCACGTCATCTTCTTGCTTGGACCTCCATTGCAGCAGCCGTGAAGCTCCTACCTGAAGAAAACACACACCATTCGAAAGTCCCTTTTCATATTTTTGTGGCATCTTTTAAAATCGAAGGAATCAGAGGCTCCTCTCCATAGGTTTTGATCTCTTCCTTTCTTTGTATCTCTTATTATCTCTTTCAGATTTCATGCACGCTAACTGTTTGATGAAATGGCTCAACAAGGAAGGAACTTTGTGTTTATTTATTTATAAACAAAGCCTCCGAATATGCATATATTATATAAATAGTATATACATAGCTACTAAGTCCTATCACAATGGCCGGACTGTGAAACAAAAGAGTATTTCATGGATTTAGTATGATGAGTTATGAGTCCTGTCTCCCTATCATAAACATAACAACTACAACAACAACATGGTTAGTGTAAGACGTGATCTTTTTCGGTTAGATTAAGTAGGCAGAAGAGCCAGTGGCAGTGATCTTGCAACCCTTTTCCCTGCTAGACCAACCGCAATAAAAACAAGCACTACCGGGAGATGTTAGGACCGAGTGGAATGCAATTTTGAGTATAGAAAGCAGTTTACCCATTGGAGCAAAGGAACCTTCATTTCTAAAGTTTGACAAATTCGTCATGGCTCGCAGAAGCCACCAACCCCGTCATGTTTGACACAGCAAAGGCAACAATCAGCCCCCCATGCGCAGACAGCATCAGGGTCTTGTTCTCAGCCATGTTCCAGAGTTATAGATACTGGTAACAACCAATGACCAGCAATGAATGATAAGTTGGGTGGAAAATGCAGGAGTGAAAAAATGGTAAGCCCACCAATCTAAGTCCAATCTAAGTAGTAAGTACTTCTAGTGCTCCAATACCAATTCACAAATTTCTGAGAAATGGGTAGAGATCCCAAAACCACCTATGAACAGATATCAATCAGCTTGTTACTCTGGAGAAGAGAGAGCAGATACAAATGGAAGATGGGCTTCACATATTAAAACTGTGGTAAAAAAAAGCAGGGAATCGAACAAGTTAAATTAAGGACCCTTTTTTTCAAAGCACCCTCATTCCCTTCACTTAGATGATATCAAAAGGGACAAAAACATAATATCTCAGATAAGGCCAACAAATGAATTTGTATAGTATGGATGGACAACAATATGGTTTTGCCTTCAACAATTTGCCAAAAATGCAGGACTTCTCCTTTTTTCCCACATTATAACTTAAAGAGAACCCTGCATTCAAAGCTTTATTTATCCTTTTGTTAGCATTACCAAATTTCTCCTTTTTCCCACATTACAACTTAAAGCATTACCGCTTTCACAAACAGATCATCACGATGTCAGTTCTATAGTATAAGGTACCAGTATAAGCAATAAAAGGACTCACAGTACTACAGGAACTTAGAATAACCATCCCGCACTGGGAAGCCATTGCAATAAGGTCAACCATACCCTGACTGAGTCTTCACTAACAAATGCTACATAATCGCCTGTGGGACCCCAACACACAGAATGGACAGGCTTTGTGTGTCCCTGTAATGAATGCGGACAAGCTTCGGTCTCAACATCCAGTATTGATACAACATTTTCAGCACCGGCCGCGAGGTACCTAGCAAGACGGGGCCGGAATCTCATCTAGGTTGTCCCACCCTTGAAGACTCTAGCACAGCTACCATCATTAATTCTCCAGTACCATATTTTACTATCTCCATCACAAGAGCAGATGAGATCCTCTTTACTTGAACTTGCTCGGATTTTGTGATTACTGTTGATGCTGTTGTGATTTTGTTCATTTGATTCTGTGGTGATATTCTTCAGGCCTCAATGCAGGAAAATTGCTGTGTAGCTAAATTTTCATATCAAATCCAAGGATTGTCAGTATTTTCTTTACTTTTAGTTGACCCTTTATTTCATTTGTTTGATGTAAATGTGAAAGGCCATTTCTAAGTCAATATCTCCAAGGCTATGTTCTACTAATTTTAGTTTTGCAGATTTTTTTGGGTATTTAAAGCAGGAAACAATTACAAAATCCGTCACTCAGATTGTGCAAGAACAACATGGAAAGTGAGTGTCCTTCATTTTTTGTGGCTATTCTCAGCAGCTGTCATTGCATGTTCTTCTATTTCATCCTGATTATTTTGTGAAAGAAGTTGCCTACATTGAATGGAAAATGTAATCCTTGGTGACTTTGTATCTCTTGTTTGGAACTCCCTTTTGCTACTTAAAAGTAAACTGATTCATCCATGGCCGTCAACGTACAATCTTCTATGCTGGTTTTTCTACCTATTTGTTCCCTTTAATGTTGACAAACCCTTTACTTTGGGTCAGGTTTGGGCACAAATTCTTGTTTCATTTAGTAAATGGGATCATAATACACCACCACACTCCTCAGCCGATGTCCATGGTGGCTCACCATGACAAAACTCACTCTAGCTTATGTCCAGGTAGCCCTTCCACCTTGTGGTGGCTCTCACTTTTCCAAAGCATTAATTATTATTAGTAGGGTGATTTGAGTGATCTCTTGTTTTGATAGTTGGCCTTGGGTGCTTGGCCTGAGTTCTTTTCTTTTATTTTGTTTGGTTTTCATTGCTGAATTTGATTCATGGTGAATGGACTTGTAAACTAGAGAAACATGCATAGTATATTCTGGTAGACTGGTTGTGAGTTGCAGAAAATAGGTTTGCAGAGGCGAACTTTTCATCCCAGATATTGATAAGTACTTGCTATTACCAATTTGGAGTAATACCTGTTATATTGAATGCTTACACAGATGCATTGATGTTGGAAAGTTTCGAGCCTGTGCAACCCAGCTCCCTTGCAAGCCAACACAGGCCTGGATGGAAAACGTGCGACATCCAAGCTGTCCATCAGGTGGGTCCCCAGTTCTCAATGCCATATCCCAAAAATCTAGCGAGTCCACTCCATGGAAGGATCACCAAAAGGGCCCCAGACCCTAGGAATTCTATGCAGCAAGACCTCATGTGTGTGTTCACTTGTCATATTTCAACTTTATACCTAGAAAGTAGAAACTGCAGAATATAATCGGTAGAAAGCAATCAATATAAGTAAACTATATAGTTGATGCCTGTCTTTACTGGAGATGCTTTTATTGAGTATTAGCTATGTTGTTCTTTTTCCATTCAAATGATATCTAGGCCTTAATGTGATGTTGCTTCTTGAACTGTTTGTGGAAGGATAGTCGACTTAACAACAACAGTTTGATGGGTAACATACCCATGTCTTTGACAAATGTCACCGGACTGCAAGTTCTGTGAGTATCCGTCTGTTCCATGCAGAAATTTGGGTTCTCTTCTGTTTTTTATTTTGAATACACTTTTGCTAGTTTCCCCTCTATGAACTGTTATGAATGGGGGATGCAGGGATCTATCCAACAACAAGCTAATAGGGGGAGTTCCAGATAATGGGACATTTTCACTATTCACTCCCATCAGGTATCTTGCTGCTTTATTCTATGAGCCTAAGCTTTGCAAACACCTACACAATTGCTGCTAACGGCAACTTTTATAAAAGAATAGATTGGAATCAAAGATGATGAGATCATGTTGTTGTTTTGAAGTTTTGAAAGTTCTGAAATCTGAGGAAATCATTGTTGGTGTGCATTGAGTGAAGATATATATATATATATATATATATATATATATATATATATATATATATATATATAGAGTAATAGTGAGGAGATGACACAAAAAATCCGCTTTTTACAAAATGTTGTGGTTGATTTGAGGTCTGATTTGTCAGTTCTGAGATATAATACTTGGACTTAAGGTCTTCTTGCTCTTGCAGTCCGATGGGTTTCCTCCGCTTCTTTTCTTCCCAGCAGGAAATAAGAACTTTGATCCGGTGAGTAGAAGTTCCTTTACATGTGTTATTAAATGCCACACCTTCTCACCGACTGTGTCAAAATGTTTCTGCTCTTTACATGTTCTGGGTGCACTTTGAATTGCAGCTTTAATAATGCCTTCACTTCTCTTATTGCTTCTGGCGAGCATGTTCTTGTTGCTGCTGTTGTTGTCGCTGCTGCTTTCATTGCGTTGTCATTGGCAAGTAGGCATTATTAACTCGATCTTTATGGTTTTTCGAGATTACTGTTGATACAGATCGAACAGTGGTGGCATTCTACAAATTCATCAAGAAGCATGCATCGATGCCTTTCAAGCTCCAGAGACCAGTCTCAGCTGCAAAGTCAGAGGACAAGAGCCAGAAGAGCAGTAGCAATGACGACATGAAGGATGAGTTGTGAGCATTTTTTTCCCTAAGGTAATGTAAGATGTATCTGTCTTCTATTTATCAAATAGGAAGAGCCTATTTTTGGCATATAGACGAGAATCAAGGGAATGAAATAGAGAGGGGTCTGAAAGCAGAGGTGGTGGTGTTTACAATTTCATCCCCACTTAGCTACACTAGTATATCTTGTCCTGATTTTATTATTGTTTAATTTCTATAGGCTGAGACTCAACAACATGGGGCTGAAGAGCTACAAAGCATTAAACAAATACGGGTTTGTGAGTGGTGTTCTATTTAATGTAGAAGTTATCCACATTCAGGGACTGTTTGGTTGACGCCTAAATTGAGTTCATCTCATATTCATCAATCTTTATCATGTATTAGAGATCACATTTCAGGATTAAAAAGAATCTTGATAAGCAACCTTCATCATCTCTAATACATATTATGAGTAACTAAAATCAGATGAACTCATTTTTAAGTGTTTAGCAAACAGCCCTGTATATAATGCATTAAAATGTTTCCTTGTTATTGTTTCTATACATTTTTTTCTGATTGTTGAATCTTAAAATTTGTTATATTCAAGCATGTTTTTAACTTTTGTTTTTTTTGATGTTTCCTTCATTTCAGTTTGCCTACTTGTGAAGATAATCTAGTTCTGCACTCCATCTATGCTGCTGGAAATTGCTGCTGCCCCTACTGTTTGATCAGATTTGGTATCTCACTATGACAGCCAAATGGTCCAACTTTTTTCTACGAATAATTTGTCATGCTTTCATTTCTTCTTGATGCAAAAGTACCAGATATCTGGGTCTCCAACTAGAGATTGTCCGGCCATGTTTTCTTTACTCATGCCTTAATGTCCACAAAGTGAATGATGGTATCGTTATGTTTTTGGGTCTGCTGGGCATTAACAGGTGGCAGGGTTGACGAACAACTCTTGTTTTGCAGAATCACACAAAGTGCGTCACTGTGTGAGGAAGCATCCTGTACTTGGCCAACATGTGCTTGATGTTGCAAAGGTATTAAAAATGGGACTTTGAAATGATGAATATGCTGTGCCATGCTCCAGCCTTTTATTTTACTTAAGATTTATGGCCGTAAGCTATTGTAAATCCTGCAGAAGAGATTGGACAACATGTTATATGTTGGGCTTACTGAGGAACACAAGAAGTCCGCGGCGCTGTTTGCAAACGTGGTTGGTGTGCAGGTGCTTTCCTTGTTGGAAGCCTTGAATTCTCATACCAATCAAGCAGTTAACAACAGAACAGGTAAAGTTGGTGCAAATTCATTCTGTTGTTTTCACCTTGAACCTTGAAAGTGCAAAAATATAATGGTGAGAACTTACTCTGTGATGTACATACTTGCATGCATCCATGAATGCCATACCTACCAATGTTCAAAAACTCAATGACTCCCACCCACTGTTTTTTCCTTTTATGAAATTGACCTTTTTACCCCACTTCCTGCACTTGTCTTACTCTAAACTCAAAACTTAGGAGACCGAGTTTCTGAGTCAAGTATGAGTTTCTGAATCTTGACATATACAATGTGAATCTGTGGAGCCAATTTTCGGTTCTGGATGGAAACTGGGATTGATGGTGTTATTAAATGGTTGACAACACACATGCACAGTTGTAATAATGACCAGATGCATGAACATGGCACCTTTGTTGATGATCCGGTATGTAATTAGATGGGCCATGCTGTATAGATGGCCTGGCCCAAAAATTAAGTCAGTCAACTCATTAGGTGGGCTGCACATGCATAGAATCAATTGATTGTTTACAAAAGTTGCCAATGGTCTGCAATCAATCGATGCCTCTGGCTCTGCCTGATGAATAAACCTGCCTGAATTTTGTGCCTGGTCATTTACACTGTGAGACCTTCCTGGTGCACAGCTTGGATGTCTCACACACTTATCATGTTGGCACGTGGGGTTCTTTGTAGTGCACATGGGTCCAGCAAATCACTTAATATATACAGTCATTCCTGGCTGCAAAACAAAATTCCCTAAACATCTGCTTCTTTCACAGAGCTGACCTCTTCTTTTCCAGAGTCTGAGCACGATAGTTCAAATCAGCTGCAGGTAAGCTGAGATGGATTCGGATTTTCTCAATCCAGTGAACATATTTTGCAGTGCTTTGATATCTTGAATATTGCAATCACATTTACCAATATGTTTTTCATGATAGGACAGCATGGATGGACAAAAGTTGAGAGAAACTCCTTTAGGGCCTGTTTGGATGCCTGTAAGTTGGGTAAGTGGGAAGTGACTTACAGGGAAGTCACTTACAGGTGGTGTTTGGGGGAGAAAAATCACTTGTAAGTAACTTACAACCTGTAAGTCACTTACAGGCAAATCTACCAAAAAACTGCAGGGGGGTGGGGGTGGGAAGTCACTTCCCTGTAAGTGACTTACAGGCTCAACGGTCAGATTTTTAAAAAGAGGGGAAGAGGGAGAAACGCAATAACCCACCAAATCTCTCTCCGTCCCAGCAATCTCTCGCTGCAGTTACTGCCTTCCGTCTCTTCTTCTCCTAAAATGGTAAGGTTTCATCTACCCTTTTTTTCTCCTTTGAAAACGAGAGTAGTTTGACGTTGCTCTATAAGGCACGCAGGTGTTCAAACAGTCACTTATTTCCTGTAGATCATTTATCTGGTTGGTCTCACTGTCTGTGGCCTGTGGTTGGTGATCCTGTGATGTACTCGCAGTGTTGGTGAATCTCTTAGATTGCACAGTTGAAATGCAAGTAATTTATTGATCTACATCAGTGTTGGTGAATCTCTTAGATCCTGAGCATCAAACTCCTCGTTAGAGAATGAGAAAAATTTTGATGATAGAGTGGGATTGATGATACGCTGGCCCTTGGAAATTACATCAGATTGCACAGTTGGAATGCAAGTAATTTAATTATTAGATTTTCTATTAATGTTTTTAAGTTTATTGTCAATACTTAAATTGAGTTATTACTCCATATTATAGATATTTTGAATTCGTGGTCTTACTTTTATAGTCCACTTGATGATTGGTTTAGCTTGATAATTATCTCAAATATTCACCTTGATGGGCTTAACAAGATAACATATTTGATCCCATGTTTTTTTTTTTTTTATATATGATTATAACATTTTAGAATGATTCTGCAATCTAAGCTCTGCTCGTTGTGAATATACAGCTTTCTACCTGTACGTAACTTACAGGTTATCCAAACAGAAAAACTAACTTACCTGTAAGTGACTTACAACTTACATCCAAACAGGTTACCTGTAAGTAACTTTCACCTGTAAGTGACTTACAAGTAAGTTACTTACAACTTAAAAGAACTTACACGCATCCAAACAGGCCCTTAGTCAAAAAAATTGAAACTGCTGATGAAAATGTAAGACCATTTTAATATTATGAGGAGTTCATTAAAACTTTTGATTTTTATAATCAGATTTTGAGAATAGCTTCTGGTCATTTATCTCGTGTCTCTGAATAGCTTCTGGTCATTTATCTTGTGTCTTCCATAGAAGGTTCTCCCCCCCCCCCTTTCTTTCGCTGATCTGAAATCTTCTCACATGGTAGACAACAGTTGTAAAACTGATGGAAGCTTATGAAGCCTGTATTTCTAGTTTACGAAAATCTCAAGCGTCACGACGGGTCTCTTCTTTGAAGAGAATTTCTCCTGCAAACTTTAGTAAGGAGGTAAGTATACAAAAGCTTCCCTAAAGAAGTTACTTGTTGATGTACACCCCTTTTTCATGTCTTTTGCTTTTATGGAGCCACCATTTACACCCGTGCTTGTTATGCACACACCCCTTTCATGGAGCCTGGTTTGTCTACTATCATAAGTGGAGGCCATCCCTTTAGTGGATTGTGTTTCTCCGAGTCAAGAAAACCATTTCTATTGATATATGCCAGCTGCTATCCCAATTTTAGTATCAAATGCTGATATGTTGATCTCATTATAAGCTTGGGCTTTTGGTATACTCTCTACATAGAAGAATTGCTGCATATTCTTTGTTGTGCACGTTTCTTTTATTGTTGAATCCAGAATTTTTAGATGAGTTGATCTATTAGGGCATGCACTAGCAATGGTAAGCCATTATTTACTTTATTTATTTATTTTTAAAATAGAAATTAGCTGTGGCCGTCGCTTTACATCAGAAACCGTAGTCATTTTACTTCGGAAACAGTCACACTTTAGCTACAAATATTATCAACAATTCTATATAGACTTTGCTACAGAGAGAATAGCTACAGATTTACTTGTACATCGTAGCTATAGACATTTAGCTACGGTTTTTGTCCGTAGCTTTTATCCCTTTTTATGGTACTTAAACAATGGGCAGTCTATATCATCCACATAATGATTACATTGATTTGTAGAGAAATCTCATGAAGAGATGATTTGGAATTCAAATATGGGTTGCAGTTTTTCCTTGTAGAAATCAGTATGTTTTTACTGAAGGCCTTAGATCTAATATGTATGGATTATTTGATCATAAGGGGCAAATGATACCGGGACCCTAATTTTCATATAAATTTGACCATAGGTTTGGATTCCATCAATCAAATCTAATTGTAAATATTGTTTTACACTTTAGATTTGAAGATGGTGATTGGACGAATCCGATCTGATTCCACCATTAATATATATTTTGGAATTGATCTAACTTAATATCCAGAGAGTTTGGGTGGATCTGACTGTTTGATGGACCATAGAGATGAAGAGGAAAAATCATGCATAACATGCTTAGATCTAACAGTTAAGAACATAGATGGTCTGGATCTAAGCGATCTATTAACTCATTCTCAATTTGAGATTTTGTGAGTCAACGTATGGTTCAAATCCATCCCACATGAATAGAGAATCATTCAAAGTAAGAAATTGAGAAAATAAAAAAGTTATAAAAATTAGATCGTTTGGACTTAGTGCAACAACACCGGATCAATCAATCGATCAATTGATTGTGGCAAAAATAGTCTAAAAACTTGAACAGGAAATTTTGATTTTGTTTGATTGATTGAGAGAATTGTTCAATCAATTGAAAGCAACACAAAGTGTACGTCCAACAACCAAAGACTAGAATTTGAATTTAGTCTAACTGATCGAATCTCAATTGATCTCGATTAACCAACAATCTACTAGAATGTTTTGTTCAATTAGAACTTTGATGTTTTAATTGATCTAAATTAGTAGTAATCTTTGGACTTAGTGCAACAACACCAGATCAATCAATCGATCAATTGATTGCGGCAAAAATAGTCTAAAAACTTGAACAGGAAATTTTGATTTTGTTTGATTGATTGAGAGAATTGTTTAATCAATTGAAAGCAACACAAAGTGTCCAACAACCAAAGACTAGAATTTGAATTTAGTCTGACTGATCAAACCTCGATTGATCTCGATTAACCAACAATCTATTGGATTGTTTTGTTCAATTAGAACTTCGATGTTTTAATTGATGTAAATTAGTAATAATCTTTGATTATCTTATAACACTTGAATGGTCAGAACACCATGGTTAATTAAGTGGGCCCCACATTAAAAAGAAATCACCCCAAACAATGTAGAGGACAAAACCAAGATCAATGGTTCAATTCCTATATGAATTTCAAATTTGCGGAAACTAGGCGGGTTGATTGTATAGTCGTACACTAATAGAAATATAATTTGAATTATGATTATTTAAGTTATAGCAAATTGATTGAACTTGGGATAACATCTCATAATCTATATCACCAGATCTCAGGTGAGCAATCCTAATATGTTTCATCTCCGTTGTGATTATGGTAGTTATGTGCTTGTTATACTGATTGTGATTTATTGTATTGAATTTTCATGCATCCATGTCATGCATATAGTGTACATGTGCTGTTTCTATAGGAGCTCTACCTGAAAGACCTATAGGTACTTACAATATTGGGTGACTTAGGGGACCATCCATGGATGCCCACAACATGTGGCTCAGTATCTCTTCCCCTTGTAAACAATGTATCAGAAGACGACCCCAAGCCACCATTCATCTTTCTCGTGACCTTCCCTTAAAGGGCTGAGATAAGGGTGTCCACACTTAGAGATTTATTTTTGATACATAATGAGTCCCTAAATGACTCATATGATGGCGGTAGAATAGTCAACAATATACATGCTTGATCTTCATCTTTGATCACTTTGCCTATGTCTAACAATTTGCAAATCAGTTTATTAAAATTATTGATGTGGGCCTCCACATCTCCACCCTCTGCCAATCTGAAGGTGAACAATTGTTACTTCAAGTATAGGCAATTCTCAATGAATTTTTTAGCACAAACATCCTCTAACTTTTCCCATAAACCAGCTACAGTTTTCTCCCTCAACACATTGCAGAGAACCTCATCTGTGATACAAAAACAGATTAAGGATAAGGCCTATTTATCAAGAGTATTTCAATCATCATCAGTCATAATCGATTTTCTTTCCTCAAAAGAACCATCCTCACCTTGCTTGGTTAAGGAACTAATAATCTTCCATAACTCAAAGTTATTTTTCTCTGAGTATTTCTCAATATCATATCTAGTGCTTCTCATTGATGTTAATCCTATAGATTCAAATCTGTGTCCTAACGAATTCTTTGATAGCACTTGTTAGGGATTGTTATGTGGAATCACACAGAGATGAATCTTGGAAAGCAATTCAAGAGCACCAAGCAAATACAAGAGAACACAAAGATTTAACGTGAAAAACCCTTTCGGAAAAAAACCATGGCACAAATCGACAGATCTTCACTATGAAATCAAAAATTACAAAGAGAGAAGGCTTACCCGGTCGATTCGAAAAATCTTGAATCTTGTCCTTGCTACACCCTTTTGAAACTCTAAAATCCCTTTTAGAAACCCTTTGAAATACTTTAATAAGTCTTAGAATGTTTTCGAATGGCATTAGGAACTCTTATTTATAGATTAAGAAATCTTACTTTCGCACCGATTTGGAATAGTTCGGAAACTGCTTCAAATTTACACAGTCTGCACATAATCTGCGTAACCTCCGACTAGTTAAACCAGATCTCGGGCTAGTCAAAGCTTCGACTAGTCGAACAGAGCTCAGGCTAGTCGAAGGGAACTTCAACTAGTCGAACTTGTCCTGGTCAAATTTTTTGAAAGTTCCAAAATACATTATTGTTGAACTTTCACTCGAACTTTATCGAACTAGTCGAATTTTCTTAAATTTAAAACATTCGTTAACAATAGTTTTGTACATCGTAGTGCAGTTTGTTTGGATCTACCCATGCCCTACAATAAGATAGCAAAATGGATGGATTACATGGATAAAATACATACATCGTGGTGGGGCAAATGAGCTCATGATAAGGCCAACAAACTTTTGACGTCAACTAGCTCGCCGGTGTTTGGGTCACCCGCCAAACTTACCCCACGCTAATTCATCCGTAGGTAGAAGTTGTGCAAGTGCCCTGAAACTTGTTCGCATCATCACCTGATGACCAGCAAAACCGTATCCCTGTGATGCACACCATGTGGGGTATCTGTCTGCAATACTTAGTCACTCTCACGAAGTTATTCACGTGCATGGAAACTTGTTCACATCACCGTGGGGTCACTCAGTCAAACCATGTCCCCCGTGATACACACCGTTTGGGGAGCACTTGTTAACCCACGAGGATAAGGACGCTGAGTTCCTACTAAAGAAGTTCTTGCGCTCGGAACCCAAGTGGGGCCACTGTGATGATTTTGAGAAATCCTCTCCCTCCATCTGTTTTTTGAGTTCCTTTTAAGACATTAGGACAAAAATGAACCGTACCTAATTCTAAAGTGAGCCAAAAATGTGAGAATTGAATTTCGACAGTTGAAATATTCGTGGGCCAGGAAGTCTTGAATCATTCTAATATATATTTTTTTAGTTCATCCCAGTATGAATGACGTTATTAACGGTATGGATGGCATGTAAACATCACCGTAGAACCCAAGGTGGTTTCAACGGTGTGAATTTTCCTAACCACCTTTTCCTTTAGTACGGCCCACTTGAGTCATGGATCCTGTTCAATTTTATTCTCATCGCCTAAAATGAGCTCACAAAACTGATGGACAGGGTGGATTCCATATAAACGTCACGGTGGGCCCCACCTGGGTTCCCAGTGCACGAACTTGGTGCGAAAGGCTTTTGCAGGAAATTCGCGTCCCGCGGATTGCGTCCTACCCTCCGTCGGGCAGGGCTCTGTGGGCCCCACCTGTTTTATCCACGCCGTTAATCCCTTTTATCAAACTATTTTATGACATGACCCTAAAAATGAGGCAGTTCTACAGCTCCATTGGACCACACCAAAGGAAGCTGCAGTGATAATGACAACCACCATTGAAACCTTTCTAAGGGCCACTGTGATGTTTTTTAACCATCCAACCTATTAATAAGGTCATGTAGACATGGATGAAGTGAAAACACAAATATAAGCTTGATCCAAAACTTCTCCATTTCCCAAAAAGTTTTTAATGGTGGAAATTGAATCCCCACTTTGTGGTCCACTTAAGCCCTGTACCTGTCTAATTGTTTGCCATATCTATTAAAATGATCTAAGAAAAATGATGAATGGCATGGATAAAACACTTACATCATGGTGGGCCCCACAAAGCCCTACCGTCCGGGCGGGGGGTAAGACGCAATCAGCGTCCCTTGGAATCTAGTTAGTAGCTCCGTAAAAAAGGGGGACGCGACTCAAAAGTCAAGGCAGACTTGACTCTTATAGTAGTATGTGGGCCCAAACCCATCCAGTCATGGGTCCAACTCCTTGAAATCTGCTGGCACCAGAAATTAAAAAAGTAAGCTTGCCCTTAAAAAGGAGGGAAGACCTGACTTGAAAAGTAGAATCAGGTCCCACTATTCTGAATCTTGATGCTTCTTGCAAAAGACTCCAAAGGTAGAAGTCAAGTCCAAAACCATCCAGTCTCACCCAAATCACACTGCTTGGAATATCGTTGATGCGAATCGCCTCTAACCCTGGGTAACGAGAATCACATGTATGTAACTTTAAGCTCTATGAGGGCAGCCGTAACGTCTGTGTTACTCCATTCCCTGTGTCAGCCCATGCTAGGAGGTATTGTTAAAAATCCAGAAGATTCAGCGACTAAAGTGAGCTATTGAGATTTGAATATGCCTTATTTTTTAAATGACGTCCAAAAAATGAACAAGCGCAGTGGATGAAACACAAACATCAATTTCACCATATCACCTTTGGAGATGAGCCCAATTAGGAGTCAGATCTGAAACTCAAATGGGTCACACAATAGGAAATAGTCCTGACATGATCACACATAGATCAGAAAACATGAATGCTCTGTTAGATGTTAATCCTCTGTGCAAGTACGCATAGTCATAATCCAAATTGTTAAAATAATGTTAGAAACTGTGGATGGTCCATATGACTTATGATCCAAATGCAGCCTTAGAGCCTAAGACAGTACTCTTCATACTTGAAATCACAAAAGAACATTATTTCATTTTAGCCCCAATTGGAGCAATGTTAAGCTTCTACTAAAACTTGAAAGTACATAGAGCATGGGCCACCTGATTTTTTTACTTTTTTATTTTTTATATCAGGCTGTCTCTGTACATTCACTTTATATGCCTGTTGGTTACATTGGATAATGGCTTTTACGAAAGATACAGACTTATGGTTGGCATCCCTTCCATTATTCCATAGGGGTGGCCACTCGAGTTGTGGATCACTACTCTGATTTTTTATTTTTATTTTGGCGTCACAACCAAGACTCATGGATTGAACCTCATGAATGGAGTGAATTTTATATATAGAAACTGGTGGGCCTCACAGCTCTTAGGTGTTTTATGGATTGTGTAGGGGTCCCATGTAAATGAAAAGCCGTGGGGCCATGTAAAAACAGAGTTGAAGGGAGCCCATTCCTATAATTGCAGTTACATGGAGCCTGTGTAAGCAAAAAGTTGTGGGGTCCACCATGATGTGAGTGTGATACTTTGGCCAGCTCACCCAAAAACGTGACAGACCCTAGACTGAAGTGGGCCATGCCACAGGAAAAAGTGATGATTGAACGCTTATCATTGAAGCCTTCCCTAGTGTCACTGAAGTTTTGTATCAGTCTAATATTTGTGTTTTCTGTTCATCCTCACAGGTATAATTGAACCTGTATGAACAGTTTGGATGTCATATAAATATCATAGTAGGCCCAAGGAAGTGTCAATGGTGAGTTTTTCCATCCCCACTGTTTTGTGGCCCATTAGAGTTTTGGATGCATTCAATCCCCACTGTTTCTGTTTCCTGTGGTGTGGCCCACTTCAGGTTTGGATCTGCTTCATTTTTAGGCTCATGCCTTAAAATAAGCTGGCAAAATTGATGGACTGCCTAGATAAAAACACATAAATTATGGTAGGGTCCATGGAGCTTTGACACCAGCTAGCTGACTGGTGATTGGGTCACTAACCAAGCCGCAACTCCGGATACACACCATATGGGGGCCATCTCTGCAACACTGTATGCAGAAGTTATTCACGTAGATGAAGCTTGTTCACATCATCTCCCGTGGAAAACGTTTTCACCTAATGAAAGTTTCTCATCTTACCGTGTGGGACCGATTGCCATTGGATGTTTTGTTTTTCTTTTTTTTGTTTTTTTTTTTTTTGGTGTATTATAGTTTTATAAGATGGCTTACCTGATGGTTGGATGAGCTGGATTGGATCTTTGGGTGATCTGGTCAAGTTGGTCGTGGTGCAACTATTGCAGGGGTTGGATCTCATAATCACTGTCTGGGTTTTACACTAATATCAGACTGATCCAAAACTTCTGTGGCCCACAAGAAGTTTTGATGGTGGTTGTTCAATCACCATCGCTTCTTGTGGTGTGGCCCATTTGAGATTTGAAAATGCCTTATTGTTGACATGACGTCCTAAAATGATCAAATGTAATGGATAAAAGAAGTAGATATAACACAGACATCACGGGATTATATTCACATCACAAGTTCACCCATTCAATTAAGGTAGGTCGCTTCTCCACTCTGTTTTACTGATAGAAACCATATATCAGAATTAGGAACATATGTGACATCAGCACTGATGTGAAAATAGAAAATCAGAAAACCAGCATGCTCTGTTAGACATTAATTCTCTGTGCAACTGCACAGTCCTCATCCAAACCATTAAAATAATGTATACAACAAGTCAATACTTTTTTTATTTTTTTTTCAGTTGTAAAAATAAGATGGGCAGCGCAATCGAAGACATCTGTATCAACCTTTTCCTATAAATACCCATATATCCATCGTAAATTTGTAACAGACCATTAGCAACAACAGCCATGGCCATACATAAATCTCTCTCCCTCGCTTTTCTCCTTTTTTTCCTACCCTTTCTTTCTTCTTCCCATGCAACAATATCATCTGCAACAGCAGGACTGCCAGAAGCAGAGGCTCTCCTGAAATGGAAAGCCAGCCTCTCACCAGCACAAGCTCTCCACTCATGGTCACTTCCTGCTACTAATGCCAGCACCAACACCGTATCTCCATGCAAATGGACTGGGATCTCATGCAACAACCTTGGAAGTGTAACAGAGATAAGCCTACCGAGCGCAGGCTTGCAAGGTAAGCTCGACAACTTGAGCTTCCCCTCATTTCCAAACCTCCTTCATCTCAATCTCAGTGGCAACACTCTCACTGGTACCATCCCAGCTGATATTGGTGCTCTTTATAAACTCACATCGCTCAATCTGTCTGCAAATAGTATAAGTGGATCAATACCCCTAGATATAGAGAATCTTGTGAATTTGAATGAGCTAGACTTGTCCATTAACCACCTAGAAGCTTCTATCCCTTCCACTTTGGGGAACCTATCAAAGCTTTCCATCTTGTACCTGGACCAAAATCAAATCTCTGGCTCCATTCCTCCACAAATTGGGAATCTAAAAGATCTGGTTCGGTTGTCATTGTTCCAGAACAATCTGGCAGGTCCAATTCCTCCTTCTCTGGGTAATTTGACCATGCTCACAAATTTGCATTTGTCTAGGAATCAGTTTTCAGGCACAATTCCTGCAGAATTAGGGAACCTCAAGAATTTGGTTGTGCTGACGTTGCAACGAAACAATATAACTGGTCCAATTCCTCCAGCTTTGGGTAATTTGAGAAACCTTAGACGCTTGTTCCTCTACATCAATCAAATTTCTGGTTCAATTCCTCCACAATTTGGGAATTTAATGAATCTCAACCTTCTTGATCTGTCCGATAACATTCAAACAGGTTCTATCCCTTCCACTTTAGGGAACTTGACAAAGCTGACAGTCCTCTACCTCTTTCAAAATCAAATTTCTAGTTCTATTCCTCCGGAACTCGGGAATTTAATGAGTCTCAATAGGTTAGTATTGGACCGTAACAATCTGACTGGTCCCATCCCTCCTGCTTTGGGTAATTTGAGAAACCTTACAATTTTGTATCTCCACAGCAATCAAATTTCTGGTTCAATTCCTCCACAATTTGGTAATTTAATGAATCTCGACCGTCTTGATCTGTCCTTTAACCTTTTAACAGGTTATATCCCTTCTACTTTAGGAAACTTGACCAAGCTTACTGAGTTGTCCCTTGTTGACTGTCAATTATCTGGTTCCTTGCCTCAAGAAATGACAAACATGACAAATCTTTCTCGACTCTACTTGAGTGGCAACAGCCTCTTTGGCTATTTACCTCAGTTATGCCAGGGCAGATCTCTTCAAGTCTTCAATGCTTTTGGCAACCATTTCACTGGTGAGATCCCAAAAAGCATCACAAATTGCACTAGCTTAACAAGAGTGCGACTTAATGGAAACCGACTTGCTGCAAACGTATCAGAAGCCTTTGGTGTATACCCACATCTCATATTCATGGACATCAGTGATAACATGTTGTTTGGTGAACTCTCACCAAATTGGGGAGAATGTCGAAATTTGACAAAGCTACAATTATCTGGGAATATGATCACCGGTAGAATTCCTCCTGAGATAGGGCAGTTGACGCAGCTAAGTGTACTTGGTCTTTCTTCAAACCAGCTGGTAGGCGAGATTCCAAAGGAATTTGGGAGGCTGACTTCTTTGTTCAACTTAACTTTAAATGAAAACCAGCTTTCTGGTCAGATACCTCAAGAGATGGGAAAACTATCCAATTTGGAGGTTCTTGACTTGTCAATGAATCACCTGAGTGGTCCAATATCACCTCAATTAGGTGATTGCTTCAAACTCCAATATCTGAAATTGAGCAAAAATGTTTTAAATGGAAGCATTCCTTTTCAAATCGGTAACCTAGTATACCTACAGGGTTTACTAGATCTAAGTCATAACTCCCTCAATGGACAGATATCACCACAACTCACGAAATTGATTCGGCTGGAAAAGTTAAACCTCTCCCACAACATGCTGTCAGGCTCCATTCCACCTTCTTTTGAAGGGATGTTTAGCTTGCAATCCATTGATTTTTCATTCAATGCTTTGGAAGGTCCTCTTCCCAATAGCAAAAGCTTTCAGAAGGCTCCTGCAGAGGCATTCATAAATAATAAAGGCTTATGTGGTGAAGTGCAAGGTTTGCGACTTTGCAATGCCTCTTCAATCAATCGTGGTGATGCGATGAGAGGTCACAGAGTTGTGATCCTCATTATTCTTCCTGTCTCAGTGGCCTTGTTTCTTTTATTTGTAATCATTGGCATTTCTTGCATTTATTACCAAAGAAGAAGAAATATAAAGAAAGGGGTTCTTGAGAGGAGCAGTGGAAATCCATTTTCAATATGGAATTACGATGGGATTACTGTGTTCGAAGACATCGTGGAGGTAACAGAGGGTTTTGATGACAAATACTGCATTGGAATTGGAGGGTATGGAAAAGTTTACAAAGCAAATCTACCAGTGGGTCAGGTAGTAGCTGTGAAGAAACTTCACCCACTCGAAGGAGGGGATCAATCCGATCAAAAAAGTTTTAGAAATGAGATACAAGCATTAATCGAAATCCGCCATCGCAATATAGTGAAGCTTTATGGCTTTTGTTGCCATGCTCGATGCTCGTTTCTCGTCTATGAGTACATGGAAAGGGGAAGCTTGGCAAGTATCCTAAGCAGTGATGAAGGAGCTGCACAATTGGACTGGACTCTAAGGGTGAAGATTATTAAAGGTGTGGCCCATGCTTTATCTTACATGCACCATGATTGCACCTTGCCAATTGTCCATCGAGACCTATCAAGCAACAACGTTCTGCTGAATTCAGAACTTGAGGCTAGTGTTTCTGATTTTGGCACTGCACGATTGCTGATACCTGATTCGTCCAATTGGACTATGCTTGCAGGCACTTATGGATACATCGCTCCTGGTTAGTCACTAATATTTTCTCAACACTAAATAGTTTTATCATAAATTAGCCTTTATTTTTCTTAATATTTTCTATTTTTTGTTGAAATTATTTACTATAAAATTTGTGCATTAGTTACCACACTATTGTCAAATGGGGCAATATTCTAAGGCAACTGGACCATGAGAAAATTCATATTTGAAAATCTTAATAAACTTTCACCACATGATTTTATTAGCTATTAAATTTCTGGCATTGACTATTTTTAACTGTACATTTGCCACCAATTGGTTGGATAGAATCCTTCCATAAGTGTTATTTATGGGATCTTCTCTATCTACAACATGGGTCATGTTTCCAGATGTCTGGATTGATTTACATGCATACCAAGTTTAGATGGATGAGCAACGGGTAGTTAATAAATGATTGAAAAAGCTCATGGCTCCTAGCCCATGCTAGTAAATCTGAGAATGATACGTCAGGAAATGGAAATCGGATTGCGTACTGAGTTACTCAGTATGCTTTTATTGTATTGAGTGAACTTAGTTGAGCCCACTGTGAATGTATGTGGTTTATCCACACCGTCCAACCATTTTTCCCGCTAAATTTAGGGGTTAAACACAAAATTGAAGTATATCCAAAGCTCAAGTGGACCATACCGCAGGAAACAATGTAGAATAATGATTTCCACTGTTGAAACCTTCCTAGGGTCCACAGTGATTTTTATTTGTCATCCAACCTGTTCATAGTATAACAAAGACATGGATGAAGAGAAAACACAAACTTGATAAAAAACTTCCTGTGGCCTCCAAGAAATTTTCAATGGTAGAGGTACAATCACACTGTTTACTATGGTGTGGTCCACTTGAGCTTTTGATATGCTTCTGTTTTGGGCTCTAGCCGTAAAATTATCTTTTAAAATGGATGAACGGAGTGGATAGATTAAATAAATAACAGTGGACCCCACAGAGTTTACTCAGTACGCAACCCAGTTTAGTTTGATATATGGATGAGATTTTATCTACTGATGATTAGCAAAGAATAAAGAATATGATTGAACAATCTTCTATCATGTAGAGCTTGCCTATACAATGAGGGTGACTGAGAAATGTGACGTCTATAGCTTTGGTGTTGTGGCACTTGAAGTGATGATTGGAAGGCATCCTGGGCAACTCATCTCCTCCTTGTCATCACCAAATAGAGATGATACACTGCTCAAGGATATGTTGGACCACCGTCTCTCCAATCTGACGACGGAAGTTGCACATGAAGTCATATTTGCAGTGTCCATGGCCCTTGCATGCATTCGGCCGGATCCTGATTCTCGGCCAACCATGCACCATGTGGCTCAGGAGCTATCTGTTGGTGGGCCTTCTTTCTCTCTAGAGCCATTTCATGCACTTACATTTCGTCAACTGATGGATCTCAAGGTATAATTGGGTGTATGAAAATTAGTGAGGTTGTGGGCATGTAGTGGCAAGAACATTATTGTTGTGTGTCTATTGTATAAAAATAATCAGTCACGGAGGTGTTTTTCTTGTTATGATGTGTACACAGTTCAGTGTGTGGATTTGATGTTTATATAGAATATATATTTCTAGAATTGGTGATAAAAACCAAAATGTAATAAAAGTAGGATGAAAGAATGAAGATGTTTTCTTGTTTGATGGTTATCTTCTAACCCAAGGTTTTTATGCCCAAGAAGTTAACTTCTAGGGATTGTAATCCTTTTCTGTGATACATGGATGGTTGAGATTGTTTTCAAAAAATAGGTCCAATCAACCATTTGATATGTCGTGGATTGCTTACACACACACACACACACACACACACACACACACAAAGATAGGTGGGCCCATTATAATGTTTATGGGAAATCCACCATTTTCGTTCATTTTTTCTGGTCAAGTTGGTACGTGGGAAAAATAATGAGGTATATCTAAAATTCAACCAGGCCACACAACAAGAAAATGTAAGTAGTTAAATGCCTACAGTTAAAACCTTCCTAAGGTCTACCATTATTCTTATTTGCCATCTATACTGTTAACAGGGTCATTCTTACTAGGATGAACTGAAAATACAAAAATATTAGCTCAATTCAAAACTTCTGCAACCCATCAATGTTCACTAGCAGACATCAAGTCCTCACTATTTCCTATTGTGAAGCCTACGTGATTTTCGGTTCTGCGCTACCTTTTGTATCATGCCATAACGTGAAATAAAAAAAACATATGGACGGTGTGAATTTCTCACAACATGATGGTGGGCCCTAACTAACTTCCTATCACATTAAGCTTCCCCGAGAAGTTGTCCCATCTTCCCTCGCATTTTGAATGTTTATCATCCAACGGCTCGCGCTAAGACAAGACTCAACTGTATGTTATGGTTCTATGCGCTTGACCTTATATTACCATTTCTCACACACACACACACACACACACACACACACACACATATATATATATATATATATATATATATATATGCTCACCTACGCAACAGTTCTCACCGGGAACTCGTGAAAACATTTTTAAAACCTATCTCCATATAAGTTCAAGATCTAAACTATCCATGTGATTCAGCACCCTATGAAACTCCCTTGCCGAACTTTTACCCTAACCCAAAACTTTGGTGGACAATGGAAAAATGAAAAAAATTTCCCCCTTGATTTGCCTTTCTTTTTCCATGGCCGACCAAAGTATTGGATCAAAGTAAAAGTTGGACCATAGGGATTTCATGGGTTGCTGCATCACGTGGACAATTCAGATCTTGCACTCAGAATACAAGAGATGAGTTCTCAAAAAGTTCTCATGAGTTCTCATGAGAACTGGTGGGCAGGTGAGAGGCATGCTCACTTGCGCACCTACACACATGCGCACCTTTGTACACGTGTCATGGGCATCTAATTGACGTGGAATCTCATGAAACCCCAAGAGACAAATTTTCACCCTAATCTAAAATTCTGTTGAGTCATACCAAAGAGAAATGAAAATTGAAAAAACTTTTTTCATTTTTCATGGCCCACCAAAGTTTCCAATCTAAGTAAAAATTAGGCCCGGGGGGTTTCATGAGGTGTTGCTTCACGTGGAGCGTTCAGTTGAAATATCATAGATGAGACTTGCTTCTAACCCAAGTTTATGAGAATTTCTCTTTATTGAGTTTTAAGGAATCGTCTTTCTTGGAATTCTTGTTATTAGTATTCTTTACTGTATATACTTTGAACAAGGAATTCATTTTCCATCTTTTTATTGCGATTATGGAATTCTTCCTCAATTCGAAGATGTTTCCAAATTTGTTCCAGTGTGTAGTCTTCAGTCTTATATAACAACTTCTTTCTATAGTCATTCCATATTGAGGGAAACTTTGCAATAACAGGCCCGACATGAAATAACTCATGAAGATCAATTTTAATAGCCTTGATTTTATTCACTATTAGTTGCAATTCTTGGATTTGAGGTAGCAGCGATTTATTATCTACCATGTTATAGTTGAAGTAACTAACTATAAGGAATTTGATATATAATACCTTTTTCTTCTTCAACTTTGCATTTGAACTCCAGGGATCCAAATTTCTTTTGTGGACGATTGTTCGAACTAAAATTGACAAACGGTGGTATCCGACCATTTACAAATTCTGTTTTTTCTTAGCCGTCACAGCAGCTAAGATTTTTAATTTATATCTTATATAAATCTTACTGCCATGTAACATCATATAAGTCATTGGATCTGACACGGTTACTATAGGCTTAAGCTTTTAGAGCATGTGGTTGTTTGACCTGGTATGAAAGTGTGTTTGAATCTTGAACATTGCAAATATGCCATATTCTTCCATGTGAGGCTGGCTATGTTGTGAGTGTTCCTCCACCCGTGTTAACATTATTACATCTCCTTTAGATGATCGGTTAGGATCTTTGAACAATGGGCCTAGATCTTCAAACGGACGGTTCATGACACTACTCCCTTTGCAATGCATTGGGACCGTACAATTGGATTCGTTTAAAAAGGACTTGCTTTCGTTTTATTATCATTCAGATCCAAGATGAGAAAACTCAGATAAAACATTAAAATTCAGCTAGTCTTTGAGGACACTTGAGATGAAAAAATTTCCAAAATTGCCCTTCACACGTGCATCAAGTGGGTCATCTCCCAAGTCCATGTTGAAGAATGCTCTCCACATGTTAAAATTGGATTCGTTTAAAAACGACTTAGCTTTCGTTTTGGAGTGCGGATCCTCTGCCTCGGCCTCCGACGTTTTCATTGGTCAACATCGTTATAAGTACCACGTCATCAGATTTTTTTAATTTATTAAAAAAATACATTTAATAAGAAGTAAAACGGAGACGTTAAACGGAAGCGTTTGCGTGCTGCGTAAATCAGTATGGTAAGGGTACTAAGTAAAGTCTGTGGAGCCCACCGTCATTCGTGCATTGTATCAACTCCATCCATCTCTTTTATCATCTAATTCTAGGGTTTTACAACAAAAATTAATCATATCCAAAGATCAAGTGGACCACACCACCTAAAACAGTGTGAATTGAATTCTACCATTGAAAGTTATTGGGGGCCCACAGAAGTTTTATATCAAGATGATATTTGTTTTTTTTATTCATCCATGTCTTTGTGATCTTATGAACAGTTTGGATGAAAAATAACCATCATCGGGGGCTTAGAAACATTTCAATGGTGAAAATCAATACTTCCACCGTTTCCTTTGGCATGGTGTACTTGAGCTTTTGATATATTTCATTTTTGGGTTCAACCCCTAAAATGATATGAAAAAATGGATAGACGGCATGGATAAACCACGTGAATTCACAGTGGGCCTAATAGAGTTTACTCACTACCGTAAGGCTCGGAACGATAATCCGATTTCACGGGGACACAGATTTCTTGCCAAAGCCTTTTGCAGTAAGATCCTGCGCAAGGATTCCAGATGGTTCCATTGCGACGTTTGTGATAAATCCAACCCGTTCATCAAGTTTTGGATATCATTTTAAGACATAATACCAAAACTAAGGTGTATACAAAACTCAAATGGGCCACACTAGAGGAAACAGTGGGGATTTAGTGTGTCCATTGTTAAAATATTTATATGGCCACGAAAGTTTTGCATCGGTCTAATATTTTGGTGCTTTCACTTCATCCTAGTAAAAATGACCTTATAAACAGTTTGGATGGCATATAAACATTAAGACGCCTAGGAAGGTTTCAACTGTAGGATTTCTTTCTCCATTGTTTCATCTTGTATGGCTCAGTTGAGTTTTTGATCATCCTAATTTTTTGTTACATTTCTTAAAATGAGCTCTAAAAATAGATGAATAGATTGGAATTCTTATAAACATCATAGTGGACCCCACCATACATCCCAACGCTGGAACTTCATGCAAAAGGCTTTCCCCAATGAATCCGCGTCCATGGTTTCCATTGGAAACGGACTGGCTACTCCCCTGCCACTCGGTGCTATGTGGACTCACCATGATGTATGTGTTTCATCCATGCCATCCATTTATTTTTCTAGATCATTTTTTGGTCTCAGACCAAAAATGAGGTATAACCTAATCTCAAGTGGACCACATTACATGAAACAATGTTGAATGAACGTTGACCATTAAAAGCTTTTTAGGGGCCATAAAAGTTTTGGATCAAACTGATCTTTCTTTTTTCCCTTCATTTGGGTCTTTATGACCAAACCAACAGATTGGAAGTCAAATAAACAGTACGATGGGCTTATGATGGATATCCAATCACCATTGTTTTCCTGTGGTGTGGTCTATATGAGATTTATATTCCTTTCATTTTTGGGATCAACCCCTGAAATTGTATGTAAAAATAGATTAATGGAATGGATGAAACATATACATCATGGTGGGGCTTATAGAGTACCGACCACCACCACCACCACCGGGCTGGTGGTGGGGGGAGTAGTCAATCCACGTTCAATTTCATTTGGGATTTAGTGTCACATTGAGCAGTGTGACTTACTACCGAAGTGATGTCACCTATTTATATGGGTCCCATTATGATGTATGTTTTATATCCACACCGTCCATCCATTTAGAGAGATCATTTTAAGGCATGAGCCAAAGAATAAATCAGATCCAAAACTCGAGTGGACCCCACCATATAAAATAGTGGAGAGAGTCACGACCACCATTTATTACGACTGAATCTAATACAAACCTCGTCACTTTGTTTACTGAACCTCGTAACTTTGTAGTACAACCCCGCCACTTTATCTACTGAACCTTGTCACTTTGTGTTGTAACCTCGCCACTTCGTTTAGTGAACCTCGTCACTTTATACTGCAGCCCCGTCACTTTGTCTACTGAGCCCCGTCACTTTGTCTACTGAACCCCGTCACTTTGTACTGCAACCCCATTACTTTGTCTACTGAACTCCATCACTTTGTACTGCAACGTCATCACTTTGTCTACTATACCCCATCACTTTGTGCTACAACCTCATCACTTTGTTTACTGTACCTTGTCACTTTATGCTCCAACCTCGCCACTTTGTCTAGTGAACCTCCTCACTTTATACTGCAACCTCATTACTTTATCTATTATACCTCGTCACTTTGTCTAGTGAACCCCGTCACTTTGTCTACTGAACCTCGTCACTTTGTACTGCAATCCCGTCACTTTGTATTAAAATTATATGTATTGCAACATCATCACTTTGTCTACTAAAATTATATGTAAAAATAGATTAACGGAATGGATGAAACATATACATCATGATGGGGCCCACAGAGTACCGACCACCACCACCACCACCGGCCTGGTGGTAGGGGGAGTAGCCAATCCACTTTCATTTCCATTTAGGATTCAGTGCCACATTGATCAGTAAGACTCGCAACTGAAGTGATGTCACCTATTTATATGGGTCCCACTATGATGTATGTTTTGTATCCACATCATCCATCCATTTGGAGAGATCATTTTAGGGCATGAGATAAAGAATGAATTAGATCCAAAACTTGAGCGGACCCCACTATAGAAAATAGTGGAGAGTCACACCTACCATTTATTACGACTGAATCTAATTCAAACCTCGTCACTTTGTCTAATGAATCCAGTCACTTTGCACTGTAACCCCATCACTTTATCTACTGAACCCTGTTACTTTATACTATAACCTTGTCACTTTGTCTAGTGAACCTTGTCACTTTGTACTGCAACCCCGTCACTTTGTCTACTGAACCCCGTCACTTTGTACTGCAACATCATTACTTTGTCTATTGTACCTCCTCACTTTGTGCTGCAACCCCGTCACTTTATCCACTGTACCTGTCACTTTATGCTGCAACCTCATCACTTTATCTACTCTACCCTGTCACTTTGTACTGCAACCTCGTCACTTTGTCTACTGAACCTCGTCACTTTGTACTGCAACCTTGTCACTTTGTAGCAGTACAAAGTGACAGGGTTCAGTAGAGAAAGTGACGGGATTGCAGTATAAAGTGACGGGTTCAGTAGACAAAGTGACAAGGTTGGAGCACAAAGTGACGGGATACAGTAGACAAAGTGACGAGGTACAATAGACAAAGTGACGAGGTTATAGTACAAAGTGATGGGGTAAACTCGCAGTGCGCCCATCCGGAATTCTTGCACAGGATCTTACTGCAAAAGGCTTTGGCAGGAAATCCGCGTCCTCGTTAGACACATGAAATCAGATTATGTACCGAGTCTTATAATACTGAGTAAACTCTGTTGGGCCCACTGTAAATTCATGTGGTTTATCCACGCCGTTTATCCATTTTTTCCGATCATTTTAGGGGTTGAGCCCAAAATTAAAGTATATCAAAAGCTCAAGTAGATCATACCAAAGGAAACAGTAGAAGTATTAATTTTAACCATTGAAATATTTCCAAACCTCCAATGGTGTTTATTTTTCATCCAAACTATTCATAAGATCACAAAGACATGGATGAATGGAAAAAACAAATATTATCTTGATTTAAAACTTCTGTGGACCCCCAACTACTTTTCAACGATAGAATTCAATTCACACTGTTTCAGGTGGTGTGGTCCACTTGATCTTTGGATATGATTAATTTTTGTTGTAAAACCCTACAATTAGATGATAAAAGAGATGGATAGAGTTGATACAATGCAGGAATGACGGTGGGCTCCATAGACTTTACCAGTACGCTTACCAAAATGATTTACTCAGCATGCAAACCGCATCCATTATACTTCTTATTAAATGTATTTTTTTAATATATTTAAAAAATCTGATGCCATGGCACTTATAGTGATGTTAACCAATGAAAATGCTGGAGGCAGAGGATGCGCACTCTTCGTTTTATTATCATTCAGATCCAAGATGAGAAAACTCAGATAAAACATTAAAATTCAGCTAGTCTTCGAGGACATTGGAGATGAGAAAATTTCCAAAATTACCCTTGGCACGCGCATCAAGTGGGTCACTCCCAAGTACATGTTGAAGAATGCTTTGCACAGCATCTCGCTCTCCACTTCACTGACGATCTCTCCTTTCACTGAAGAATCATAGTAAAGAAAATGTCAGTGGGGCCCACCAAAGTGGGACCTACCTAATATAGTTGGTGGGTCATATTCATTGAGCACTAGCGAAAAATCCAAACCGTCCATCACGTGGGCCACACTGTTCTGATCTTCTGGCCCAAACATCAGGCTATTTCACTTCTCAGGTGGGGCGTAGAGTACAAACGAACGGATGGCTTTAAAAAATTCTAGCCGTCCATTTGGTATTTGCACTGTGGATGCCTGATTGAAATGGTGAACAGGATGGCCCACCTGATGGAATGCTCGGATCTTTCACATTTGCAACATTGGCCTGTGCCCTTGTGCATGTATAGCCCAGCCCAGGCAAGGGCCCACCCAAGTTAATATGGCATCAGTAGCGAACATCCAATCCGTCCATACAGTGAGCCCACCGTAGATTTCATTCGACTTAAAAATCAAACAGGTGCCCTCATCGGATGGCCCACAACGTACAAAACAAACAGGCGGAATTTTCAACCGTTCATTATTTCATTCATTGTGGATGACCGGACTAGGCTTAATTTTTGCATCAGAGGATCTCATGGTGACGCCCACCTGATGGATGTCATGGATCTTGCAAACTCAGGCTATGAAATGACCTTAACAGATATCAGCAACCCTAATATAATGCTCGGGCTGTGAGAATGTGCATTACGCTCTGGCTTTAGGTTTATGCAAGTGTGGCCTACAGTCCAGTGATCCAAACCGTTCATATGATGGGACTGACCCATGGACCAAATTTTTAAATATTGGAAGATCACATCCGTAGAATATTTAGCCTTTTAATGTTTTATCAGTTCTTTAACTTCTTTGTGGGCTACCAATTCAAAAGTTTGGGATATTTCTATCTAGGATATTTTTCGTTCTGCACCATCCACGGTGGTGTCCGTAACATCAACGGTTTGGATCTGTAAAAAATGGGTCCATAAGGCCAAAGGAAGATATTAGAAATTTAGAATAACCTTTCCGTTGTAAAATAAAACCAGGAAGCTTGATAATGCAGATAACTGAGCCAGCAGGAAGCTTTATATCATCCCTAGCCTTTCCTAAAACCCTGCACATTCCATGCCACGTAATCAACATACGATGTATGCATGTATGTATGCATGCATGTATCTAGGTATGTATATTTGCATGCATGTTGTAAAAACTTTATGCACCTGCGTATGTATTTTATTTTTGTATGTATATATCTGTGCATGTATGCAATTAGGAGAATGATACCATGATGTGTACGTTGAATCTAAACGGTGAATCTGGTGCTACTCTTCATTTTCACCTTGCACCCAAAGAATCATCCTGATCCAAAACTCAGGTGGGCCACCCCAAAGCGAGCGAAGTATGAAAACATGTAAAACATATGTCTTCACATGCTGTGGCCCACCGGACTTTTGTAATGGCCTTATCCCTTCAACCTAGCAGGTCTAATAGGTTAGATTGCATTTAAACACCCGGCCGGATCCAACATTCCATGTGCAAGTTTCTATAGTTGGTCCCCCATTGTTCAGTGGTCCACCTAAATCAATGGATCTGGCTGGATTGTATGTTCATCAGGTTAGTAAAATGAACGATCTATATTTAACATACACACGTGACCCACCTAATCAACGGTCTGCCTTGATTTTCAGGCCATGCAACATAAAAAGTAGTAACAACCTAATGAACAGTCCTGATCTCACAGATGCCACGGTGGCTCGTGTGGTCATGATTATAAGATTCCAATTTCCTGCAAAAGCCTTTTGCATGAACCTAAGTGGGGCCCACCGTGGTGTTTGTGAGAAATCCCCCCGGTCCATCCATTTTGTGAGCTCATTTTGGAAGTTGATGCGAAAACAGAGCCAGATCCAGTACTCAAGTGGACCGAAAACGTGAGGATTGAACGTCTACAGTTGAAACATTCATGAGGCCACGGAAGTTTTGAATCAGTCTAAGATTTGTGTTTTCAGTTCATCCCAGTAGGAATGAGCGTTATGAAGGGTATAGATAGCAAGTAAACATCACTGTCGGAGATTTCAACGGTAGGAATTTCCCTATCTACCTTTACCTTTATTGCGGCCCACTTGAGTCCTGGATCCTTCTCACTTTTGGCCTTTTATTCTAAAAAGATCTCAAAAAACGGATGGACGGGTGGATTTCTCACAAACATCACGGTGGGCCCCACCTAATTTCCGGCGCAGGAACTTTCCGCGTCCCCCCTTATGTGGCATGTGTGTGTGGCCCACCTAGAGCACATCGATTAAAGTACCTATTGAGTATATCACCATGGTCACCCCCTGCAAGTTTCCTGATGGACGCTCCAAGATTGTCGTTGAAGATCTTCCTCACCATCCGCATATTCAGGCCGCCAAAGACGATCTGGAGGCGGGCTGCCATGATCAGATCACCGTTGATTGCTGCCTCATACATTTCTCGGTTCGGCCCATCGGTACCGCTCCCGAACTTGGGTTTCAGTAGTTCTTTCAATTTCTTGGAATCAGCATAGATTCCTACAACTGCACATCTTTCGGCGTTTTTTTTCTTCATAGAACAAGTTTATTCTATAAGATGGTGTGTGAAGCCCACATCCAATCCATTCATAAGGTGGAACCCTTCAAGTTCACCGTCTATACAAGAATTCAGACCAATACAAAACAAAGTTGGGCCACACCATAGAGAACAGTTGTGATGTGGACGGTCACCATTGCGACCTTCCAGATTGTATGGAGTCCAAACCTATTTTGTATATGCTTTCCAATCCATTCAGAAGATATGTCCCATCAGGATGTGTGTACACCCCAAAAATTAGGCCACTCCAAGACCGCACATTTGGTCAGGTTGGACTGACAGTGGGGCCCACATTGATATATGTGTTGTATATCCATACCATCCAACCTGTTGATAAGGTCAAATACATCTGGAGGAAGGAGCATATAAATATCAGCTTCATCCAAGAGAAGTTTTTAATGGTCAATCACTACCATTTCATGTAGCATGGTCCACCCGAGATTTTGTTGTACTTCATTTTTTTGGAGCTACGTCTTAAAATCAGCTGGAAAAATGGATGGACAGTATGGATATACAACACATACATTAAGGTGGGCCCCACAGTTACATCATCGTAAAGCCGGTCCAGTCTTACTTGACTGAATCCACGCCCCTCCAAAACTTAGGTGGGCCACATCATGTGCTTTTAGCGACAGATGTTGAATGTTATGCACACATCTTAGTGGGACCCACATACTATGTTGTTGATTAAGCTTATCGTACAAACAGTGCAGAGGAATGGCTTCTTTTAATCTCTGGAGATGATTTATCTGATTAGAGAGGAGGTTTCGCAAGCAACTAGTTGGACCTGTTGTTACTTTCCAATTAGCTTATAATTCCCAAATTGGTATGTTTGTGTGATATCTAACCCGTGCAAAAGTTTGGCCCATGAACCCACTTATCAGGTAAGCTTTAATGAGTGGTCTAACTCAATATACAAGTATGGCCCACCTAATGAGTGGATTGGAATGATTTTCATTGCTGGTGATCTTCATGGCAAAGAAGGGCCCCAAAATTTGGATGCCCGTGGCCTTAAGATCGCTAGTGAGCCGACTCTGTAGGGCCCACCATGATGTGTGTGTTTTGAGCATGCTAGTCATTAGTTTTGTTATATCATTTCAGAGCATGTGATAGAAAATGAGGCAGATCCAAAGGTCAAGTGAGCCACATCACAAGAAACAGTGGGGATAATGACATCCACTGTTGAAACCTTCTTAAGGGCTGCCATGATGTTTATTTACCCTTCAACATGTTAAAAGGTCACATACACCTGGATGAGAGGAGAACACAGATATCAGCTTCATCTAAAACTTCTTTTGTCGTTACAAAATTTTCGGGGGTTTTTCCTGTGGTGTGGTCCACTTGAGCTTAGAAAAGAACAGAGACCATCCAGACCATCCAGTAACCTCCAAATTCAAGTGGTGGTTCCTGATATGAACCGACCTGATTATGGGGCATGGGACCTGCTGGGTGCCATACAAATACCATGATGGCCCCACCTTGGAAGGATCTCAGATTATTAGAGTGGGGGACATGGTTCTATTTTGGAGACTATTTATCTGATGTATCTAAAAATCGGATCCTAGGACCCGATTTTAAATCAAACGGGTACTTATTTATGACCATATTCAGTCCATGACTTGAACTAAGAGATATATGAGGGGAAGATTGCATCGGATCCACCACATCTAACAGGTGCCGACATTTTCACCATGGATCCTAGAAATCATTCCAATTCAAGACTTTAGTGGGCCACACCATAAGAAACGGTGTAGATCATCCCTATAACCTCTGAATTCACATGGCGTTACCCACGTGAGTGTTAGAATGAATTGAATTTTGGAGCGTCCTTTCGTCCCTGTGGGAAGACTTAGATGAATAGATGGGATGGTATATTTACATTGCAGTGGACCCCACACGCAATTTGGATGATTTATTTTTGGTCCCTGTCTCAGCCATTCCGTAGTGAGGCCCACCCAATGTTTGAAATCGGTCAAAATTTTGGGCGCCAGTACAACAAAGGGTGGTACATCTGATGAACGGCGTAGATCTCATTCAGATGAAGCTGCTCCATCCACATCAGCAAAATTGCTCTCCCTGTGTAATTAAGTTCCCAACTCTGAACCCGATAAGACATGGACCCGATTCCCTTAGTCGGGTCCAAATATGGCTGCAGCATGAACCCGGAAGATTGAACGTTGATGGATTTGTACCTGCTGGCTACTGGGCCTCCTAGCGGGCCCGTGTAATAAAATGACCAGCATAAAGAACCCAAGAATCAAATCCAGTGGGTTAGCCAAAGACGATATGCCCAAGCTAAAAATCCATCAATGCAAACGAAAGTAGGGCTGTACACGAGCCATGCTAGCTCGAAAAGTTCTGTCGGTTTAACTCAATCTAGCTTAGCTTGATTGACTACTCAAAGTGAGCCCAGCTGTATATGACTTAGCTCATATTGAAAACGAGCACAATGTAGCTTACTTAAATTCTGCACTAGCTCAAATATATATATATATATATATATATATATATATATATATATATATATATATATATATATATATATATATATATGGAAAAAGGTACTATGGGCTTGACCTCACAAGTCCGTTCCATGAGGTCGAGCTGTGTGGGCCCCATCGTGATGCGTTTTGAACATCTACCCCATCAGTCAAATGCACCATTCCATCGTGGGCCCAGGTCTAAAAATCAAGTCAATCCGTGACTTGTGTGGGCCATACCACATACAGAAGTGGAGAGGGGCCGTGCAACCATTAAAACATTCATAATCATTTTTTGGGCCCACCGAGATGTTGTTTGCAAATCCAGCCCATCCATTGTGTGTGTCCCACTTGGATGAGGGTTCAGACCAAGTTTCAGTAGCATTCAAAACTCAAGTGGTCCCCACCAAGTGCTTTTATATGTTTTAACGGTGTCTTCACATGATTTTAGATGGTATGGCTCACCTGAGTTCCGTATACGGTTGATTTTGGGGATATCCCATAATTTAAAGGGGAACCATCAAATGCACGGTGTTGATGGTCGACATGCATCACGGTGGGGCCCACACAGCTTGACCTCACGGGAGCTTATCGTGAGGTCGAGAGCATAGTACCTTTTCCATATATATATATATATATATATATATATATATATGGGAAAAGGTACAATGCGCTCAAGCTCACTGCTCCGTCCCATGCAGTTGAGCTGTGTGGGCCCCACTGTGATGCCTTTCGAACATCTACCCCATCAGTCAGATGCGCCATTCCACAGTGGACCTAGGTCTCAAAAATCAAGTCAATCCATAACTTGTGTGGGCCACACCACATACATAAGTGGAGAGGGGCCGTGCAACCATTAAAACATTCATAAGCATTTTTGGGGCCCACAAAAGATGTGGTTTGCAAATCCAGCCCATCCATTATGTGTCTCCCACTTGTATGAGGGTTCAGACCAAGTTTCAGCAGCATTCAAAACTCAGGTGAGCCCCACCAAGTGCTTTTATATGTTTTAACGGTGTCTTCACATGATTTTAGATGGTATGGCCCACCTGAGTTCCGTATATGGCTGAGTTTTGGGATATCCCATTATTTAAATGGGAACCATCAAATGCACGGTGTTGATGGTCGACATACATCACGGTGGGGCCCACACAGCTCAACCTCATGATAAGCTTATCGTGAGCTCGAGTGCATAGTACCTTTTCCCTATATATATATATACACACACGGAAACGCTCACCTGCTAACCAGAACTTTTTTGAGAACTCATCATATCTGATGATTCTCGCAAATCTGAACGATCCACATGAAGCAGAACATCATCAACCCCTTGGTACGAATTTTTACTTTGATCCAAAACTTGGGTGGGCCATGAAAAATTCAAACAGTCTCTTCCCTTGATTTGAATTTCTTTTTGCTATGGCCCACAAGAATCTTAAATCAGGGTGAAATTTTTCTCTCTAAGGTTTCATGAGATTCCGCATCTTATGAACCGTTCGGATTCGACACCCATGACACGTGTACAAAGGTGCGCATGTGCGTAGGCATTTAAGAGAGCATGCCTCTCTCTCTCTCTCTCTCTCTCTCTCTCTCTCTCTCTCTCTCTCTCTCTCTCTCTCTATATATATATATATATATATATATATATATATATATATATAAAGTTAAAATTTAAACTCTACTCTACTTGTCTATCCTTTTTTTACCCCATTCCCTCTTACCCAACCTCCTCTCTCTCTCTCTCTCCTCGGCTACTCACCCGAGCTCAACTCAGCGTTTGCTTGACTTATCTGAGCTGTACAACCTACACTTGGCCACTTTCTTGAGCTCTCCCTCTCTCAACACTAACAACAAAGTACCTTTATTGCTCTATCTAATATTTTAGGTCAGGTGTGAGTTGGGTCAGTTGGGTTAGGTTGTTAAGTTGAGTTACGTGTGAGTTGAGTCGAGTTAAAAGCAGGCTCGACTTGATTCGATATAAGCTTGCCTCGACTCGATTCATAAGCTCGCATGGATCTCAACTAGAAAGGCTTGGAAAACAAGTTAAGCTCCAATGGTAAGCCTGAGCTCGAGCTCAAACTCAAGGAGAGCAAGGACAAGCAAAGCCAGGCTTGGCCCACCTCAACTAGACTATGCTCGATGTACAACCCTATAAAAGAAGGGACCATGGCCCATGATCCAATTACTGGGCTCCACAATCACAAGCCCAAAATGCTTAATTTTGTGAATCTAATCTAGAAAGTTCTAAAAGAGAGTGAGATGGTGCCAGTTTTTGAGCTGTGTAAGAATCCAACGGCTAGAAATGACACATACCAAAGGCGTAGATCTTGACAGGAACGAGGCCCACAATCAACTTCTTCCGGACCCCCACTGCATAGAGATCCTGACCATCCTCTAAGAGGAGTGGAAATGCAACCTTCTATTCTCTTCGTACATAACACTCTTTGAGCTCTCCATCACTGATGCACTTGCCATTTTTGGTTAATTAGGGTTCATGATGTCTATTTATGGCAAAGATGAGTTGTTTGATACTCTGGCAGAGTACGATACTTCATACACATGCAGATAGAAATTATACTGTAAGGTCACTACACCACTCAAGTAGTGGGACCCGCAGAGGATGGGGCATAGCCCCAAAATCAGTCTGATTAGGCAACCCTGGACATTGATGAATGGACACATGTTTGTTGAAATATGATCATCAGCTACTTAGCATCTTAACCGTTGATTAGATGTACACCTATCAGATAGTTACTGGACTCGGGATCCGTGATTTGGACTTAATGCCAGGTGTACACTATCTAGCGCATGTGTATGGAGCATCCAACTCTGCCAGAGCATGGTAGCTTTTCTACCCCTTCACGTGCTGACAACATCAGATAAAATCTGTTTGGGCAGTTACAAGGGATAAGGAAAGATCTAAAACCAATCCCAACTCCTGCTACTGTGTCCATACCCTCTTCTGTTCGCATCCCGAGTCGTACACGTGGCACGTGTGGATGATATCTGGACCATCATCAGGTGGGCCCCACAATGGACGCTCGCTAGCTACACCATCCATTTTCGAGGTCACAATAGGGCAGTTAAGATCTTAAAATGGACGGAAATTATGTAGCAGGACCCATCAATAAAAGCCAACATGAACCCAATTTATTTAAAGCTGGTGGGCTGAATATTTCAATGGTGGGCCCACCTCGCCCGTGCCTGATTCAACGGCTCATGGGCCGTGTTCAGAATGGATCAGATGATTGGATTTAGGCATGAAAAGGCCAATTATCTAATTTTTGGCCCACTTCTCACTCACCAAATGAATGCAACCGGTGCCATCATCCACCAGTCATGCTAATGGAACCCCTTTTTGGGTAATCCTAACCATTGATCTGGTGGGTCCTTCGTGGTGATGCATTATGCAATAATCTCTCAAGTTGGAAGATGGTAATCCATTGGCTGTGGCCTACAAATAGAGAGTTCCTTTTAAAAAAAGGTCTTTCAATCAGGAAAAGTCGGCATGTCCGCCATCATCTATGGGGCCCATCACGCAAACCGTCTGGATCACCTAATACATTGATCCAACTTGTACCACATTTCATCTTTCATGCAAACTCCTGTAGCCCTATTCCAATTCACTTAGACCACACGATGGGCTAGGCTCAGGAAAGCCAGGAAGGCCCAAGACCGTCCTATTAAGTTTTGGGCCTGAAATTTAAACACAGTCCTGGCCCACCGGCCCAAAAGTTAGGCCCCTATCCAGCCCATGGAAAAACAAAACGGACGGTGATTACAGCTCGGACAGCGCCTCATAGAGAAAATGTACCCTCCTACAGCATCCGTAGCTAAATTCAAAGCCTTTCCTAACTAGGGCTGTCCATGGACCTTGAGTTGGGCTGGACCTCAAGTTGTTGGGATAACCAATCACCTCCAGCCAGCCGTTTCTACCCCACCGTGTATCACGTGAAGAGAACCATCCCACGTATGTGCATTGTCTTGGTCCCGCAGCCGTCCATTTATCTCAATGGTATGGCCCACCTGCTAAATGGACCAACAGGATTCTTTCAAGGGCTAGGTGATCTTCATAGTGAAACCTTTTGCGGAAGTTCCAGCGCAATTCTGTGTGGGTCCCACTTAGATGTTTGTGAGAAATCCAACCCCTTTATCCGTTTTTTAAGCTCATTTTATGACGTGAGATCAAAAATAAGGAGCATCGAAAACTCAAATGGACCACACGAGAGGAAACAATGGAGATTTAGTGACCACCGTTGAAATATTTATATGTCTATAAAAGCTTTTAACGATATAATTTTTTGATTTTTAAACTTTATTTGAGTGAAAAATGACCTTATAAACAGTTTAAATGGCATAGAAACAACAAGGTGGAGCCTAGGAAGGTTTCAATGGTAGGAATTCCTTTCTCCACAGTTTCATCTCATATGGCCCACTTGAGTTTTGGATCCTCTTCATTTTTGGTAGAATGTCTTAAAATGAGGTCGAAAAACGGATGGACATGTTTGATTTCTCACAAACATTGCAGTGGGCCCTACCCAGAATCCTTGCTGCAGGAACTTCCTGTGAAAGGGTTTCGCAGGAAATCCGCGTCCCTCGGAAGTGGGAAACCGTATCTTCCAGATGAATGGCGGATCTCAAAGGCTGCGTCTGAATGCACTATCAAATTCGATTACGTCTATTTGTCGAGTTTTCCCAAGCCCACACGCCTGTACAAGTTAGCTAATGTCCACGTCAGCATATATGTCATAATGGCAAACAGGTGAAAGATCCAAGCTATCCATTAGGTGAACCTCACTGTATAGGTGTTGCTAACAAAAGATAAATGTGATCTATTGTTAAGACTCAAATATTGTATAATTTTTTCCATTTATCTCTTGGTTTTATGAACATAAATCATCTTAATATTCTATTTTACTCATGCATGTGTTGCAAGGTGAATTTAAGTGCTTGGATTGAAAAAGGGTGCTAAAAAGAATGAATTTGATGCTCAAGATTTACCAAGGAAAATGATGGATCTTAGGAGATCAAGATTGAAGAATTCACATGCCAAAGATCCAAGAAAACCAAGTGACGAATGAAGAGAATCGACGATTTGAAGTGAAGAATCCTGAAATCATCCTGAAAAAGTGTATTTTGAAGCTGTGAAGTTTATTCTAAAAAACTGCGCAGCAGGAAGTCTGTTTTAAACGAACTAAGTAGCGAGGAGTCTATTTTGAGAAAATACGTATATTTGATGCGGTTTCTAGGGTTTTCAACTTTTTACGACAATTGCAGTTCCCTACTTATAAATAGGGCTTCCTAGGGCATTCCAAAAGATGATTCAAGGCATCCCAAAGCAAAGTTTAGGATTTTTAAAGAGTTTTTTTAGTTTTATTAAAGCTTTTAAGTTGTTCTTTTTATTTTAGATCTTTTCTATTTTCATTTTTTCTTTCTTGTTACTTTTTATTTTTGCAATTTAATTATGTTTTTCTAAGTTCCTTCTAGCCCAAGCTAGAAGGGAAGCACATAGGTTTAATATTTCTTTAAGATTATGATGATTGATTGTTTTAATGATGAGAAGAATGGTATATGCATGTTATCTATTATTTAGGTTTTGTTTTTGATCCTCTTGTGAGGTCCATATGTTTCCATCATATGAGATCCACATTGATGGATAGACTTACCCTAGATCAATCAAATTTCCTAGATAGGAGAGGTTCTCAACCTGTTATATTTCTTTGATATTCATTATCCTATAGATATTGAATACTTAGAATCACTGGCGCTTGAGAATATATGTCAATGATGCAGATCCATTATTTTCTAATATTTTATATCATTTATTAAGATATTTAAACTGTTTTATTTTCCGATTAGGCTGACCATAATGCTCAGATCCTAGTTGTGTAAATCCAAGTCATAATGATTTTGGAACATTAACCTATGTGTGAAACTTTGAAGCTTGGGTGTTATTTTATTCAGTTAAATTACATCCATTCAAAAATTTCAAAATCAAATTATCAGTTTAATTTTTATTACTTAGTTTGTTTTGCATTTGATTTTTTTTCCCTTCTCACAATTCATCTCCCTGTGGGATCGACTGCGTATTCACGGGATACTACTTACGAACCTCTGCACTTGGAGACAATCAATCAAGTTTTTGGCGCCGTTGCCGGGGAGAGACTGAGATAGATCAGATCTGTGCAAGATACCTAAGGTAAGTTTTTTCTAAAGTAAGTTCTCTTTTAAACCCTCCAAATTTTCTGTAGATTTATTATTATTATTATTATTATTATTTTCTTTGAAAATAAATTCAGTTGGGTCTTTCAAGCACTAACTATGACATAAGGTTGCCCTGCTTGGAATTTTATCACCCAAGTGTTACGGTTGTCCTACAGTTGCTGTTTGATCACAAAGATCATCCGCTGAATCTATTTTTCAGATTAGCATAGTTTAATTTCTGCATAGTTTTACTTTTGTTGATTTTTTTTTTTTTTTTGTGGACTGAACCCTCATGGTCAGCCCTGCCGCCTAGGTTGTTGATTTATTTTTTCTTTGTGGACTGAACCCTCATGGTCGGCCCTACCGCCTGGGTTGTTGATTTATTTTTACTCTGTGGATTGAATCCTTATGGTCGGCCTTGTCGCCTGGGTTGTTGGTTAAGTTTTTATTTTTATTTTAAGTATCATACTTACTATTTAAATTAGTGGTATTTGTTGTGTGGTGTGGATGGTTTATGTCCTGTTGGAGTAGGGATCAAAACAATCGACTCTCCTCCGAAGGCGGACTAGTTTCAGGTCTTGATCATTCACTTAGAAGAGGCACTCAACATCACTTGGATTCCATGGTAGACCTAGTTGATAATCCAAATCCAAATCTGTCAGATCCAACTATAAATCAAAATAGAGAAAATCAACCTAATCCTCCTCTTGAGGATGAAAATGAAGTTCATAGGAATGTGTTAAACCAACCACGAACTTTACGTGAACATTTACATCCTGAGAAATCAATTTTACCATCTTGCATAGTGTTCCCTGCTCACACTGAGAACATTGATTTTAAACCAGGTGTGATTCAATTAATTCATAAATTTCATGGCTTCGATTCTGAAAGCCCTTACTTGCACCTCAAGAATTTTGAGGAAGTAATTGCAACGTTACAAGTAAATAATGGCGATAGGGATGTACTTAAGCGTAGGTTATTCTCATTTTCTCTAAAGGATCGGGCCAAAGCATGACTCAACTCTCTAAGACCTAATACCATCACTTCATGGCAAGCCTTAAGTAGAGAGTTTTTGAAAAAGTTCTTTCCCGAGCACAAAACAAATGCATTAAAACAAGAAATCATGTCATTCTCCCAAAAGGAGAATGAACTGTTTTTCCAAGCTTGGGAGCGCTTCAAAGATCTTCTAATTACTTGTCCACATCATGGCTATGAACCATGACATGTGATTGATGCTTTCCGAAAGGGGCTCACCATGGATACCCGTTAGTTCATAGAGATGATGTGTGGTGGAACCTTTCTTGACAAAGATCATAATGAGGCTTGGAATTTTCTAGATATGTTAGCAGAGAATACGCAGACATGAGATGTCTCTACTAAATCAGACCAAACTAGACCCAATCCTAAAGAGAAAGCGGGGATGTATGTCCTAAGAGAGGAAGATGACCTTAATGAAAAATTCGCTGCATTGGCTAGGAAGGTCGAAGCCTTGAAAATTAGGAAGGTTGATATGGTTAAAGAAAATACTTCCTTAGGTAATTTTTGTAGCATTTGTAGTGGTACAGACCATGACACAAAGGATTGTCTAATAATCTCAGTTGTACAAAATATCACGTATGAGCATGATCAAGCAAATGTTATAAACAACTACCAAAGGTCAGTTATGCAACCAATGACAAACACGTATAATCCAAATTGGCGTAACCATTATAATCTTAGTTGGAGGAATAGACCACAAATTAATGTGCCCAATGCACCTTAAATGCCTCCACAAAATAACCTTTTTGGGGCACCTAACAATGCACCATATGTACCCTCGCCAAAGCGATCATCTGTGGAGGATGCATTGACCACATTCATGAACTCTCAATCTCAAATGAATCAGTCTCTAATCCAATCAAATCAGGAATTAAAGACAGCTGTGGTTAGGATTGGGACTCAATTAAATGTTAGGAAAAAAGGCACTCTTCCTTTTCAACCTGTGCCAAACCCTAGAAATACATATTTCATTGGAGACTCAAATCCAAATGAGCTACATCATGAACAAGTTAAGGCCATCATTACCTTGAAAAGTGGAAAAGAGGTTGATAACAAGATAATGTAATCGGTAGAAATACTGGAGGATAAGCCACTGTCTCAAGAAAATGATGAACCGACTATGGTTCAAGATCCGTAACAGCAAAAGGATAAAGAGACTAAGTCATATGAGCCTCCAGTTCCATTCCCATCTAGACTTTGGAATCCGACTGTCCCCATGAAATATCAAGAGGTGTTGGATGTGCTCCAAAAGGTTACTGTTAATATTCCTCTGCTTGATGCCATTAGACAAATTCCATCATATGCTAAGTATCTCAAGGACTTGTGCACTGTAAAGAGGAAATTAAATGTGCACAAAAAGGCCTTCCTTACCGAGAAAGTGAGCGCTATCATTCAACAAAGGGTTGTACCCAAATACAAAGACCCAAGAAGTCCCATTATTCCTTGTATTATTGAAAAATTTCAAATTGAGTATGCTTTACTAGATTTGGGTGCAAGTGTCAACTTAGTACCTTATTTGGTTTACAAACAAATGGGGTTAGGCGAGCTTAAACCAACCACGATTACACTCCAACTCACAGACCGCTCCATTAAAGTACCAAGGAGAATTTTAGAGGACGTACTAGTCCAAGTGGAGAAATTCTACTTCCCCGTGGATTTTATTGTACTAGACACTGAACCATGTGTAAATGCTAGTGCTCAAGTTCCCATCATTTTAGGCCGCCCATTCCTAACAACTTCAAATGCAATCATAAATTGCAGGAATGGAATGATGAACTTGTCTTTTGGTAACATGACTCTAGAGCTAAATATTTTCAATCTATGTAAACAACCTATTTATAATAATGAAATCCATGAGCTGAATTTCATGGACTGCTTGATAGAAGAAGAGAAATTGAAACTTAGTTTGACTGAGGAATTGATTCAAGTCATTGGGGACTTGAAAAATTTTGATTTAGAAAAAGTGCTTACTGAAATTTCTAAAGATAATGAGAGCACTACCACCCAGGACATTGGTATGTACCAATGGAGACCGCGCCCTCAAATCCTATCTATCGAGGACTCGCGACCTCTGCCATCACCAACAAATTTTCTAAAGCTTGATTTAAAACCACTACCAAATGAGCTTAAGTATGTATACTTAGGTGAAAATAAAACTTATCCTGTGGTGATCTCTTCATTTTTAGACAATGATCAAGAGATTAAATAGTTGAAAGTTCTAAGGGACCATAAAGGAGCCTTGGGATGGACCATTTCTGACATCAAGGGTGTAAGCCCTTCCATATGTACTCTTCGGATCCACCTCGATGAGGACGCCAAACCAATTAGACAACCTCAAAGGCATCTCAATCCAAACATGATGGAAGTTGTAAAAAATGAGGTGATCAAATTGTTGGATGTGGGAATCATTTACCCAATATCCGATAGTATTTGGGTGAGTCCAACTCAAGTAGTCCCAAAGAAATCCGGAATAACTATTGTGTAGAATTCTAATAATGAACTCATACTAACACGTGTCACCACAGGTTTGCGTGTTTGCATTGATTATAGAAAATTAAACCAGGTCACAAAGAAGGACCATTTCCCTCTACCATTCATTGATCAAGTTTTAGAAAGGATAGCAGGTCACTCATTCTATAGTTTTCTTGATGGATATTCCGGATATAACCAAATAGAGATAACCCTAGAAGACCAAGAGAAAACCACGTTCACTTGTCCATTTGGCACGTTTGCTTTCAAACGAATGCCATTTGGATTGTGTAATGCTCCAGCAACTTTTCAACGGTGTATGTTAAGTATTTTTTCAAATATGGTTGGAAAGTTTTTTGAGATTTTCATGGACGACTTCTCTGTATTTGGGAATAGTTTTGATGAATGCCTCAACAATTTATCTCTTATCTTGTCTAGGTGTGAAGAGAAACACTTTGTCTTAAATTGGGAGAAATGTCATTTCATAGTTCAAAAGGGAATTGTTTTGCGCCATGTTATCTCTAAAAATGGAATCAAGGTAGATCGCTCAAAACTCGACATTATAGCTAATATACCTATCCCCCAAACTGTTAAAGATATTAGATCACTTCTAGGGCATGCTGACTTTTATAGAAGATTCATCAAGGACTTTAGTGACATTACTAGACCCTTGACTAATCTTCTTCAAAAGGATTTTCCATTTAAGTGGACAGATGAGTGTGCAAGTGCTTTTAATTAAATTAAATCATCTCTTACCACTGCACCTATCATGCGTCCACCAGATTGGACACTTCCTTTTGAACTAATGTGCGATGCAAGTGATTATGCCATAGAGGCTGTTTTGGGCCAAAGAAAAGATAAACGGCCCTACGTTATTCACTATGCGAGTAGAACTCTAAACTGGGCCCAAGTGAACTACTTAACAACTGAAAAAGAGTTACTTGCAGTAGTTTTTGCTTTGGATAAGTTTAGGTCCTACTTGTTGGGATTCAAAGTGGTCATTTTCACGGACCACTCAGCTTTGAAATATTTTTTATCTAAGAAGGATGCAAAGCCGAGACTTTTGAGATGGATCCTCCTACTCCAAGAATTTAACTTAGAGATAAAAGATAAGAAGGAAGTAGAAAACGTAATGGGTTTTTAAAAAGTTTTTTTAGTTTTATTAAAGCTTTTAAGTTGTTCTTTTTATTTTAGATCTTTTCTATTTTCATTTTTTTTCTTTCTTGTTACTTTTTATTTCTGCAATTTAATTATGTTTTTCTAAGTTCCTTCTAGCTCAAGTTAGAAGGGAAGCACATGGGTTTAATATTTCTTTAAGATTATGATGATTGATTGTTTTAATGATGAGAAGAATGATATATGCATGTTATCTATTATTTAGGTTTTATTTTTTATCCTCTTATGAGGTCCATATGTTTCCATCATATGAGATCCACATTGATGGATAGACTTATCCTAAATCAATCAGATTTCCTAGATAGGAGAGGTTCTCAACCTGTTATATTTCTTTGATATTCATTATCCTATAGATATTGAATACTTATAATCACTGACGCTTGAGAATATATATCAATGATGTAGATCCATTATTTTCTAATATTTTATATCATTTATTAAGATATTTAAACTGTTTTATTTTTCGATTAGGCTGACCATAGTGCTCAGATCCTAGTTGTGTTATCCAAGTCATAATGATTTTGGAACATTAACCTATGTGTGGAACTTTGAAGGGTGTTATTTTATTCAGTTGAATTACATCCATTCAAAAATTCCAAAATTAAATTATCAGTTTAGTTTTTATTACTTAGTTTGTTTTGCATTTAATTTTTTTTTCCTTCTTACAATTCATCTCCCTGTGGGATCGACCCTGTATTCACAGGATACTACTTACGAACCTCTGCACTTGGAGGCAATCAATCATCTATTCAATAGGTGTGCTATGATATTGGAAATAAGTTGACGGATTACAAAACTTCAGATGATCTTTTCACAACCGTACATTTCTATAGTTAATGGTTGCCCATCAGACTAGTAGGCCAATCAGATTCTTGGAATTGGGAATCTATGTTGTGTTTTCCTTCTGATGGATGGCTTGGATATTGCACCGGTGAGCCACACTGGGATATTTGGTCGCATGTGCATTAGTTGACCTATACATACATGTGGCTTAGGAAATCTTCTATTTATGAAATGAGTAATGATCAATGCCCAGATTGCATTATAGATTGGGACAGGGCTTAAGCAGTCAGGCCTGCACCACCCTCAGGGTGGTGTGGTGACGTGGCCAGATGTGATTCGCAGGGAGCGGATTAGGTGCCACCCCACATTGAAGCAGGTATTCTATATCTCCGCTGTCCATCCCTTTTGCAAGATAATTAATTTTAGAGCATGACTAAAATAAGACAGATATAACTCTCAGGTGGAACATACCATAGAAAATAGTGGTGATTGATCACTTATAAAAGCTTTGGATTAATCTGATATTCGTCATTTTCCCTTCATCAAGGTTTATGTGACCTTATCAACGGGTTGGATGACTCAAAAGTGTTAATTGTCCTATTTCTCATATGTGATCTGGACCGTTTATTTTATACACAATTGATTCTTTGGTTGAAAAATTCCAGCTCATTTATTTATTTCTTTTTTAGTAGCCCATTAGATGTATGCCAGATCTAATGGATGGTCTAGATCGATCAATTGAGCTGTCCAAATGCCCATTGCAGCTAGTAGTACATCAAGATTTCTGATCATGGCACCATCCCATATGTTGCCCATGTACTTGATCAAAACTTTACATTAGGTAGACTTGTGCTCTTAAGATCTTCTAACCTTACATGTATGCCCTTTCACATCTTGGGTATGTCACTACATCTAAATAAATAATTAACAAAAAAAACTATATATATATATATATATATATATATATATATATATATATTAAATGTCATTTTATTTTGTCTATTGTAGACCACTTGAATAGAGAAATTAGCCATTATTTTTAGAGCATGGTAGGCTAGGGTAAATGTCATCCAACCGTTTAGAATAGTCGCCCCACTTAGAGATTTTAATGACCCAAAATTCATGATGATCCAACAATTATGTGGGCCACCAGGTGAGTTTGGATGTTTTTTTATGGTTGTGTATTGTTTTTTATGATATGATTCATTTAACGATTGTATATGCTTGGTTTTTTTTTTAAAAAATAAAAATAAAATTATAATCACATAATAGGAATTAGTTGAGAAAAATACTCAGCCGAGTGTGATTGATGATAAGCACGCAGTTGGAAATTATTGAGAAATTGATACCGGGCATAGAACAAATTCAGAATACTTGGTCTAAATTATATGTACCAGTTTAGATGCTTCGTAATTAAAAAACTAATTTCATTTGAATATGTTAGATTGGTAGATATTTGTTGGATGGGGAAAAGGTACTATGCGCTCGACCTCACGAGTCGTCCCATGATGTCGAGCTGTGTGGGCCCCACCGTGATTTTTTTCACACATCTACCCCATCAGTCGGATGCACCATTTCAACTTGGGCCTACGTATCAAAAATCAAGTCAATCTGTGACTTCTGTGGGCCACACCACATACAGAAGTGGACAGGGGCCGTGCACCATTAAACAATTCATAATCATTTTCAGGGCCCACAGAGATGTGTTTTGAAAATCCAGAACATCCATTATGTGTGCCCCACTTTTATGAGAGTTCATACCAAGTTTTAGAAGCATTCAAAACTCAGGTGGGCCCCACAAAGTTCTTTTATATGTTTTAACGGTGTCTTCACATGATTTTAGATGGTATGCCCCACCTGAGTTCCGTATACGGATGATTTTTTAGATATCCCATAATTTAGAGGGGGCCATCAAATGCACGGTGTTGATGGTCGACATGGATCACGGTCGGGCCCACACAGCTTGACCTCACTGGAGCTTATCGTGAGGTCAAGCGCATAGTACCTTTTCCCATATATATATATATACCTTATTTCAAAAAACAGATGTCAATGAATAAGACGTTTAGATTGTTTAACTAATCTGATTTTCAGATTGTAGGCTAGTGATGTCGGGCGTCCTGTTTTTGAGTGCCAGTGTATCCACGTCATACAAAGTCAGAGTATCAAATAACTTCCCTCACGTGATTGACGGGTCAGATGGCTTATAAACAACATAGTGGTCCCCACTATATAAAGCTATTGACATCCATCTAAAAAGCCTTCAAATTCACCTGAAGGTTTTTGGACCTGACGATAGCTCACATGATATATGGATGGGCCTGATTCAATTTTCATGTTTCATGGTGGGGCGACACTATTTTAGCAATTGCATTGCATAGAATAAAAGCTCATAGTTCCAAAACACAGTGAGTCAACTCAAAGCTCAGCCAGATTTCTAACCGAGTTTCATGAAAATTCATAGCACGACTGGAAAGACCCGCTGCCACTTGGACTCGATGGTCGATAGAGTCACCACCGGGCAGGAAAAGAAAGACTCAAATTATTTAACGGATGGGATTCAAACCCATGACCTCCAGCAAAAGTACCAAGCTTGGTAGGACAACCTTGCATATCTCCTAGGCATCCTATTTTCATAGTGGGACTAGCTTGTTTGGTGAACCCACATACTAATTAGTTGGACATTTAATTAATTGTTTTAGGACTTCTATTTGGTGGGCCGCACATACCAATTAGTTGGATATACAAATAGTTGTTTTAGGACCTCTATTTGGTGGGCCCCACATGATCATCAGGCTAGATCATATGAAGATCAAGTCATTCCTTGCGCAAAAATTAATAGCTTCTCAAGATACGATTTATTTTATTTTTAATTTATCCTATCTTCATTATTGATGTATAGGCAATTCGTTAATCCGCAAATTAAGTATAACAATTGTAATCTTTATTTTAAATATTATTTAATTAATTTATTAAATATTGAGTTGAGGCAATCGAATTTTCAAATATGCCTGACCTGATTGGATACCGCCGTGTCGAATTTTTTAGTTTTTAAATTATGAAAAAACCCTAATGATCCCAAGCACAACACTTATAAAATACATTAGTTTATCTTGCAAACACTTTTATAGAAATACTTGTAAAATACCTTAGTTTATCTTGCAAACACTTACATAGAAATTGGTGCTTGTTTTTTTAGCGAAAGATCAAATAACATTCCACTCAAGTCCAAAGCTCAGATGTCACACATCTGTTACATGTTGATGCAGTTTCTAGTTGACCCTTCTTAGAGTCTTGAGTACCTACACAAAGAACAAAAGATGGAAAACCCTTTATAACATCCTGGATTTTCACTGTTTTGGATTTTCAAAAAAATCTTTGAATTTTTTTTTAATTAACTTATATTATCATTTACTGACCATTAGTACTCAACATTAGCTTATACACGAGTGGTCCAGTCTGGTCACGATCAGACCGTGTGCGGGCCTTCAAGTTAGATGATCGGTTTGTACTCGGTGACAACTTGTGTAGGCCATGCAGCAACCGAGGAAGGTCAGAAAAATCTAAAAAATTTGGGAAAGCATAGATCTCACTAGGCTTGTGGTCCATCGCGGACCACAGACTCAGTGGACACCCAGAAATGAACTATTCAGGCCATCCCAACGGTACTTGCCAAATGCAACCCACTAATGCCGGAATTGGAATCTGACATTGGTTAATAAAACTAGAATTTTAGGCATTTCAGCCATCGGATTTCTTCCAAATTTACGGTAAAGGTCTAATGTATTTGTCTACGCCCGTCCACAAAATCTAGGTCCCAATCGTTGCACGGTGACCGTTGATCTCGAATCGGACCCGTGCGACCAAACCCCATATCCGATCGTCCCCAAATTTTGCATGGCCCTTCATTGGGCCATGGAGCACTTATCCTATAAGTTTCATGGCCAGGGTGTCACTAGAACTGCCTCAATTCTCCAAACAAGCTCTAAACCGCTCGTTGGTGGGCCACTAATTCCAAAACTATATAATAATGTTCGTCTTACTGGGCTTGACATCCACCGTGGGAGTCGAACCTAGGTGCTATCCAGAACCGCTCAACTTGAGCTAATAGACGAGTGCATGAAAAGCGCAAATATCCTAAAGGAATGAACTGAAACTTATGTGATTTGGGTCGTCCACTCTTATGCAAAGTTGAGGATTTCGGACCGTCGGTTTGTGGCCAAACTTCACACGTGGAGTAAGGATATTTCTCTACTCCTATCCGTATAGCCGTGGCCCCGATTGACTATCGGTGACCGTTGAACAGACTTTTGATCATATCTGTCGATCGACGCATCCAAATGGCGGGCCGATTGTGTCTGTGCGTAGATCATCACTAGGGCCAACTATCCAACGGTGGGTATCGACTCTTAAACCCTATAGTGGGCCCTAGAGGCTAGAAAAACCCTCCTATAGGATTAGTATAGTAAAAACCCAACACTTGAGGCCATTTGTACCAAATCTAGCATTATAAAAGGGGCTTCTTTGGGGCACCCCTCTCCCCATACGAATTTTTCCTAGAGAAGAAAGAGAGAAGAGAGAAATGGGAGAAGAAGAAAGGAAAAAGAGAGGAAGGGAGAGTGAAGAAGGGAGAGGAAGTGGGTCATAGCTAAAGTGGGGCCTAAGGGAGTTCAATCTTGCAACTCCCTACCTCTTCTTCAAGAAAACCTCCACCAAACTCACCCATGCTAAGAAGCGGAGGTAAGAATGGTATATTTTTCCATTAATAGAGCAACATAGTGTAGATTTCTAGGCATTAATGTTGTCTTTCTTGATTTTGATTTAGGAAATAGTGGTTTTACCTAAATCCCCAAACCTTAAAATCTCAAAGAATGGAAATCTCCTCTTAAGGTGCAGACTATTATTCTTAGGTGGCTAGCACCAATTATAGGAGTTTAATGATTTCGTTTCTTTTGAAAAGTTGTATTGAAGAATTTAGAGGAAACCTAGGAATGTTATGTTGTTGGAAATTGTAGAGATTGCATGTTTAGTTCTCATTTGATGTTGATGTCGCCTCTCACATGATTTGGTATATGGATGATTACATGCTCATGTTTGGTTGATTTCTCGCATATGTGTGTGCTTCCTAGTGTGTAGGATTCATTGTTCTTGTGTATTTGATCGTTTGAGGTGTAGGAAGTGCTTAACTTCCTCCCTAATCCACACCACTCACTTGCACCTTAATCATGATGTTGTAGCTTACTCGTTAGGAGTATTTGAATCATATGTTGAGATATGTGTAAACATGATACCGTTATGCTTGTTGATAACCTTGACGTTGGCATGTTATGAATCGTTCTCGTACCCTTGGGTTGGTCAGGAACATGAGGAGAGCGAAGGTGGTTCCGTTGGTAGGACCGCCTCGAGGATAAACCCATGGATTTGGGCGAGTGCGTGCCGACGACAGTAGTTAGACTATATGGGTTGCTTGCACCCGATGTCATTCCGTCACGTACTTGCCTGGACTCGTGTGGTCTATTCTACAGGCTGACCAACCCTATTTGTTAACCATGTTTGCTCACATATGTATGGAACCTGAACCACCCTACAACCGTTGTAGCCCATCAATAACCCACTTGAAACTGGTCCACAGCCTCGTGAGTCAAGCATGATGGAATGAGACACTATGTCAGAGCTGTCGGCCTACGCTGGGGTGCTGCGCCTCCCCGTAGTGACCGCGAGCGATCCCTTTCTCTTGGCACTCCTCATGTACTTGAAGTTGGGGATGAGGAACCCGACGGGATCACAGACCGTGGGGTCTCGACCTCACGCATTGGGGGCTCTTGGCTTTGCAACCCGTTTAAGGCATTGATACGTGGGGTGTATCAAATTCTCAAACCTGTTGGATGAATGAACTTAATTAATAACTCGACAAACACGATCGCATTGCATCGCATTAGTTAGGGTGGCGACTCGGAAGTCGAGGTCGCTCTGAGGGAGTGCAGTCATATGCGATCGTTAGATGAAGTCGCTCGAGGGAGCGTTGTGGCAAGGGCATGCATCATAACATTTCGCATGCATGCATTTTAAATAAGAGTTGCTAGGTGTTGTTGACTATCTGTTTTTTATTAAATTCATGTTATAACTGCTGTCTGTTAAAACTTAAGACTAATAGCACCCACTGAGTTGATCACTCACTCCCACTCTGGGACGGTGTTTTAAAACACCAACCAGAATCTCCCTTAGATGCAGGTGATGCCGTGCATGAGGAGCCTGTCGATGCGAGGCCTGAGGAGGACGACGAGTTCTCATACTTTCAGCTGATGGGTGGGTCTTCATCGGATCAGTAGATGGGGTGCTGGATCGCTGAGCAAAGGGCTCAGCCTTATTCTTTTGAATTTCTTATTCTTTTGGTGATTTGTTAGGTGTCGCCGTGCGCGACCCTTCTATTCTTTTGGACATGTATATATATATATATCTAAATGTTTGAGTTCCTTTCATTTCAGTAGACTTGTGTGACTATGCTTCATGTTCCAGGAAATTCTAGGCGGCGCAATTAAACCGGATTTAAATGCATATCAATGAAATTGGTTATAAGTGGCACTCAGGAACTCGTGAGTTGAGCGTATGCGCGACCCTCAATTTTCAGGGCGTTACACCCTTGCTAATGCAGGGGACCCTTTGATGCCAAAGTCAAGTATCCGAGTCTTGTAGGAGTGGTCTAAGAGTATAAATAGTATATGAGCGTGTACCTTTCACCGTTAGAGGTGCTTCTATTTATAGTTATGAAGAGGTAATAGCATAGAGGAAACTTCCCTATTTAATAGGTGCCTGTTGTACATGGATTAGGATTCATATCCTATGGGGAGTCTCCCGAGATCCTCCAGAAGACTCCCCAGTAGAGGATCTCAGGACCTCAAGCTTATCGTGGATTAACTTTCGCGATCCTTGGAGAAGATAATGGGTCATTCCCTTGGATAAGGTCGGACCGCAGATGCGGATAAGGTCGGATGAGTCTCCCCGACTACCAACCTATCCTTTCAATTAGGAAGAACATCATTATAGAAGGTTTTTCTGATGTCTAATTTTTGTAGCCTTTAACTTCTTCATGAGTCCTGATGGTCTCTTTAGGTCGTTCCTCGGAGCATCCATTCTAGGTCATGCCGACCATTAGGCTAACCATAGTTGTGCTAACCATTAGGTCGACCTTGGTCGAGCCGGCCATTAGGCATCGCGGCGTGCCGGGTCTCGACCTAACTTGCCTTCATGGGTCGGTCCATTTTTCCCATAACATTACACATTGCATGTGCACTCGTACTTGTGCATGAGGATGCACAAAAATTACCAAACTCTAGATAAAAAATTGTAGAACGTTGTAAATTCTCAAGCCCAAATGTTAAACTATGGGTACAGGGCCCATGGACTCGAGCAATTTGTCATATGTTTAGCTTAGCCTAGCCCATGGTTTGAACCTCTAGCCGTCAAGGTCCTTGGTTGAAGCACAACATGCCAAAAATAATAGTTCCGGATAGGGTTGTAAATGGGTCAGCAAACCTGATGGAGTACCCATTCTCAACCCAAGCTAGACCCGACCCATTTGTTAAATGATATGGATTTGGGTCAAAGAACAAACTTAGTTTCTAAACGGGTCAAGATCTAGTTTCCTTTATATTAGGCCCCACTCAATCCGACCTTAACCCATCTAGTAATACATTGTTGGGTTTGGTATATTTTGCAAGGGACTCATCCAGACTGGGACCTATCCAAACTCATATTTAGACTTGGTAATACCTTGACAATTAACATGGAAAAATGAGAAATCCATCTCATGTTCAACTGAAAATACGAGATACCATGGAATCCAAATCAATGTGCCGAAGATGGTGGGCTTAGTAATTTTTTAGTTTGCTTGTTAGTACACCCACTATCAGTGTTAGCTACCCCTGATAGGGAATTAATAGGAAGACCTCAGTGTTGAAACGAGGTATCTTTCACTCAATCTGCCGCTTGGGCTATGGATCAGAGTGTAGTGGGCTTAGTAATTTAGGATGCATGCAGATATCCCTTAAGTGGGTTTGGTTCAAGGTCTAGATATCCCTTAACTAGGCCCATTAAACTTGGCACATTTATAAATAAATCTATGTGGATCTCTTTCTACTGGACCTATGAAACCCGCCACATTTATAAATAGATTTATGTGGATCTCTTTTTACCATACCCAAACCCATTTATAAATAGATCTAATGAAGTTGACTTAGACTTGACTCAAACCCACCCATTAAATAAAAGTGTTTGGACCAAGACTTGTTTAGTAAATGAACAAGTTTGGTTTTGACTAAACTAGCTTCAAACCCAAACATTTATGGCCTTAATTCCAGCGAACTTGTCTCAGTTAGGCACCTTACTCTAAATATATTAAAACATAAGGGGTATATGTGCTATAGGTAGAGGTGTACACAAACCGAGCTGTAACATCCTAGATTTTCACTATTTTAGATTTCAAAAAAATCCTTGAATTTTTTTAATTAATTAACTTATATTATCCCTTACTGACCATTAGCACTCAACGTTAGCTTATACACGAGTGGTCCGGTCTGGTCACGATCAGACCGTGTGTAGGCCATTAAGTCAGATGATCGTTTGTACTTGGCGACAGCTAGTGCAGGCTGTGCAGCAGCCGAGGAAGGTCAGAAAAACGTAAAAATTTGGGATAGCATAGATCTCACTGGGCTTGTGGTCTATTGCGGACCACGGACCTAATGGACACCCAGAAATAAACTATTCAGGCCGTCCCAACGGCACTTGCCAAATACAACCCACCAATGCTAGAATTGGAATCTGGCACTGGTTAATAAAACTGATATTTCAGGCATTTTAGCAGTCGAATTTCTTCCAAATTTATGGTAAAGGTCTAATGTATTTGTCTACGCCCGCCCACAAAATCTGGGTCCCGATCGTGGCACGGTAACCGTTGATTACGAAGCAGACCCGTGCGACCAAACCCCATATCCGATCGTCTCTAAATTTTGCATGGCCCTTTATCGGGCCATGGAGCACCTATATTATAAGTTTCATATCTAGGGGGCCACTAAAACTGCCCTGATTCTCCAAACAAGCTCTAAACCGCTCGTTGGTGGGCCACTAATTCCAAAACTATAGAATAATGTCCGTCTTACTGGGCTTAACGTCCATCGCGAGAGTCGAACCTAGGTGCTGTCCAGAACCATTCAACTTCAGGTAAAGGACGAGTGTATGAGAAGTACAAATACCTTAAAGGAATGAACTGAAACTTAAGTGATTCGGGTCGTCCACTCTTATGCAAAGTTGAGGATTTCAGATCGTTGGTTTATGACCAAACTTCTCACATGGAGTAAGGATATTTTCCTGCTCATATCCGTATAGCCGCGGCTCCGATCGACTATCGGTGACCGTTGAACAAACTTCTAATCATATCTGTTGATCGACACATCCCAATGGCGGGCCGATCGTATCCATACGTAGATCATCATTAGGGCTAGCTATCCTACGGTGTATACTGACTTGTACACCCCATAGTGGGCCCTAGAGCTTAGAAAGACCCTTTCATAGGTCTAGTATAGTAAAAACTTAGCCCTTGGGGCTATTTACACTAAATCTGGCATTATAAAAGGGCCTCATTTGGGCACCCTCTCTCCCCATACGATTTTGCCCTGGAGAAAAGAGAGAGAGAAAGAGATAAGAGAGAAAAGGGAGAAAGAAGAAGGAAGAAGAGAGGAAGGGAGAGTGAAGAAGGGAGAGAAAGTGGGCCGTAGTTGAAGGTGGGGCCAAGAGAAGTCGATCCTTGCAACTCCTTCCTTCTTCCTCAAGAGATCCCACACCCACCACTCAAAAATCCAAATTTCAACCGATTAGAGAGGTAAGTACCCATTTCCTTGAGATCCCTTGTGTTAAGCTAGATGTTGCATGTAATCCTAACATGCAAAGTTCATTTGACTCAGGATCTCTACGAATCCACCGAGAGTTTGGCAACCCTAGATCATTTCCTAGAGCTCTCCAACGATCCACAGGTGCGGACTATTATCCTTAGGTGGCCTAACACTAATTATAGTAGGGGTTTAATGATTTTGTTTGTTGAGTTGTTGTGTTGAAAAAATTTGAGAAAACCTAGGAAGGGTGTGTTGTTGGAATTGCATGGTTTTACATGAATTGTTTATATTTGATGTTGACCTTGTCTCTCACATGATTTAGCATAAAAATGACTACATGCTCATGGTTGCTTGATTGATTTTACTCATATGTGTTGCTTCATAATGTTTATAAATTTTGATTCTTGTGTGTTTGATTCCTTGAGGTGTTGGAAGTGCTCAACTTCTTCACTAACCCATACACTCACACGCGCCTTGTTCATAATAATGAAGTATACTTGCTAGGAATATTGGATCGTAGGTTGAGATGTATGTGAACATGACATTTTTGTGCTAGTTGATAATCTTGATGGTTGGCATGCTATGAATCAACATTAAACCTTCGGGTTAGTCGGGAACACAAGGAGAGACGCTAGTCCCGTTGGTAGGATTATGCTAGGGCTAGACCTGTGGGTTTGGGAGGGTGTGCTCGGGTGGCTGTAGTTCGACTATATGGGTCCTCTGCGCCCAATGTCACTCGTCTCACGCTTGCCTGACTTGTGCGGTTTAGCCCACTGTCTGACCAACCCTGTTTGTTAACCCTGGTTGCTCACATATGTTTGGAACATGAACCACCCTGCAACCGTTGTAGCCCATCAATAACCTACTCGAAACTGGTCCACAGCCTCGTGAGCCGGGCATGGTGGAATGAGACACTGTGTTCGAGCTGTCGGCCTACGCTGGGGTGTCGCGCCTCCCCATAGTGACCGCGAGAGATCCCTTTCTCTCGACACTCCTCGTGTACTTGAAGTCGGGGATGAGGAACCCGACGGGATCACGGACCACGAGGTCTCGGCCTCACGCATTGGGGGGTCTTGGCCTCGCAACCAGCTTAGGGCATTGATACGTGGGGTGCATCAGATTCTCTAACCTGCTAGATGAATGGAATTAATTAATAACTCGGCTTACACGACCGCATTGCATCGCATTAGTTAGGGTGGCGACTCGAAAGTCGAGGTCACTCTGAGGGAGTGCTGACATACGCGATCGTTAGATGGAGTCGCTCGAAGGAGCGTTGTGGCGAGGGCATGCATCATATCATTCCGCATGCATGCATTTTAATAAGAGTTGCTAGGTGTTGATGATTGACTGCGTTTCATTAAATTAATATTATAATTGATGCCTATTGTAACTTAAGATTAATAGCCCCACTGAGTTGATCACTCACTAGGACGGTGTTTTAAAACACCAACCAAACTCTTCCATAGCTGCAGGTGACGAGGAGTTCGAGGAGCCTGTCGACACGAGCTTAGATGAGGAGGACGAGCTGTCCTACTTTCAGTTGATGGGCGGCTCTCTATCGGCTTGACAGGTGAAAGTTAGATCGCCGAGTCGTGGACTCAGTCGTATATTCTTTTTGGACATAGCATTCTTTTTGTGATGTTGTTAGTCGACGCCTTGTGCGACCCATAGTTATAAATTTTCTTTTAGACTCATAAACATTTAACCTTTTCCATTGCAGTAGACTAGTTGTGAATTGTGATTCATGTTTCAAGTACTTTCATGCTGCGCATTTAATCCTGATTAACGCAAAACAGTAAAATTGGATATAAGTGACACCTGGGAAGTTGGGAGTCGAGCGGGTGCACGACCCCGATTTTCAGGGCGTTACAAGAGCTCGGTTAGCTCACTCAACTCAGCTCAGTTTGAAGCTGAGTTTGAGATGGCCCCAACTTGACTCGACTCAGATTGAACCCAGTTCGAATCGAACCAGTTCGGTGACTCAGTTACTTAGATAATGATGTTGCTCACCAAGTGTTTGATGAAATGACTCAAAGAAGTGTGGCGGGTGGTAAGGAAGGTATGTAAATAAAACCAACACCCTTTCTTTTCTTGATTTTTATTTTGCTTAGAAGGTGTTTGATAAAATACCTGTAAAACCATTATTGCTTTCTCAAATACAGGGAGATTTTGAAGGTGCAGTTTAGGTGTTTGTGAAAATGCTGCAATGACGAACTCGACTCAATTTTGGCTTGAACTTGGCTCGAGCTGGCCCGAGCTGTTGGCCAAATTGAGCAGAGTTAGCCAGTCAGGCTCAAGGACCGAGCTGAGCCGAGTTCGAGCTGAGGTCAGATAGTGGCTGAGCTAAGTCAAACTAAGGCCAGCTCGACTTGATGTACACCCCTAGTTATAGGCGCAAGGATCGTCTTCAAGAATGAAATGTAAATAACATGTGCTGGATTATTAAAAACATGTGCCCACTTTTCAGAATTGACAAGCCCTCGTTCAAAGTCGCGTGCAAATATCACACGCGTTTAACAATAGCCTTCCCACCTTTGTATCATAGATAGACAATTCATTCGAGCCATTTTCCCCCTCCGTTTTGCTCATGTACGCAATCACCCTTTACTAGGGTTGAAAGTCGGGCAGGTTGGGTCAGGTTGGTGCTCAACCCTAACCTAACCCAAGGTTCCTATACCTCAACTCTAACCCAACCCAACCCAATCTCGGGTTGGGAATTCTCAACCCAAGCCCAACCCAAGCGGGCTCGGTCGGGTTGATCGGGTTGGTCGGGTATATACGTGCTAATATTTTCGTTATTACATTAGTTTATTATATTTCAATATAGGGCTTATTTTTTGTATTTATAATTTTATTAATTATATATGTGATTATTCATTATAAAGAACTTCATTTTTTTTTCTTTAAAAAACAAGCTAAAATATAAGACAGCTACTTTAAAAGTCATGTAGCATAACACAAAGTCTATTTGGGAGAGAAATCTGGCATATCTTGTTAGCTTGAGTCCTTAGAAATGACGTGGACAAATGAGACTTGACATCACTAGTGTGCCTTCGACACAAACAATCAACATTCAATTTTAATGTATAAGTAACTTATATATCATGATCGAGTTCGGGTTGGGTCGGGCAACCCAAGACCTCAACCCGAGCCCAACCCAAGTTTTGTCAGGTTGGGATTTGTATAGACCAAGCTTAAGATCGGGCCCGATATATCCTACCCGAGCCCAACCTAATGTCGGGTCGGTCACGGGTCGGTCGGGTTGAACCCACCCAACTTTCAGCCCTACCCTTTACCACCTCTGGTGGGCCCACATGGCTTTATGATGATCAGATCTAGATCATGCTTTAAGGGCTGGATCTAGCCGTACAATATCATGCTAACGGGACATTTCTATCCCCCTTGGCTATTTCACTTGTAATCCAAGGCATACAGGTGAGATGATCCCCAGCCGTCCAATTGGTGGCTATCAAATGGGCGGTTAAAAATGAAACGATCTATTGTCCAAATTCAACAAGCAAAATGTAAATATGTAACGGTCAAGATCCTCTAATTAGTACGATTTTCAGGGGACGCCACTTACCTGTGCCCCCGGCCACAGGAAGGGCCCACAGAAATGGCAAGGACGCGGATTGCTTGCGAACCCTGATGCGGGAACTTCCAGCGACCGAAAAGCTATATGGGGCCCACCATGATGTTCGTGAGAAATCCATACGGTCCATCCATTTTGCAATATCTTGTTAGGACGTGAGTTCAAAAACGACATAGATCCAATACTTGATTGGGCCGCACGATAGGAAAAACTGAAGGTTATAATTCCACCGTTGAAGCATTTATGGGGCTACAGAAGTTTTAGATCAGGCTAATATTTTTGTGTTTTCAGCTTACAGGAATGACCTTATTAACGGTACAGATGGCATATAAACATCATGGCGGACCCATGGAGGTTTCAACACGCTAAGCATTTATCTGCCCACTGTTTCCTGTCGTGTGGTCTGATTGAGTTTTGGATCTGCCTTATTTTTTTTGGCCATGATGTCACAAAACGAATGTACGGAGTGGATTCCTCACAAACATCAAGGTGGGCTCCACCTAGCTTCCTGTCACAAAAAGTTATCAATCAGTCCGGGTCCCGTGACAAATCCACTCCGTCCATCAGTTTCTAAGATCAGAATAGTACCGCCAAAAATCAGCAACCACCCTGGATTTGTACTCACCCCATCCTAGTTCTATGATTTTAAGACTCGGACGGCTCGACTCAAATTCTTTCCGGTTCAACTCAACGAGTTGCACACCGAGTGAGCCAGACGCGGGCGAGTCGATCCGAGTCGTCGACTGCTTACTCCACTAAGGTGGCCACACTCGTAATTCATGCAACATGCAGTGTCATTATAAACAATTAACCGATTCAGGTCTATGAAAGTTAGGCGCAACCGCAGCACATTTAAGCACGACACGTCAGCCATAAGATGACGTCATCATCTCGCCTTCCGAAAAGGGCCGACACGAAATTGCAAGGGTCACGTGGCTCCAACGAGGCAGGTAAAAAGGGCGCGGGAGTTATTTAATACTCCTGCTGCTTATGATGCTTGATATGCAGGCACTTTAAAATGGTAAACGTGGCATATATTAACTAAAATTAAACCGATTAAATATTAGATCCTACGGTATTTCAATTACATTATGAAATTCATATTTTCTGAAGAGTTCTATCCACTGATACCTTGACACGTTTATTTAGAACCGTTCAACAAATGCCCAAAAATCTAACACTTAGATAATCGAATAATAGTAATTTTTGGTTAATAAAACATCTAAACTGATCCACGTAACAATGCCGGTTTATTTTAATTTATTTGTATGTAATATTAGCAATTTTTTAGTAAATAATAATAATAATTGTCTGCGTATCATCAATCACAGTATGCTATAGTATAAAGTAATCATCCAACCAATACATTCGTCGCATGCACTTCACAAGTACACTATCCTCTCTCGCGGTAAAAGGGTGCACGTGTGTGATATCGCAGCCTTTAATCAGGCAGTCTGCGATGCGTTGATTCCATTGGTTAAAAAATAAGATTGATTCAGTTTACATATGAACCCCAAGCACTCAAAAGATCTAACGGTTGGGAAATTGACCAACACTCCATAATTTGAAATCCATTCATCTAACTCTTATGATTAGGTCGATCAACGTATAAAAATGAAAATCGCCAGATGAAAGGATCAGATTTTAACACGGGGGCCTAGTTGCCACGTGTGTAAGGTAAGTTCACTCCGCGTTTCTCCTAGGGCGATGCGCTACTGATGAACGCTATTAGTACACTACAGCATGCGAACCTTTTTGCTGGAGAAATTTGAGAAATTTAGGACTGTGGATCCCACCTTTTATCCAGCTGTTTTTAAGAAAGGAAAAAAATCTTTGTTCTGCAACTTAGACCTGCACGTGCGGATACCAAACTTAAGGATGAAAATACCCCTCCTTTCCCCGGCACGGATTGGGTACTCCGTTTTCCACCAGCCAATGGCATATGGCCAGTGGTCTGTGGCCCCACTATGATGTAAGCTTTTCATCCATGCCGTTCATATATTTTTTTTGATCATTTTATGGTATGAGACTAAAAATGAGGTATATCCAAATCTCAAGTGTACCACATTACAGGAAATAGTGTTGAATGAGCGTCAACCATTAGAAACCTTTAGAGGCCCACTGTGATGCTTGTGAGAAATCCTCCCCGTCTAAGTTCATTCTTAGGGTCACAAAGACCTGGATGAAGAAGAAAAACAACTTTCATAATGATCCAAAATTTCTGTAACCCCTAAAAGGGTTTCAATGGTAGACATTCAATTCCCCACTGCCTTTTAGAGTGTGGTCTACTTGATAGTTAGATCTATCTTTTTTTTCGTCTCAAGACTTAATATGAGCACGCCAAATAGATGGACAGTTTGGATATAACACAGACCTCATGATGGGACCCACATAAGCAACACAACATTTAAAAAAAAAAAAAACATGGCCGTGCAGTATGGCTACGGTTATTATCCATAGTGATATTCTACTGAAAATTACAATTTTTTAAGCAAACTCGCTGGACAGTTCTGGACTTTTTCGATAATATCGAAAGCGATATATCGAAGGACATATGGCTACGAATTATAACCGTAGCCACAACTGTAGCGAGTCTATGCAAAATTTATTTTTATTTTTATTTTTATTTTTTATTTTATTTTTTTATTTTTACTTTTTTACATGGAAAACTTTATTTTACCTACAATATTCTCTAATACATATTCATATAAATATGTATATATAAGCATATAAAAAAATTTTCTCTCTTTTTTTCATTTCTTTCTTTATTCATTTAACAAGAATATCTTCTAAACCAAAATTAGTTACTCGACGTACCCTATATGATTTTAAGGTAGGAGAAGTTACTTTAGCTAACCAGCCTGGTTATTTTTCAAGATTCCATCAGGTTGATGGTCGAAAATCCATTTCATTCACTTCGCGGTCAATTTCATTCATTTCATTTACTTCACGATCAATTTTATGTTTGTTCCACTCAATTTTCAGTTTGCCCTGCTCAATTTCTAGTTTGCCCTGTTCGATTTTTCCGTTTGCCCCGCTCAATTTCTAGTTTGCCCTGCTCAATTTCATGTTTGCCCCGCTCAATTTTTAGTTTGCCCCGCTCAATTTCATGTTTGCCCTGCTTAATTTCTAGTTTGCCTCGCTCAAATTTCAGTTTGCCCTGCTCAATATCTGTTATGGTGGGCCCTACAAAATTTTTAACGATGAAAATCAATTTTCCCGCTGCTCTTTGTAGTGTGGTCTAGTTAATCTTTAGATATGATTCTTTTTTTATATATATAATGCTCCCAAATGATCTCGAAATATGGATGAATGTTGTGGATATAATAAATACAAAATTGTGGGGCCCATGTAACTTTGATCTCCTTTGAGCGGGGTGAACATGAAAATTGAGCTGGGCAAATTAGAAATTGAGCGGGGCAAAGTAGAAATTGAGCGGGGCAAACATGAAATTGAGTGGGGCAAACTAGAAATTGAGCGGGGCAAACATGTAATTGAGCGGGGCCAACGAGAAATTCAGCGAGGCATACTAGAAATTGAGCGGGGCAAACTAGAAATTGAGCAGGGAAAACACGAAATTCAGCGGAGTAAATTGAAAATTGAGCGGGGCAAACATGAAATTGAGCAGGGCCAACGAGTATATCTACTCCGTCCATCGATTTTTCCATCAAATATAAGGGGTTGAGCCCTAAATTGAAGCATATCAAAATATCAACTGGATCATACCACTGGAAACAGTGGGCATAATGATTTTCTAGTTTGCCCTACTGATTTTTGAGTTTGCCCCGCTGATTTCATGTTTCCTTCGTTGAATTTCATGTTTGCCCCGCTCAATTTCTAGTTTGTCTACTCAATTTCATGTTTGCCCCGTTGATTTTCTAGGTTGCCCCGCTGATTTTTTAATTTTCTCCGCTCAATTTCATGTTTTCCCCGCTCAATTTCATGTTTCCCTCGCTCATTTTTCAGTTTTTCCCACTGAATTTCATGTTTGCCCCGCTCAATTTTCAGTTTTTCCTACTGGATTTCATGTTTCTGCTGTTGAATTTCATAATTTGCCCTGCTGAATTTCATATTTTTCCCTCTGAAAATCAAGTTTGCCCCGATCAATTTCATCTTTTCCCTACTAAATTTAATGTTTCCTCCGCTGAATTTCATGTGTTCTTTGTTCAATTTCATGTTTACCTCGTTCAATGTCTAGGTTCCCTCCCTCAATGTCTAGGTTCCTTCCCACATATGGGGTTTTAGTGTATACATAATCCGATGAACATGATGTATTACAAATAAAACATCATTGTGGAGCGTAGCAAGCGTAATCGGATTGCGTACTGAGTTAGTCAGTACGCTCCCATTGCACTAAGTAAACTCAGATGAGCCCACATTGAATGTATATAGTATATCCACGGCGTCCATCCGTTCTTCCATCTAATTTTAGCGGTTTAGCCCCAAATTGAAGCATATCAAAAGATCAAGTGAATCATACCATAGGAAACAGTGGGCATAATGATTTGCACCGTTGAAACCATAGTGGGCCCAATAGTGATGTTTGTTTGTTATCAAACCTATTCATAAGATCATATAGACATGAATTAATAGAAAACACAACTATAAGCTTGATCCAAAACTTCTGTAGCACCTAAGAAATGATCAACATGAGAAGTTCAATTCAAAATTTTCTTGTGGTGTGGTCCATTTGAACATTGGATACGTTTAGATTTCTATCTCTATTTCATATGAACCTTGTTCAAATTCATGAAATACTACATTGTTTTCAATTACTTCTGATTTTACACACATTATTTTCAAATTCATGAAATGTTATATTTTGTCTTTGGCATACTTCAGTTCGCCTCTGTGAATTTCATGCATGCCCCGCTGATGTAAGTCGCAATGACAACATGGATATCTTCAAAGTGTACTCCAGGAGCCTTGTATACTAATATATTTTCCGAGATTTGCCTATTGTCTCTGTATCCTAGTGAGAAATAAAGCATCTTAGTGAGAAATAAAGCTCAAAATCTCTGATTTTTGGGTGTGGGGTACAAAAGAGATTTTAGGAATCAGTACTCTCAACTGACTGATATCATACACCAAAGAAATATATATGCACTGAGAGTAATGCAGATTGGCTTGTCTATAATCCACTCAACCACATCAAAAGAAAAAACAATCTTGATAATTGATCGATTCAATTGTGTTGTGTGAATGTGAATCATGGCCATATTTGATCAGTGGTTGTTTTGTCTTTGCAGGTACTAGCATCTCAATCTCAGTGAGGTTGATGTTCGATCTAGGGGTAAGGAGCCAATGCATTCTCTTTTTTTCTTTCGACTTGAAAGGTTCTCAATTTAATGTTTGCTTCGCTCAATTTTCAGTTTGCCCCGCTTAATTTCATGCTTTCCCCTCTGAATTTCATGTTTGCCCCGCTCAATTTTCAGTTTGCCCCGCTCAATTTCATGATTGCCCCACTTAATTTTCATTTTGCCCTGCTGAATTTTTAGTTTGCCCTGTTGAATTTCATGTTTGCCCCGATCAATTTCCAGTTTGCCCCACTGAATTTTATGTTTGTCCCGCTGAATTTCTAATTTTCCCCACTCAATTTCATGCTTGCCCTGCTCAATTTCCAGTTTGCCCCGCTCAATTTCATGCTATAGGTACGGTTATAGCTATAACTACGACATATCTACATCCAAGGACTAGCAACCGGACTGAGTACAACCGTTTCATGATCGAGCACAAGTATGTCTCCCCACTATTGTACTTACCCAAATCGTAAAGGCAGCGACATCGACTCAGGGAAATGTTACCATTTGATGATGGCAGGACTTTCATCGCTCACTGCTATGTCCATCATCATCCATTTACAGGTCAGTAATCTGACTAAGATAGTATTTGATCAGTCTCTGGAGCATTGAAGATGTTAAGGTGGAGCTGCTGTCTTGAGTAGGTCTACCAAGTCCATCCTAGGTACCATCCGTAAACCTGAGATTTAAAGCAGTTGGGTCACTTCCATTATCCTATTAAATTTGTAAATTCTTTCATTGAAGAGGAGAAATGTTATGGCTATGTGTAAGATAGATTTGGGTCATTCATCATGGACTTTAAAACTAATGTTGATTTGCTTGACATAGGCCAACTTGGCCAGCTGACAGCCCTAGATTTCACAATATATATTTCTCTAGCACACCAATGTGGTTTCTATTTTTCCAATTAAAATGTTGAGTTTGAAAGTCACATTAAAACATTCAAAGAAGTTATGGAATAACTTTTCCATCTTCAAGGTTACAAGCCTCCTTGTTGTATCTTTTATTGGTTTCTTGGTGACAGGAAGCTGTACACCTAACTGTTAATGTTATTTTTAAAGACCCTGGAGTCTAGGAGTTACTGGCCAAACTTTACCAAAAAAGTATTTTTTAACACCTCATGTCATCCATTCATATATAATACAATTCAGAAAAACTTGTCTTTATTAGGATTTTTTCTTACCTTAAAAAAAAAAAATGGTCCCCATTTTTCCATCTGTAGATTTTTCATCTGTATGTATAGTATAAGTTATCTAAATAGAAAGAAAGAAAAAAGTTGTAGTATCACTCACTGCTGTTGCTAATATCAGAATCTTACATTGGACCACATGTATTAGATGGAAAAATTGAGCTTCCATGTTATACTTGGATCTTCTTGTGAGAGAATTGCTACAAAATATTAACAATTCTATCCATATGTATAGTGTTAACATGTTGTTTCATATGTGTAGTGTAGAAGCATTGTTTGTTGCCTTTATGTTTAAACACTTTTTCTAGTCTATGTTGAGAAAATGTTGAAATTCTCTTGTGCTTAGTAGAATAACAAGAATATCATTAGTAAAAATAAAGCATGGAACAAATATGTTTTTAAAGAACATATTGCCCAAAGTACACTTTTTAGGTTATTCACCTGGAACAATTGGATGACAACATGTTGAAGCAATATGGAAGAACTACATCAAATTTGTATGAAAGTTATTAAATTTTAAGAAATCTATGATGGTAGAAACTTATGGCAATTGCATGTGCATTTAAACTCGCTTTCAATAATACATCTAATAGGTCTTAAGTACAAAACACACCTCTTAATGCAATGTGTTTATTGGAACGAACATTTCGAGCATCATTCAAAGCATTCCTCAGTAGATCCATAAATTATTCATTTGGGACACCTCCATAGTTTAGTAGTGAAATTAAAGTCTTATTAGGTACGTTTTCCTTGGCTGATTGCTAAAAAATACAAGCACTAACAACAAACAGGTACTGTGCTATTATTCACACAGCAAATTCAAGAACACATAACTTCAACGTCCCACCCTAATAAAATTTCAAATACTTCCAACAAGGATGAAATTTATTCATCTTTGTATTGATTCCTAGTGGGGATGACTAACATGGAGGGTGTGTACTGACATGGGTGTATACAACAAGCTAACTCAAAAAAAATAAAAAAAATAAAAATAAAAAAAAAAAATTACAAAATATGCAAACGTAGATATTATCGACATATCATCGATATTTATCTACGTAAGTCATCGATAATATCGACAATATATCGATAATATCGAATCTGAATGACAATTATACAGCAAGATTTGTTGTATTTCCATAAAATGTCGATATATCGAGATATTATCGATCTATCGACATATTGTAGACAATATCGACATATTGGCTACGGTAGCTATTGCTACGGTTATAATTCGTAGCAATATATTGTAGGTAATATCGACATATTGGCTACGGTAGCTATTGCTACGGTTATAATTCGTAGCAATAGGTCTATGATCATTACTCAACATTAGTTATCAATACTATCGATCATATCTTGATATTATCGCAAAATTCTTCTATTTTTCGAGTTTTGTTGCTGGACAATTTGGCATTTATTTTCGATATTATCGAACTATGGTCGATATTATCAACAATCTATGCTACGGTTATAATCCATAGCTATAGGTCTACGGTCATTTTCTCATCTCTTTTACCCACAAGTACTATTACTTTATCAACTTTCTTCTTCACACCTGATGCCAGAAAATTGGACAATACAAATGCTTCTTGCTTCTGTTTTTTAATTGAAAAAATGAAAAAATAAAAATAAAAATAAGAGAAGACTTGCTTATGAATGAGTGAATGAGAAATAAAACTATAAAAGAAAAGGGAAGAAATGAAATGATTTTGATTGTTGAATCTTGATCTTCGATGGTTGAACGCTTCAACTTTAAACTTCAAATTTGAAGCTCGATCTTGGATATTCGAATGATGAATCTTCATCTTGGATGGTATTCTTGAATCTTGAATGATCTTGGAAATGTTCAAATTTGTAAATGGGAAATGAAAAGTAATAGGGAGAAACTTGAAATAGTTGTAGAGAGATTAGAGTAAGAGAGAAAGAATGAGAGCTTTAGAGTCAAGAATAATGAAAATGGAGGGGATATGAGTGCCTATTTATAAGCAAAAGTGTCAGATAACAACATGAGCATCTGCATCACTGTATGTGAGAAGACCTGCCCAAAGAGAGCATTGGTACAACATTGGTGTGATTATATTGACATGTAAATGGTACATGTTCACTTGTATACAATTTGGGCAAGGGTTTTCTGAAAATACCCCCCAAAAGTGGCACGATTGATACGGTCATATGTGCAAATTTGATAGCTCTCCCAACTAATAAAGGCCATAAAAGAAGCTTTTCTCTCTCTCTTCTTCTTCTTTTAATTGTGGAAAGGTTTCTTTCATCATTTTACGAATGATTCAAAGAGCCTTTAGACAATGTACAATGGTATAGGAGTATAGGAAAAAAGTAGGTTTTGTTTGGTGATCTTTTGCTGCTGCTGCCATCTGACTGTATGTTTTTCAATGTAGATTTTAGTAGACGCAATGGGTCTTGGAAAGACTGTAATGACTATTGCATTAATACTTGGAAAACCAGTTAGGGAGAGTCCAGATGACCGACAAGTTGAAGAACAAAATCATGATTGTGACAACAAGAAAGCAAAAAATGGTCAGAAAGATCCTCAAACCAAAAGCCTGCCCACAGTTAAAGGAGGAACTCTTGTTGTTTATCCAATGGCATTGTTAGGCCAGTGGAAGGTAAGATTTCATTTCATTCCATAAAATGTTTACTTCTAATCATGTAGTTAAAGTTGACATTCTTTTAATGATGCAATTAAATGAAAATTTAAAATTTTAAAATCTAACCTCAACTCATAGTACCAGTTTAATCGACATTGATCCATGATCCAGGCTATTCGTTGGGTGATCCTGCAGTGAATTGGCCATTGTAGGAAAACCTTGTTGATTGGAGATGATGTAAAATAATATATGTGATGGTCAGTCAACATTGAATGGGAAAGGTACACCATCAGATGGGTAGGATCATACAATCCATCCATGGACTATGGCCAGACTCACCCAATAAACTGTTCAGATCGAGGACTGTCATGCTGTGAGTGCAATTTGAGGCCTCTGAACCTGATAAGGAATTGGTGCGCCATGCTGAGACTAAGTTTTTCCTTTAACTAAATTTTGATTGTCATTATGATCCTTTTAGAAAACCTTCATGCGTGTGTATTCCTGCAAATTTGACAACATCACACCATGAAATATATACATTAGAAATTCATAACACTTGCTTGAAATTTAATGCCTCAAACGCATACTTTCATAGGGTTACTTTACTGGATAGACATTGTATGCTTTTCCAGTCTAACAATGGATTTTATTACTGCAGGATGAACTCGAAGCCCATTCAGCACCAGGGGCATTTTCAGTATTTGTGTACTATAGTGGAGACAAAACTAATGATCCCACTGTAATTTCAAAGCATGATGTGGTATTAACAACATATGGAGTTTTATCTCATCTTATAAATGTGTAAGAATAATAATCAAAATATTTTTCCTCGTTCTAACTCTTATTCTTGTTTCTCCATCATAATAGAAAATTGCTCAATTTTGTTACAAGACTTTGGAAAGGACAACATTTTTTATAACCAAAATGAGTGGGGCAAATTGAAAATTCAGTGGGGCAACCTGAAAAATGAGTAGGGCAACCTGGAAAATGAGCAGGGCAAACATGAAATTCAGTGGGGCAAACTAGAAATTGAGCAGGACAAACATGAAATTGAGAGGGGTAAATTGCATATTGAGCGGGGCAAACTACAAATTGAGCGGGGCAAACATGAAATTCAGCGGGGGAAACATGAAATTTAGCGGGGCAAACATGGAATTGAGTGGGGCAAACTAGAAAATTAGCAGAGCAAACATGAAATTGAGCGGGGCAAACATGAAATTGGACAAGGCAAACTAGGAATTGAGCGGGGCAAACATGAAAATGAACGGGGCAAACATGAAATTGAGCGAGGCACGCAGAAAATCCTCGTGCTCTTCAATCTACCAGCTAAGGGACCACACGTGATAGAATATATTAGTCAAAATATGATAGAACACAAAATTAGTATAGGTCTACGATCATTACTCAAAATTAGTATAGCAACATGAACCTTTGTGAGGGAAGCACTTGCTAGTGGAACAAGATCAAACTCAACAAAAATCTGCTTTAGAAACTCATAACAATATGATATGATGCAATGATCAAACCTGCATTGCAAAACAAATGACAAAATGCAACTGAGAATGGATCTTCCTGCAACTACAAACTTTAGAAAAAAAAAATCTGATCGTTATATAACCTTTCAAGCCTTAACTTGTAAGATCCCTGTCCACATTAAGATCTCTTGCATAAATAAAAGATAAGACAAAAAATGAATGTCCAACAGTCTAAAAAATGAACTATGACACTATAACAAAATCTAAACTGATAGTGTGAGTGTAACCATTTGCATCTATCAAAGAGAAAATAGACAACAACATGTGAATCTGTTGCAGACCCAGGTCAGATCCTAGTCAACAACAAGACAAGCTTAGAAGCTCGATAGTTTACTGCCATCTGTCAGTTTTGGGATTAAGGTTTTGCCAGGATCATTATAAACTACTAAATGACAGAAATACTTTTTCAAGTTACTCGACTTGTCCCACACTTGGTCATTTGCAAACCCGCTTGATGAGCCTTCTGTGTTTTCCTTAAAAAACTCGATGGAAATGAGTTTCTCGTGGAGGCCACACAAAATCCAATCAACTCAATTCGATGAGTTTTAAAACCATGCTACATCTTGAGCCTCTCAAAATGTTGTTGTGTAGTCCTAATCTAGTAAGCCTGCACATTGGAGAGTCACTAGAACTCTTCGGCTAAGACATTTTCCCCATGAAATGGTCAAATTATTAGAACAAGGTCTCTTGAAGAAACAAATACAAGCAAATGCAGATTTCCTTGCAATAACAAACAACAAATGAATGAAACATGAGGAAAAAAAATCTCACATTTTGAACAAACTTTATAAGCAATTCAGGCAATATCCTCAATGCAAAATTATATATATATATATATATATAAAAGATGTGAATGTATATATTCCTGGTTGGCGATTCAGTACTTGTCGAAATCATGACATTGCTAGAGATTAAGACATGTTTAAGAAACAAATACAATTAAGCAACCAAACCATACATCATACACTAGCTAATAGGATGTGCATGACCACATTAAACAAGCTTGAATTTAAAACATCAGTTATTGAAACAAAAATGGAAAACATGAAATGCACTTTTGTCTGCTCTTCAACTGTTTCATTCTTTTCCATTCTCTTTTGCATTGGAATTGGGTTTCTTTTTGTGGTTGTGCTTTTTCTGTTTTTCAATTTGGTTGGTTCTTTTTGTAGTTTTCTTCTTTCACTCAAAATGGTTACTCTTCCACGTGTTATTTTTGGCTTTTGAATTATGTTTATAGTTTCTCTTTCTTGAAATCAATGGCGTTTCACAATCAACAGCTACCCTTCCTCAGCACTATGAAATGAATCCAAATGGACTTGGCACATTCTTCAACAGTGTTAAACGAACTAAATGAAGTGAAGGACTAGGGTACTCTTACTAGATTGATGCTCCCATATGCACAAGGTATTACATTGCTTGCACACACTCCACACTTGGGTAGAATCGTGGATGACTTGAGCCACTTTATGTGGATAGGAGTTAGAACTCAAGTTTCCACAAGTATCTGATGTGGGATTAAACTCAATAAACATATGAATAAAAGGTTAATAAAAGGTTGAGTTTGTATTCTCAACACCAACTCCATTGAATCTTCTCTTAAAAGAATAGGGAATAGTGCAACTCAATAACCATCGAGCCACCAAACCATCATGCATGTGCAAAATACTCTTAAAGACAGGGAAATATTGCACAATAACTAAGTGAACTAACTTAGCTGAGTTTATGGGAATACACACATAATGACATGTGAAGGCAAAAGTGGAATACTACACAATAGGTGAGTGAACTACACCTACAAATAATAAAGACCTAATAAAGGAAGAAGCGACCAACAGAGAAGGAAAACTCCACCTTCAACAAATAACAAAGACCACTTGGGTGTGTTGCATTTGTCAAGCAAATTAGAAATTCAGTGAGGCTAATATGAAATTCAGCGGGGCAAATATTAAATTCAGCGGGGCAAGCTAAAAATTTAGCAGGGGAAACATGAAATTCCGCAGGGGAAACATGAAATTCAGCGAGAGAAACATGAAATTGAGTGAGGCAAACATGAATTTCAGCGGGGCAAACGTGAAATTGAGCAGGACAAAATAGAAAATCAGTGGGGTAAATATGAAATTGAGCGGGGCAAACTAGAAAATCAGCTGAGCAAACTGGAAATTAAGAGGGGCAAACTGGAAATTGAGTGGGGCAAACATAAAATTGAGTGGGGCAAACATAAAATTGAGCGGGGTAAATTAGAAATTGAGTGAGGCAAACTGAAAATTCATCGGGGCAAACTGAAAATTCATCAGGGCAAACATGAAATAAAGCGGGACAAACTTGAATTTCAGTGGGGCAAACTAGATAATTGAGCGGGGCAAACTAGATATTCAGCGGGGTAAATTGACGATTTAGCGGGGGACACTAGAAAAACAGCGGGACAAACTAGAAATTGAGCGGGGCAAACTAGAGATTGAGTGGGGCAAATTAAAAATTCATTGGGACAAACATGAAATTGAGCGAGGCGAACTTGAAATTGAGTGGGGCAAACACGAAATTGAGCGGGGCAAACATGAATTTTAGTGGGAGAAACATGAAATTCAACGGGGCAAGCAAGAATTTCAGCGGGAGAAACATGAAATTCAACGGGGCAAGCATGAATCTCAGCGGGGCAAACTAGAAATTGAGCGGGGCAAACTGCAAATTGAGCGAGGAAAACATGAAATTTAGCGGGGCAAGCTTGAAATTCAGCCGGACAAACTAGAAAATCAGCGGTGCATATATGAAATTGAGAGGGACAAACTAAAAAATCAGTAGGGCAAACTTAACTAATAATTTTATGACTTGAGGCCAAAATTTAAACATATCCAATGTTCAAATGGACCACACCACATGATAATTTTGAATTGAACTTCTACTGTTGATCATTTCTTAGGGGCCACGGAAGTTTTGGATCAAGCTTATAATTGTGTTTTCTATTAATCCATGTCTGTATGATCTTATGAACAGGTTTGATAACAAACAAACATCACTGTTGGGCCTTTTGTGGTTTCAATGGTGGAAATCATTATCCACACTGTTTCCCGTGGTATGATCCACTTTGATCTTTTCATATGCTTCAATTTGGGGCTCAACCCCTTAAATTAGATAGATAAACGGATGGACGGCATGGATATACTACATACATTTAATGTGGGGCCAACAAAGTTTAAAATATACCTGTGGTGAGTGCTTTCTTCACTGGACCCACACCATTTTCGGAAGAGGGTGTGATTGCTGATGTGTAGGGAGGATGCACTCCAATGCTGTTGAGAAATCGGCAGTTGAATCAATGGTGGAAAGGGGTGAAAGCAACGGAAGCTGCGGTAGAAATGGGAGGAAAGGGGGTGAAAGCAGCGGTGGAAAAGAAAACAGTGGAAAGGGAGAGGAAAAGTAGACGGCAGGGGTATTTTCGTCTTAAAATTCGGTATCCACACGTGTAGGTCTAAGTTGCAAAACAAAGTTTGTCTTCTTTCATAAAAACAACTGGATAAAAGGTGGGGTCCACAGTCCTAAATTTCTTGAGAAATTTAGGACTGTGGACCCTACCTTTTATCCAGCTATTTTTATGAAATAATACAAACTTTGGTTTGCAACTTAGACCTACTCGTACGGACAGCAAATTTGAGGATGAAAATACCCCTCCCTTCCTTTCGAAGACGAGCATTGACGCTCCTCCAACCGATAGTTGTACGAACGACTTAAAAGAGATCAAAGTTACGTCGCCCCACAGCTATGTGTTTATTATATCCACAATGTTCATCCATATTTTGAGATCATTTCGGAGCATTATCCAAAAAAAAAATTCATATCCAAAGATCAACTGGACAGCACCACAAAGAGTGGCGGCAAAATCAGTTTTCACAGTTAAAATTTTTGTAGGGCCCACCATAACATTTATTTTCCATCCAATCTATTCATAAGGTCACAAAGACCTAGATGAAGAGGAAAAACAAATTTCATAATGATCCATAACTTTTGTAATCCCTGAAAGGGTTTCAATGGTAGACGTTCAATTCCTCACTGCCTTTTACAGTGTGGTCCACTTGATAGTTAGATCTATCTTATTTTTCGTCTCAAGCCTCAATATGAGCTCGCCAAATAGATGGACGGTTTGGATAAAACACAGACCTCATGATGGGACCCACAAAAGTAAAAAGAAGACTTCGGATGCACTACCGCCGGTTCGGCGGCAGTCTGGCAGATTTTATTTTATTTTATTATTATTATTATTATTTTATAGGAAGAACTTTTTCTCTTTTACATTTTTCTCTAATACATAATTATGTAAATATGTATATATAAGTATATAAAAATATTTTTCTATCTTTTAATTCATTTCTTTGTCTATTTATTTAACAAGCATATGTCCTAAACCAGAATGAATTTTTTTTTTTTAATTTTTTTTTTTTACACACTCACACTAGTGGAATTTTACCACCTATGGATACTCGAACGCTTAACCTGGTGTTGAAACTCCTAAGAGTCTACCAGCAAGAGTAAGGATCCAAACTAGAATGATTTACTTAACGTACCACGTATGATTTTGGGTAAGAGAAGCTAATTTAGTCAACCAACCTAGTTATTTTTCAAGATTCTATCGGGTCAATGGTGGAAAATCCATTTCATTTACTTCATGGTTAATTTCAATCACTTCGCGGTCAAACTGGAAATTGAGCGGGCCAAACTGGAAAACTGAAAATTGAGTGGGACAAACTGAAAATTGAGCAGGCCAAAATGGAAATTGAGGGAGACAAACTGAAAATTAAGCGGGCCAAACTAGAAATTGAGAGGCCAAACTGGAAAATTGAAAATTGAGCGGACCAAACTAGTGAAATGTAGGCCACTAATTACGATCATCCATCTTTTCATGGATGCTAAGGGCGGCAGCGAGCCTGAACTCAATTTAGGTGGGCCTTGCACCTCATGTGCATGGCCCATTCAATTTTTGAATTGGACTTTAAATCAATTGATTTTGATCAATCAGGCCTGTCTGACTTTAAATGTACATGTATGGTATATTATGCGAATATGCTATTCTGATTCTCAGTTGGGAACCGTCCATCTTGAATGTAGACCCTTACCTTCCTTTCTTTAAAATATTTATTTCCTTGTGCATGTGTGGTCCACCTGGTTAATAACATACGAGTGGGTAATAGAGACGTGGATAGACCGACCTCTGTAGTGTGTTGACATGGCAAAGTTCTGTGGGCCCACCATGATTTATGTGTTATATCTACACCATCCATCCATTTTGAGAGATCATTTTAGGGTGTGAGGCCAAAAATGAGCAGATCCAAAGCTCATGTGGCCCACCATTTTGAGAGATCATTTTAGAGGGTTCCACAATTTAGTTTGTTTAACCAGAGTTAGAGAATTCTACGTATGCAATTTTAAGTGCCTGTGTATCAACATCATGAGCTGTCGTAGTAGGACTAAAATGAACAAGCTTGAGCCTGACCCTCATGTTAGTAGCTGTCATAACCAAAGCCCGGCCCAAGCTTGGAGTAGTCATCTATGATAATATTACTAACTAATAATAATCATTTCAAAAATATTAATTGCTACTTGAACTTGGAATAGTAGTCACGAAAATATTAATTAGTACTTATTAATAAATTATCTAATTTAAATTAATAATTAAATATTAAAAAAATACATTGAAAAAAGAGAGATGGAACTTGTCAATATATCCGTAGAAATCATAAAGGAGGTAGGCTAAGCTGGTCTCGGATTGGGTTGGTGCAGTTACATGTGCAGGACCCCATTTTTGGTGATCCACATTGTCAATCCAGTGGGCCCATCATGGATGAGGGATGTTGCGAAAACTCCCAACCGACCATGTTCAACATAAGGAGCAAATATTGGATGGTTAGGATTATCTAGTATAGAGATTTTTATCTATCCCACAGTCACAACGGATTTCATAAAAAAGAAATGTTTGATATACTGGTGGAGTGTAATTAATGATACATGTACATGTTATGGGTAAAAATGGATTGACCTGGGAAGAAGCCGGCTCAGACATATATGCATAATACGAGTAGGGCGGTCAACACCAATCATGACCAAGAAGCTCCTCAACCATTGAAGAAGAGCATTCTTGCACTTCACTGAACGACTGAGCTCCCCCGTGGTCCCATCAATTTCCAAGACACTGCTTGGAACATCTCTTGACAAAGGCTCCTGAAGTACAACCTTACGTCATATGACAAAATGAAGAGGTTGATCATCCCCAATATTTTATGCATATCCTACTAAGGAAAGGAGTTCGGTCTCGACCCTCTAATCGTGACTTCGAAGGGTAGGTCAGTATGTTGGTAATTTGCTAAATGACAAGATAAACTCGGCCACAACTCATTAGAAAATTCAGGTCAGCAAAACCCCTCTTCAAAATGACCATCCACATCAGACTCCTACCATGCGTTTCTATTGGTTCCAACCTAGTTCCGATTATACCTACCCGGGATTCTAGTCGAGAATTTCGAAAAACTACCATAACACGAATATGCCTGAGATCTTAGCCAAGGATATCGGGAGATACTCGTGACATGCTCAGGATACGAATCCTTCTACAATGTGCCCCTACTAAACAGGAAAATTACCTTCTACGTCATCGCCATTTCTCACCTATAAATAGCACCATCCCTAATGGTGAAAGGTACGAACAAATCACACTCTAAAACCCTACATTCGACTAAGCCTAGCTTATCTGTCTGATTTTGGCATCAGAGGGCTCCCTGCTGCAGTCAGTGCCTCTATCCCTGTCTTCTTACAGGTATCAAGTGATCTAAGGAAAACATTCGGAAACTGCATTAACAATACGTGAGCTCTGATCTTATCCGCTGCATCACGGTATGTACAGGGTTTGATACCATCGACAGACTTACATGCACCTGCAAATCTCACTTTTCTACGGCAATATCATGCATATGGCCCACATGGAGGATGAGTGATAATGATAAAACAAAATGCCACCATTCGGTAGGTTATCCTAACCGTTCAAGTGGCATCTATCTTCACTGGATGTGAGGCCCCATCAGATCGACAGATTCAGTTACAAGCAACGTGGGCCCGATTTCACTTAAGTTAATACAGGAGTACTTGTATTGATTAATGGTGCAACTTGCGGGACCTAAGTAGATGGTAGACCTTTGAGTGATCCAAACCATTCATTTGGCCGGATCCATGATTTTGATAAAGCCCACCAATCAAACTAAAAATTTGATCAATAGCCCATAACTGACCACCATGATCATTCATATAAAAATTTGCCCGACTAACAATCTGTGCCATCTGTTTGTTGGGACCCTTCACGGATCAGTACTTATCCTTCGGAAGGATAGCTTGATCTACGGCTTGGAAAAGGTACGGCAATAGAAAGGCTAAGGGTGGCAATGGGTCAGGTAGCTCAGGAAATGGGTTGGGCTTGGATCTTACATTCATGGCCCAATTAAATTTTGAATGGACTTTTGATAAAGTGATTTCAGACAACTTCATCGTATTCAAACCTAACCTTATATATAATACATGTAAAAATGATTTATAAATAACATCTGTAATACAAATCCTAAATTATAGCCAGCATCACAGTAAGATTCATGAGTACAATCATAGAAACTCTTAACATTTGGTCACTTGTGCAACTACTATGAAATTTACTGCACCCTTTTAATCATAACTAATAATTATAAATTAAATTTTAAGAATAACAACAAAAATAAATTATTTAGCTGGTTGGTAGAAACACTCTTGATTAAGAGGGATATCAAGGAATTGACTCATGCTACTGTGACTTACGGGTGAGGTTAGAGGATCAATTTTTGTTGTAGCGATAATAATTTTTTTGCCAAATTCCATAAAAAACCCCAGAGAGATTGAGAGGGTCCTGGGAGCTTGAATCTGGTTAGTCTCTTATCCTTTTTCTTTATTTACCTTTTTCTAAAAACTGGGAAAAGGCTACGGACTATGTTATTTTTTACTATGGATACGTAGCTATGTTAATACAGATCTAATCCGTAGATAAAAGGTCGCTACACCACTCGAAACTTACAGTCGTATAAGAGACTCTATGGGACCCACCACAATATATGTGTTCTATCTAATCCGTCCATCTGTTTTGACATATCATTTTAGTGCATGAACCCAAAAAATCAGGTAGATTGAAGGCTCAAGTAGACCACATGTTAGGAAACAATGGAGATTAAATCACATGTAATTTCTATGGTGTGATCCATTTGGGTTTTCAATATACCTTATTTTTGATATCATATACTAAAATTAATTATAAAAATGAATGGACGGCATGGATAAACCGCATACATCATGATGGCCCACGGAGCCCCTAATAGGACCGTCCTTGTGGGAAGCCAATCCACACCCAAAAAGGGCGTGCGCTCAAAATAGAGCCGCGCCCAAAAAAGCCTTTTCCTCTCCTCTCTCTCTCTCTCTCTCTCTCTCTCTCTCTCGATTCCCTTATTTCCCTAGCTCACTCTCTCCCGATCTCTGCTCCCATTCCTGTCTCTCTCTCTCCCTCTCCCGATCTTAGCTCCCATTCTCCTCTTTTCCTCTTTCTCTCTCTCTCCCGATCTCTGCTCCCATTCTCTTCTTTCCCTCTGTCTCTCTCCCGATCTTAGCTCCCATTCTCCTCTTTCCCTCTGTCTCTCTCCCGATCTCTGCTCCCATTCACCCCTCTCTCTCTCTCTCTCTCTCTCTCTCTCTCTCTCTCTCTCTCTCTCTCTCTCTCTCTCTCTCTCTCTCTCCCGATCTTCATCCCAATCTCGTTTCCCTCTCTCTCACACCTACTCCATCTCTCTCATTCGCCTCCGTCTCTCTCTCCGATGCATCTACGCCATCTCTTCTATCTCCCTCACGTCATCTTCTTTCTTGGACATCCATTGCAGCAGCCGTGAAGCTTCTACCTGAAGAAAACACACACCATTCGAAAGTCCCTTTTCATATTTTTGTGGCGTCTTTTAAAATCGAAGAATCTGAGGCTCCTCTCCATAGGTTTTGATCTCTTCCTCTCTCTGTATCTCTTATTATCTCTTTCAGATTTCATGCACTCTAAGGGCCTGTTTGGATGCTTGTAAGTTCTTTTAAGTTGTAAGTAACTTACTTGTAAGTCACTTACATGTGAAAGTTACTTACAGATAACTTGTTTGTATGTAAGTTGTAAGTCACTTACCGGTAAGTTAGTTTACAAGATGAATATTTGAGATAATTATTAAGCTAAGCCAATCATCAACTGGGCTATAAAAGTGAGCCCACAAATTCAAAATATCTATAATATAGAGTAATAACTCAATTTAAGCATGGAGAATAAACTTAAAAATATTAATAGAAAATCTAATAATTAAATTACTTGCATTCCAACTATGCAATCTGATGTAATTTCCAAGGGCCAGCGTATCATCAATCCCACTCTATCATCAAAGTTTTTCTCATTCTCTAACGAGGAGTTTGATGCTCAGGATCTAAGAGATTCACCAACACTGATTTAGATTGTTAAATTACTTGTATTTCAAGTGTGCAATCTAAGAGATTCATCAACATTGCTAGTACATCACAGGATCACCAACCACAGGCCACAGACAGTGAGACCAACCAGATTAATGATCCACAGGATCACCAACCACAGGCCACAGTCCCTGACGGTTTCATGGGATGCTGCGTCACATGGTCCGTTTGGATTAGACACCCATGACACATGTGAAAAAAATGCGCAGGTGCGTAGGTGCATATAAGTGACTGTTTGGACGCCAGCGTGCCTTACAGAGCAACGTGAAACTACTCCTGTTTTCAATGGAGAAAAAAAGGGTAGATGAAACCCTACCGTTTTAGGAGGAGAAGAGACGGAAGGCGGTGACTGCAGCGAGAGATTGCAGAGATGGAGAGAGATTTGGTGGGTTGGTGTGTTTCTCTCCCTTCCGCTCTTTTTAAAAATCTGACCGTTGAGCCTGTAAGTCACTTACAGGGAAGTGACTTCCCACCCCCATCCCCCTGCAGTTTTTTGGTAGATTTGCCTGTAAGTGACTTACAGGTTGTAAGTTACTTACATGTGATTTTTCTCCCCCAAACACCACCTGTAAGTGACTTCCCTGTAAGTCACTTCCCACTTACCCAACTTACAGGCATCCAAACAGGCCCTAACTGTTTAATGAAATGGCTCAACAAGGGAGGTTTTGGTGGTAGAACTTTATTTTTATTTATTTGTAAACAAAGACTCCGAATATGCATATATTATATAAAAAGTATATACACAGCTACTAAGTCCTATCACAATGGCCGGACTGTGAAACGAAAGAGTATTTCATGGATTTAGTATGATGAGTTATGAGTCATGTCTCCCTATCATAAACATAACAACTACAACAACAACATGGTTAGTGTAAGACGTGATCTTTTTCGGTTAGATTAAGTAGACAGAAGAGCCAATGGCAGTGATCTTGCAACCCTTTTCCCTGCTAGACCAACCGCAATAAAAACAAGCACTACCGGGAGATGTTAAGACCAAGTGGAATGCAATTTTGAGTATAGATAGCAGTTTACCCATTGTAGCAAAGGAACCTTCATTTCTAAAGTTTGACAAATTTGTCATGGCTCGTAGAAGCCACCAACCCTGTCATGTTTGACACAGCCAAGGCAACAATCAGCCCCTCATGCGCAGACAGCATCATGGTCTTGTTCTCAGCCATATTCCAGAGTTATAGATACTGGTAACAACCAATAACCAGCAATGAATGATAAGTTGGGTGGAAAACGCAGGAGTGAAAAAATGGTAAGCCCACCAATCTAAGTAGTAAGTACTACTAGTGCTCCAATACCAATTCACAAATTTCTGAGAAATGGGTAGAGATCCCAAAACCACCTATGAACAGATATCAATCAGCTTGTTACTCTGGAGAAGAGAGAGCAGATACAAATAGAAGATGGGCTTCACATATTAAAACTGTGGTAAAAAAAGCAAGGAATCGAACAAGTTAAATTAAGGACCCTTTTTTTCAAAGCACCCTCATTACCTTCACTTAGATGATATCCTAGGGGACAAAAACATTATATCTCAGCTAAGGCCAACAAATGAATTTGTACAGTATGGATGGACAATAATATGGTTTTGGATTCAACAATTTGCCAAAAATGCAGGACTTCTCCTTTTTTCCCACATTATAACTTAAAGAGAACCCTGCATTCAAAGCTTCATTTATCCTTTTGTAAGCATTACCAAATTTCTCCTTTTTCCCACATTACAACTTAAAGCATTACCACTTTCACAAACAGATCATCACGATGTCAGTTCTATAGTATAAGGTACTAGTATGAGCAATAAAAGGACTCACAGTACTACAAGAATTTAGAATAACCATCCCGCCCTGGGAAGCCATTGCAATAAGGTCAACAATACCATGACCGAGTCTCCACTAACAGATTCTACATAATCGCCTGTGGGATCCCAACACACAGAATGGACAGGCTTTGTGTGTCCCTGTAATGAATGCCGACAAGCTTCGGTCTCAACATCCAGTATTGATACAACATTTTCAGCACCAGCCGCGAGGTACCTACCAAGACGGGGCTGGAATCTCATCTAGGTTGTCCCACCCTTGAAGACTCTAGCACAGCTACCATTATTAATACTCCAGTACCATATTTCACTATCCCCATCACAAGAGCAGATTGAAATCCTCTTTACTTGAACTTGCTTGGATTTTGTGATTACTATTGATGCTGTTGTGATTTTGTTCATTTGATTCTGTGGTGATATTCTTCAGGCCTCACTGAAGGAAAATTGCTGTGTAGCTAAATTTTCATATCGAATCCAAGGATTGTCAGTATTTTCTTTACTATTAGTTGACCCTTTATTTCATTTGTTTGATGTAAATGTGAAAGGCCATTTCTAAGTCATTATCTCCAAGGCTATGTTCTACTAATTTTAGTTTTGCAGATTTTTTTGGCTATTTAAAGCAGGAAACAATTACAAAATCCATCTCTCAGATTGTGCAAGAACAACATGGAAAGTGAGTGTCCTTTCTTCATTTTGTGGCTATTCTCAGCCGCTGTCATTGCATGTTCTTCTATTTCATTCTGATTATTTTGTGAAAGAAGTTGCCTACATTGAATGGAAAATGTATTCCTCAGTGACTTTGTATCTCTTGTTTGGAACTCCCGTTTGCTACTTAAAAGTAAACAGATTCATCCATGGCTGTCAATGTACAATCTTCTATGCTGGTTTTTCTACCTATTTGTTCCCTTTAATGTTGACAAACTCTTTACTTTGGGTCAGGTTTGGGCACGAATTCTTGGTTCATTTAGTAAATGGGATCATAATACACCACCACACTCCTCAGCCGATGTCCATGATGGCTCACCATGACAAAACTCACTCTAGCTTATGTCCAGGTAGCCCTTCCACCTTGTGGTGGCTCTCACTTTTCCAAAGCATTAATTATTATTAGTAGGGTGATTTGAGTGATCTCTTGTTTTGATAGTTGGCCTTGGGTGCTTGGCCTGAGTTCTTTTCTTTTATTTTGTTTGGTTTTCATTGTTGAATTTGATTTGTGGTGAATGGACTTGTAAACTAGAGAAACATGGATAGTATATTCTGGTAGACTAGTTGTGAGTTGCAGAAAATAGGTTTGCAGGAGCGAACTTTTCATCCCAGATATTGATAAGTACTTGCTATTACCAATTTGGAGTAATACCTGTTATTTTGAATGCTTACACGGATGCATTGAGGTTGGAAAGTTTCGAGCTTGTGCAACCCAGCTCCCTTGCAAGCCAACACAGGCCTGGATGGAAAATGTGCAACATCCAAGCTGTCCATCAGGTGGGTCCCCACTTCTCGATGCCGTATCCCAAAAATCAGGCGAGTCCACTCCATGGAAGGATCACCAAAAGGGCCCCAGACCCTAGGACTTCCATGCAACAAGACCTCATGTGTGTGTTCACTTGGCATATGTCAACTTACTGCATAGAAAGTAGAAACTGGAGAATGTAATCGGTAGAAAGCAATCAATATAAGTAAACTATCTAATTGATGCCTGCCTTTACTGGAGATGCTTTTATTGAGTATTAGCAATGTTGTTCTTTTTCCATTCAAATGATATCTAGGCTTTAATGTGATGTTGCTTCTCAAACTGTTTGTGGAAGGATAGTCGGCTTAACTGTAACACCCCGTGTTTTCAGGACCCGAGTACACAACTCGTTTCCCAAAAACCCGAGTGTTAACCTTAAAGGATGGTCAAATTTGAGTTTACATTTTTTTTTTCTTTTTATCAGAGTAAACAAATGAGCATAAGGTGGACGAGTCGACATAAAGAAAAATTTCATTATCATTCAAATATACGAGAAGTTGCCCATAATGACTTATACAGACCAATGTCTCAAAAATTAACAAATACAAAAATTACATAATCCAATACATGAGAAATAATAGAGAGTGTATAAATATAAGCCACAAGATCACACAGCTCCTCCAAGCATACAGTTATGCATTCCTGGTGGTCGTACCTTGCTCCTCATCAAGTCTGAACATGGATATCACTTAAGCCACCTGTACTATCTGTACGGTTTTATATTTGATGGATGAGTGGCCAACTCAGTGTGAATTCCCCTCAAGATTACACACCGCCGTATTAGGTAAGCATAGTTATAAAACGACAAAGCAATCAAACAATACATGATGCAGTCTTTTTAAATGCATGGACGCATGAATGCACATCGGCCTGGGGATGCACATTCAGCCGGACTTGGGCTCGTCGCCTATGCATTCACAACCTGAGAAAATCATCCAGTCAGATAGGGGTCGATAGTCGGTGGTCTGGGAGCTAGCGAAATGATACCCCGAAGATCCTAAGGGCACGTGCTATAACATTCAGAATTAGCCACCCGTCATCGCCAACATGCTATAGATGCATGATTAGCCAAACCGTTATTAGTCCAGTTACAATCAGTCAATTTGGGTAAGCTCAAGATCACTACGGGGAGCTCAGAGCCCAGCGTAGGCTGACGGCTCGGGCATAGTGTCCCATACCACTATCCCCGGCCCATGAGGCTATCATCTTAGGATGTTTAATGGAACCCATCAACTAGTGGCCAATCATATTACAACATATGGGGCTTACCATCGCATGGTTGCCCAACATAAAACATTAAATCCATATAAGAATAACAAAACAAAACCACGTAGGGCGAGTATCAAAATATGCCACATAGGGCGAATATTAAAACCATACGATAAAGACCATCCTTAAAAACCGTTGGGCATAACAACCCTGGATGGTAGGCCCACATCCACGATCCATTTAGACCATCACTCAATAACCACTAAGCCGAAAGTCCATTTTAATCACAGCCAGTCGAGTTACATCCCAAGTATGGGTGTACATTTATAGGTGGGGGTTTCCCCCTAATGTACCAGTTTAAAGTCCATAAGCAATACACGAATAATCGACAAGCATGTACAAATATACAGTATAAACATTAAGCAGGCTATATAGAAATTCAATTTCCAACAGTTAACACATGTGATTATAAGAGAGAGATATCAATTATAACTTTTAATAAAAACTATAACTTAAGCTAATGAGAAGATGAAAAGCTCAATGGGAAGAATCATCACCTATATAGCAATGCTCTCATGCTCGACCTGAGTCTCCTTGTGGCCCAGGGGTCACTCAAAGAATTTCCTAAAAATTGCAGTTTATGTTGTCAGGTATTTCCACGACTTAGATTTACAGGTATATCGCAGTGAAGTCCCATGGATGGTGCGGACATTTAACACTCCATGAGGTGGGCCCCACCCCTCCAGAGGGCTGGACGGCGTGGATGAAGAACACATACATCAAAGGTGTGGCCCACCGCCACATGGTCGGTGTAAATAATTTACCTATATTGGGTTGGGACCCACTGCTCAATTAGTGTGGGTACAATACCTATACTATGGTGGAATCTATTGTACCAATGGACGGTCTGGATTCTACATCCATATTAGGTGGGTTCTGTGCGGACGGTGGATGGCAGGGATGAATTCATATCTCAGAGGTGGGTCCACACGTGTGGGACCCACCGGTCTCACGCATGTATACAGATGTATTTCATAGTACTATAATATCGATTGTTATATATACTTTTGAAACTACTAGGGCCAGCCGTCCATTGATGGATGGCCCAGGAGTAACGCCCACAAATGGACGGCCTGATCTCTATGTGGCTCACCAGGGATATGAGCCAGCCCTTGGATGGTGTGGACGCACCACACGTGCATGTCAGTGGGGTCCCTGATCTGGACGGTTGAGAGCAGTACGTACCTCAAGGTGATACTCCATTGCTGACGTTAAAGGCAGCTCGAGCTACAGGGGCCCACCGTCCCCTGGACATATTTCATAATGGTGGACCCCACAGATTGCATATCTACGTACATTTTACAATAAAATATTATTTTATTAGTTATATTCTTCTTTTCTTTTGAAAACACGTCAGGGCTGTCGAAGTGGATGGACGGCCTGATTTTGATACATGCATTTGGTGTGTCTGATATATATATCTAAATATTATATCAATGTGGATTTCACATGGGTGTGGGGCCCACATATAATACTCCATTATAGGAAATGGAGGGGACCCCATTCAACCTCGGCAGGTGGGGCTGAGAATGGACGGTTTGGATGAAATTCTCAGATCAGGCCCATAGAAACCTCTGACGGATGGCCTGGATGTAATCCACATGCATCTTATTGTATGGAGCGTATTTGCTAGAGGTGAGGCCATACGTGTGGGTCCCACCGGTCATATGTATGCACAGATACAAAAAGTAATATAAAATTATTTAAATAACTCATGCACGTGCTACACCTGCATGTGCATACAAAGAAAAACGCCCAGAGACTGACGTCCCTTGATGGACGGTCTGACAACCCATGTCATCGAGGTGGGGTCCATTTACGTGGCCCTCGAACTTCTGTAGGGTCGGGCCCACCTGCTGATGCAGGGTGCGGCCCTCCAGCATATGTGCAGGGCCCGAAATTTGTGCAGCCCATCTGTTTTTAGGTAAGGCCCAGCTGCACTGCTCAGGGCCCACCTGCATTTGGTGAGGCCCATGGTCAGCCCGTCAGCTACCAAGGTGAGAAATAGACGTCCTCTGTTGCAGGCTGCTTTGGAGGCCATTTTCCGGCCTGTTTATCGGCTCAAACACGGCCCGCCCTTGGTTGCTTTTCAACCCTTATCAGTGCTCAATCAGTGGTATGGTGGCTGCCGTTTTCTCAGCCAAAGAATGGTCCGAACAGAGCTTGTTCCCGAACTGTTTTCCGGACCATTTTCAGCCAGATTTTTGGGGCGAGTTGCAGCTCAAACGGAGCTTGTTTGTAGGCCGTTTCTGGGTTGTGTTACAGCCCATAGCTGAGGCTTTTTACATGCCATTATTTGGCCCCAAGCACGGTCTAAACTCAGGCCATGTTCGGCCTTAAAACAGGGCGTTTTCAGGCCACGCCCATCCACAAAACAGGGGGTGCATTTAGGCCCCGTTCGAGCTCCACTTTGGGCGAATTTTTGGCCCCCAAACGTGGCTCATGAAAGGTTGATCTCAATCCTCAGAATGAAGAAAAGAGCAGAATGGAAATGAGGTTGAGATTACCTGTCTGGACGGTGTGCTCACGCCCGCTCCTACTCTCCCACTGATTTGTTTTTCTCCCTCAACTTTCTTCTTGTGTAACCCTAAGAGCCAGGGTGTTTATTTATAGGCAAAAAGGGGTGGAGGAGCTGACGGTTGTGTTTAATGCTCAGCGGATGGTGTTTGCGTCGCCGACCTTCTCAACCCAAAAGAGGAATGTCTCAGTTCCATCGTTCATGGCCCTGCCTAGCCATTTTTGGCCGTGAGAGGACCCTCCCAGCTGTGCTCAGGGAAGGCTTGGGTCCACCGGTCAGTGGGAGGTTTGCCTTGCAAGAGAAGCCATCGGGCGGTCCTCTCCCCCGAACCTTAGCCACAAGTTAAGAGAATGGACGGTCCGAACCCATCTCATCCGTTCCTATGCATGGCCCCAAACCCTTACACGATCTTGATCAGGGGACCCATGTGAGTGAAATGGACGGTTTGGATTGTCCGGAAAGTGGCCAAGGCAGTCCACTTTGGGGTTTGAAAATCCACCTGTTTTGAAACTTTGAAATGGCGGGATGGGTTTTTTTGTTTTTGTAAATGGGTTCGGTCAAAGATCTTTGACCAGTTATTCTAGTTTGGTGCACCTTGCATAGGGGAGATTGTCGGTGTACATGCACTGTGTACAGGGCCCAACGTGATGGTTTTGCTACATCTACCCCGACCAATCATCTAGTAGGTTCTATCAAAGGATCCTGGGCCATTTTTCAGGCTGATCTAAGGCCTATGTGGGGCCCGAAACTCGATTTGTGTCATATTGGTGGAATCTCGTCAATCTACTCGTCGGATCATGCCAAAATTGAATATCAACGGTTAAAATGGTCCAAGGGTCCATTTGTAAGGTTTTAATTCTATATTACTAACCAATACTAATATCCATATAGATTTCATTTACTTTGGTATATTACTTGTAATTAAAATAATTAAAATCTCATATATATATATATATATATAGATATAATATTTTAATATTAACATCCTGGCTTATACGGCTATTGATCACCTATTTATTCATAATATACAACATCATATTATACATACATATGAATTGAAAATAATACAATATCCTATTTGAAATCACATTGTTAAATAACATTTGATTTTAAAATATCTAACAATTTTTGTTTACATATTTATAAAAGACATTTAATGTTATTTATAATTCAATTATACATTGTGAAATTACCACTTGTTATGTTTATTCAATTTAATATTACTTTTAAAATATTTCATATATGTTAAGTATGTACGTATCACCCTATTCCATACATCTTCAGGTAAATTATTAAAATACATCTATAAAGTTTGATCTATGTTGCATAAAAAAATAATAATTTAATATAAGATTTATTTGATAATGTAGCGGTATTTACATTCAAGTTTGGGCTAGGACATGGGGACATTCAATTTAATTAGACTGGTGTTTATACTAAGTTAGGTTATGCGGCAACACCCGAGTACTGAAAAATACGGGGTGTTACATTAACAACAACAGTTTGATAGGTAACATACCCATGTCTTTGACAAATGTCACCGCACTGCAAGTTCTGTGAGTATCCGTCTGTTCCATGCGGAAATTTGGGATCTCTTCTATTTTTTATTTTGAATATGCCTTTGCTAGTTTCCCCTCTATGAACTGTTATGAATGGGGAATGCAGGGATCTATCCAACAACAAGCTAACAGGGGGAGTTCCATATAATGGGGCATTTTCACTATTCACTCCCATCAGGTATCTTGCTGCTTTATTCTATGAGCCTAAGCTTTGCAAACACCTATAGGATTGCTTCTAACTGCAACTTTTATAAAAGAATAGATTGGAATCGAAGATGATGAGATCATGTTGTTGTTTTGAAGTTTTGAAAGTTCTGAAATCTGTGGAAATTATTGTTGGTGTGCATGGAGTGAAGATATATATATATATATATATATATATATATATATATATATATATATATATATATATAGTAATAGTGAAGAGATGACACAAAAAATCCACTTTTTACAAAATGTTGTGGTTGATTTGAGGTCTGATTTGTCAGTTCTGAGATATAATACTTGGAATCAGGACTTCTTGCTTTTGCAGTCCGATGGGTTTCCTACGCTTCTTTTCTTCCCTGCAGGCAATAAGAACTTTGATCCGGTGAGTAGAAGTTCCTTTACATGTGTTATTAAATGCCACACCTTCTCACCGACTGTGTCAAAATGTTTCTGCTCTTTACATGTTCTGAATGCACTTTGTCTCAGCTGCAAAGACAGAGGACGAGCCAGAAGAGCAGTAGCAATGATGACAAAAAGGATGAGTTGTGAGGGTTTTTTTCCCTAAGGTAATGTAAGATGCATGTGTCTTTTATTTAACAAATACGAAGAGCTGTTTTTGGCATATAGACGAGAATCAAGGGTATGAAAATAGAGAGGGGTCTGAAAGCGGAGGTGGTGGTGTTTACAATTTCATCCCCACTTAGCTACACTAGTATATCTTGTCCTGATTTTATTATTGTTCAATTTCTATAGGCTAAGACTCAACAACATGGGGCTGAAGAGCTACAAAGCATTAAACAAATACGGGTTTGTGAGTGGTGCTCTATTTAATGTAGAAGTTGTCCACATTCAGGGACTGTTTGGTAGACACCTAAATTGAGTTCATCTCATATTCATCAATCTTTATCATGTATTAGAGATCACATTTCAGGATTAAAAAGAATCTTGATAACCAACCTTCATCATCTCTAATACATATTATGAGTAACTAAAATGAGATGAACTCATTTTTAAGTGTGTAGCAAACAGCCCTGTATATGATGCATGAAAATGCTTCCTTGTTATTGTTTCTATACATTTTTTTTTTTTTTTTTTTCTGATTGTTGAATCTTAAAATTTGTTATATTGAAGCATGTTTTTAACTTTTGTTTTTTTGATGTTTCCTTCATTTCAGTTTGGCTACTTGTGAAGATAATCTAGTTTTGCACTCCATCTATGCTGCTGAAAATTGCTGCTGGAAATTGCTGCTGCCCCTTCTGTTTGATCAGATATGGTATCTTCTGCGAATAATTTGTCATGCTTTCATTTCTTCTAGATGCAAAAGTACCAGATATCTGGGTCTCCAACTCGAGATCGTCCTGCCATGTTTTCTTTACTCATGCCCTAATGTCCACAAAGTGAATGATGGTATTGTTATGTTTTTGGGTCTGCTGGGCATTAACAGGTGGAAGGGTTGACGAACAACTCTTGTTTAGCGGAATCACACAAAGTGCGTCACTGTGTGAGGAAACATCCTGTACTTGGCCAACATGTGCTTGATGTTGCAAAGGTATTAAAAATGGGACTTTGAAATGATGAATTTGCTGTGCCATGCTCCAGCCTTTTATTTTACTTGAGATTTATGACCGTCAGCTATTGTAAATCCTGCAGAAGAGACTGGACAACATGTTATATGTTGGGTTTACTGAGGAACACAAGGAGTCCACGGCGATGTTTGCAAATGTGGTTGGTGTGCGGGTGCTTTCCTTGTTGGAAGCCTTGAAATCTCGTACCAATCAAGCAGTTAACAACAGAACAGGTAAAGTTGGTGTGAATTCATTCTGTTGTTTTCACCTGGAACCTTGAAAGTGAAAAAATATAATGGTGAGAACTTACTCTGTGTGTACATACGCGCATGCATCCATGAATGCCAAATGACCTACCAATGTTCAAAAACTCACCGACTCCCACCCACTGTTTTTTCCTTTTATGAAATTGACCTTTTTTCCCCACTTCCTACACTTGTCTTACTCTAAACGCAAAACTAAGGAGACCGAGTTTCTGAGTCAAGTATGAGTTTCTGAATCTTGACATATACAATGTGAATCTGTGGAGCCAATTTTCGGTTCTGTATAGAAACTGGGATTGATGGTGTTATTAAATGGTTGACAACACACATGCACAGTTGTAATAATGACCAGATGTATGAACATGGCACCTTTGTTGATTATCCCGTATGTAATCAGATGGGCCATGCTGTGTAGATGGCCTGCCCCAAAAATTAAGTCAGTCAACTCATTAGGTGGGCCACACATGCATAGAATCAATTGATTGTTTACAAAAGTTGCCAATAGTCTGCATTCGATCGATGCCTCTGGCTCTGCCTGATGAATAAACCTGCCTGAATTTTGTGCCTGGTCATTTACACTGTGAGACCTTCCTGGTGCACAGCTTGGATGTCTCACACACTTATCATGTTGGCACGTGGGGTTCTTTGTAGTGCACATGGGTCCAGCAAATCACTTAATATATACAGTCATTCCTGGCTGCAAAACAAAATTCCCTAAACATCTGCTTCTTTCACAGAGCTGACCTCTTGTTTTCCAGAGTCTGAGCACGATAGTTCAAATCAGCTGCGGGTAAGCTGAGATGGATTCGGATTTTCTCAATTCAGTGAACATATTTTGCAGTGCTTTGATATCTTGAATATTGCAATCACATTTACCAATATGTTTTTCATGATAGGACAGCATCGATGGACAAAAGTTGAGAGAAACTCCTTCAGTCAAAAAAATTGAAACTGCTGATGAAAATGTAAGACCATTTTAATATTATTAGGAGTTCATTAAAACTTTTGATTTTTATAATCAGATTTTGAGAATAGCTTCTGGTCATTTATTTTGTGTCTTCCACAGAAGAAAGTTTTTTTCCCCCCCATTTTTCTTTTGCTGATCTGGAATCTTCCCACATGGTAGACAACAGTTGTAAAACTGATGGAAGCTTATGAAGCCTGTATTTCTAGTTTACGAAAATCTCAAGCGTCACGACAGGTCTCTTCTTTGAAGAGAATTTCTCCTGCAAACTTTAGTAAGGAGGTAAGTATACAAAAGCTTCCCTAAAGAAGTTACTTGTTGATGGACACCCCTTTTTCATGTCTTTTGCTTTTATGGAGCCACCAACTACACCCGTGCTTGTTATGCACACACCCCTTTTATGGAGCCTGGTTTGTCTAATATCACCAGTGGAGGCCATCCCTTTAGTGGATTGTGTTTCTCCCGAGTCAAGAATACCATTTCTATTGATATATGCCAACTGCTATCCCAATTTTAGTATCGAATGCTGATATGTTGATCTCATTATAAGCTTGAGCTTTTGTTATACTCTCTACATAGAAGCATTGCTGTGTATTCTTTGTTGTGCATGTTTCTTTTATTGTTGAATCTGGAATTTTTAGATGAGTTGATCTGTCATGGTATGCACAAGCAATGGTAAGCCATAATTTTTTTTGAAACAACAAAATGGACCTAGCTACGGCTAATAGCCACAGCTGTATATCCAAACAGCGTATCTATTTTTCACTTCGGCCAAATAACTATGGATATAGTCATACTTTTAGCTACAAATATTATCCGTAGCTGCATGTAGAGTTTACTACAGAAAGTATAGCTACGAATGTAATCCGTAGCTGCATGTAGAGTTTACTACAGAAAGTATAGCTACGAATGTAATCCGTAGCTATTACTATAGACTACGAATTAAATTTGTAGCTATAGCTTTTTGAATCTGGTTTTACACCCATGACGACAGCCTTGCTACGGATGATAACCGTAGATATATGTTTAGATACGTTTTTTATCCATAGTCTTTTCCCCTTATTTTGTAGTGATGCAATGGGCAGTGTATATCAACCACATAATCATTGCATTGATTTGCAAAAAAATCTCATGAAAAGATGATTTGGAGTTTAAATATGTAGAAATCAGTATGTTCTTACTGAACGCCTTAGATCTGATATGTATGGATCATTTGATCATAAGGGGCAAACGATACCGGGACCCTAATTTTCATATTAATTTGACCATAGGTTTGGATTCCATCAATCAAATATAACTCTAAATATCGTTTTACACTTCAGATTCGAAGATGGTGATTGGATGAATCCGATCTGATTCCACCATTAATGTATATTTTGGAATTGATCTAACTTAATATCTAGAAAGTTTGGGTGGATCTAACCATTTGATGGACCTTAGAGATGAAGAGGAAAAATCATGCGTAACATGCTTAGATCTAATAGTTAAGAACATAGATGGTCTGGATCTAAGCGATCTATTAACTCATTCTCAATTTAAGATTTTTTGAGTCAACGTATGGTTCAAATCCGTCCCACATGATCAGAGAATCATTCAAAATAAGAAATTGGGAAAATAAAAAAGTTATAAAAATTTCAGATCGTTTGGACTTAATGCAACAGTGATGGATCAATCAATCGATCAATTGATTGTGGCAAAAACAATCTAAAAACTTAAACAGGAAATTTCGATTTTGTTTGATCGATCGAGAGAATTGTTCAATCAATTGAAAGCAACACAAAGTGTCCAACAACCAAAGACTATAATTCGAATTTAGTCTGACCGATCGAATCTCGATTGATCTCGATTAACCAACAATCTACTGGAATGTTTTGTTCAATTAGAACTTCGATGTTTTAATTGATGTAAATTAGTAGTAATCTTTGATTATCTTAAAACACTTGAATGGTCAGAACACCATGGTTAATTAAGTGGGCCCCACATTAAAAAGAAATCACCCCAAAACTATGTAGAGGACAAAACCAAGATCAATGGTTCAATTCCTATATGAATTTCAAATTTGAAAAAACTAATTACTAACCATGAGCGGGTTGATTGCATAGTCGTACACTAATAGAAATATAATTTGAATTATGATTATTTAAGTTATTGCAAACTGATTGAACTTGGGATAACATCTCATAATCTATATCACCTCTCCATTGTGATTATGGTAGTTATGTGATTGTTATGCTGATTGTGATTTATTGTATTGAATTTTCATGCTTCCATGCATTGCATAGTGTACATGCGTTGTTTCCATAGGAGCTCTCCTTGAAAGACTTGTAGGTACTTACAATATTGGGTGACCTAGGGGACCATCCATGGATGCCCACAACATATGACTCATTATCTCTTCCCCTTGTAAACAGTTCATCAGAAGATGACCCCAAGCCACCGTTCATCTTTCTCATGACCTTCCCTTGAAGGGCTGAGATAACGGTGTTCACACTTAGAGATTTATTTCTGGTAAACAATGAGTCCCTGAATGACTCATATGATGGCAGTAAAATATTCAACAATATACATGTCTGATCTTCATCTTTGATCACTTCCTCTATGTCCAGCAATTTGTAAATCAGTTTATTAAAATTACTGATGTGGGCCTCCACATCTCCACCCTCTATCAATCTGAAGGTAAACAACTGTTGCTTCAAGTGTAGGCAATTCTCAGTGAATTTTTTGGCATAAATATCCTCTAACTTTGTCCATAAACTAGCTACACTTTTCTCCCTCAACACATTGTAGAGAACCTCATCCGTGAGACACAAACAGATCGAGGATAAGGCCTCCTTATCAAGAGTATTCTAATCATTATCAGTCATAGTAGACTTTCTTTCCTCAAGAGAATCATCCTCACTTTGCTTGGTTAAGGAAGTGATCATCTTAATCTTCCATAACTCAAAGTTATTTTTCCCTAAGTACTTCTCAATATCATACCTAGTGCTTCCCATTGATGTTAATCCTATAGATTCAAATCTGTGTCCCAACGATTTCTCTGATACCACTTGTTAGAGATTGTTCTGTGGAATCACACAGATGAATCTAGGATAACAATCCAAGAGCACCAAGCAAACACAAGAGAACGCAAAGATTTAACGTGAAAAACTCTTTTAGGAAAAAAACCATAGCACAAATCGACAGATCTTCACTATGAAATAAAAAATTATAAAGAGAGAAGGCTTACCCAATTCAAAAAACCTCGAATCTCACCCTCGCTACAACCCTTTGAAACCCTAAAACCCCCTCTTGAAACCCTTTGAAATACTTTAAGAAGCCTTAGAATGTTTTAGAATGGCTCTAAGAACTCCTATTTATAGATTAGGAAATCCTACTTTCGTACCGACCTGGAATATTCCGGAAACCGCCTCAAATTTACGCAGTCCGCACATAATCTGCATAACCTCCGACTAGTCAAACTAGATCTCGGGCTAGTCGAAGCTTCGACTAGTTGAACCAGAGCTCGGGCTAGTCGAAGGGAACTTCAACTAGTCGAACCTGTCCTCCGACTGGTTGAATTTTTCGGAAGTTCCAAAATACATTATTGTTGGGTTTTCACTCGAACTTTCTCGAACTAGTTGAATTTCCTTAAATTTAAAACATTTGTTAACAATAGTTTCCTGCATCATAGTGTAGTTTGTTTGGATCTCCCCATGCCCTAAAATAAGATGGCAAAATGGATGGACTACATGGATAAAACACATACATCATGGTAGAGCAAATGAGCCCGTGCCCTAAAATAAGCTGGCAAAATGGATGGATTGTATGAATAAAACACATACATCATGATAAGGCCAACAAACTTTTGACATCAGCTAGCTAGCTGGCGTTTGCGTCACCAACCAAACCGACCCCACACTAATTCATCTGTGGGTAGAAGTTGTGCAAGTGCACGGAAACTTGTTCGCATCATCACCGGATCACGAAGTTGTGCAAGTGCACGGAAACTTGTTCGCATCATCACCTGATCACCAGCCAAATCATATCCTTGTGATACACACCATGTGGGGTCCATATTTGCAATACTTATTCACTCTCACATAGAAGCTTATTCACCTGCATAGAAACTTGTTCACATCATCGTGGGGTCACCTAGTCAAACCACTTCCCCCCGTGACGGACGCGGATTAGATACTGATAAGGTCAGTAACCAATTCGCTACTGAAGTGACGTCACCAAGCTATGTGGACCCCACCATGATGCGTGTATTGTATCCATACCGTCCATTAATTTGGAGCTATCATTTTATGTCATGAAAAAAAGAATGAGATAGATCTAAAGTTCAAGTGGACCCCACCAAGAAAATAGTGGGTACAGTGACATCCACCGTTCAAAACTTCTTAGGGGTCACAAAAGTTTCCAATCAAGCTGATATTTTTTATTTCACTTCATTTATCTCTATGTTAACTTATGAATAGGTTGGATCTGAAAAATACATCATGGTGGGCTCTATAAATGTTTCAACGGTGAGTGTGACTGCTCCCACGGTTTTCCGTGGTGGGTCCACTTTAACTTTAGATCTATCTACTTTTTCTTATGCCATAAAACGATCTCTCTAAATGGTTGGACAGTATGGATACAACATATGCATCATGGTGGGGTCCACAGAGCTTGGTGACGTCACTTCAGTTGCGATTTAGCTACTGACCTTGTTAGTATCTAATCCGCATCCCCCCGTGATACACACCGTCTGGGGCCCATTTCTACAACACTTATTCACCCACGCGGAGAAGTTATTTGTTGCAAAAAATATTGATATTATAAATATATATTTTAAAATAAAAATAATATAATATATAAAAAAAATGTTTGAAAAACACCTTTTGTGGGTTTTGGGAATAGTCCCGCATTGGAAAAAGAGGAGGAATTTTTATGGTTTATATGAGGAGTGTGGAGTATTATAATAGCACTGGAACACCCGAGCGCGCACTCGCGCTCGGGCACGGGCACGGGCACGGGCATGGGCTCGGTGCGAGGGCGTGGGCATGTGAGGCAGTGTGGCTGTAGAGGCATTAGTGGCGTACTTTGCACCTAAATCGGATGGCTTACTGAAGGGGAGACTAGAGGACTGAATACGAGTCATCCAGTATATATAGAGAGATGAAAAAGAGCTGTTGCAGCAGATCTGTAACAGCTGTACCATTAGTACAGGGTCCAGCTGTAATTGCTGCATAGCTAGCCCAACAGCTAGAAGTTGTTTGCCTGTAACCTATCAACATACTCAATTCATTTGAGTATGGGCAAATAACGCTTTAAGGATAGCGTTTCAGACGTGCTTTAGCTTGTCCTTATTTCAAATTAATTTGTTTTTTTCAGATTCATATTTTACAGAAAAAATATTATTCTGTAAATTTTCCAACAATCTTAAAGCGTTATTTGTGATGGAAGTCGACAGTGTTTCATCCATCAAGTTGATGAATTAAGACTTGATATGTCTTGATCGGTTCGATGGAACCAATTTTTCGAGATAACAAGACAAGCTGAAATTTCTTCTTACGGCGTTGAAGATCTACTACATATTAGATCTAAATTTACAAGAATTACCTAAAGCATCCGACAAAAACATACCTGAAGAGGTAGCTGCCCGCACCAAATGAGCTGAAGATGAACTCTTGTGTCGAGGACACATAGTGAACGCGCTCTCCGACGGCCTGTATGATCTGTACCAACAGACGTCATCAGCAAAAGAGATCTGGGCCACTCTGGAGTTCAAATACAAGGCTGAAGAAGAAGATACCAACAAATTCTTCATCGCCAGGTATTTTGACTTCAACATGGTAGATAACAAACCGCTACTGCCCCAAATCCAAGAACAACAACTAATAGTAAACAAAATCAAAGCCATTAAAATTGATCTTCCTGAATCATTCCAAGTCGAGGCTATAATCACTAAATTGTCATCGATGTGGAAAGACTATAGAGAGAAGTTACTGCATAAAACTGAGGACTACACATTGGAACAAATCTAAAAACACCTCAGAATTGAGGAAGAATCTCGTAACCGCGATAGAAAGAATGATAACGGGAATGCCTCATCCAAGGTACATGCAGTAGAGAACACTAATAACAAGAATCTTGAGAAGGACGATTCCCTGAAACCCAATAAAGGAAAATTCAAGAAAAATGTCCAAAAGAAGAACGAAAAGTCTAAAGGCCCATGCCATGTCTGTGGGAAAAACGGGCACTATGCTCGAGTATGCTGATATCGCAAATCTAAAAAAGAGGCAAGTGTAATAAAAGAAGGCGATATTGTGACTATGATCACTGAGGTGAACACTATCTAAGGCAAAGTTTCAGGTTTGTGGTATATTACTGCCGCTACAGTACATGTGTGCTACGACAAATCAGCTTTCAAAACTTATGAGAAATTGATTAATGGTCAAAAAGTCCAAATGGGTAATGAAGTCCAATTGAAGGTCGTCGGCAAAGGAACTGTCGAACTGATATTCACTTCTGGGAAGAAAGTGATTCCGACTAATGTACTGGACGTCCCAGACATGGGACAAAACTTTGTTTCTGGGGATCTTCTGGGTAAACCATGCATAAGGGTGGTGTACGAGTGACGAAAATTGATTCTGTCAAAGAATGAAAATTTTGTCAGAAAGAGATATGCTTGTAACAGGATGGTTAAGCTTTCTCTGAATGAAAGTAGCACTTCTGTGTATATGGTTGAATCCGCTGGACTGTGGCATGATAGACTAGCCCATATAGGGTATAGTGCCTTGAAGTTCATGGTTAAGAATAATTTAATCTCATACACAGATAATAAAACTGATAAATATGAGGAGTGCATACGATCCAAAATGATGAAGAAACCTCTTCCAAGTGTTGAAAGATTGTCTCAAATGTTGGATTTTGTGCACAGTGATATCTGTGAGTTAAACGACATTCTTACTCGTGAAGGTAAATGATATTTCATAACCTTTATAGATGATTGCTCTAGATATGTGTATATTTATCTGTTAAAGAGAAAATATAAAGCATTGAACATGTTTAAAATATATAAAGCATAAGTAGAGAATCAACTAAATAAGAAGATAAAAATTCTCTATAGCGATAGGGAGGAAAATACTTCTCCGATGAATTTGATAACTTATGTGAAGAACATGGACTAATACATTAATGTATTGCACCATACACACCTCAACAAAACGGAATAGCTGAAAGGAAGAATAGAACATTAGTAGAGATAGTCAACTCAATGCTGATAAGAGCAAAATTGCTACTAAGTCTATGGGGTGAGGCACTGCTTGCAGCGTGCCATATTCTAAACAGAATTCCATCTAAAAAATATAAAATATCTCCATATTAAACATGAAGAGGTAGAAAACCTAACCTAGGATATCTTAAAGTGTGGGAGTGTCTTGCATATTGCAGAATCCCTGATCCAAAAAGACTTAAGTTAGGACCAAGAGCTATTAAGTGTGCCTTCGTATGATATGCACAAAATAGTAAAGCTTATAAACTTCTAGATATAGAGTCTAATACAATAATAGAATCAAGAGACGTCGAGTTCTTTGAGAACTCACTATCCTTGGAGTCAAAGGATAATGAAATCCAAACTCTAAATAGAGAACCAGATAGCACGGCTCCACAGATAGTGGAAACTCCCGTTGAACCTCATAGGAGTCAAAGAACAAGAATAGAGAAGAGTCTAGGAGATAATTATATATACTCACAACGTGTCATTTTTCATCTTGTAGAAGGAGATAGAGAAAATGTTATAAGAAAAATACCTATAATAATGACTATAGAAGATGATCCTAAAATATATAAAGAGACTGTATCCTCTAGAGACTCAACTTTCTGGAAAGAAGCTATAAATGATAAAATAAAATTCATAATGTCAAATCAAACATGGGAACTAGTTAACTTACCTACAAGTTCTAGACCCATAGGTTGCAAGTGGGTATTTAGAAAGAAATATCACACTGATGAGACTATCCAAACCTTTAAAGCTTGACTAGTAGGTAAATATTTTAAACAAAAATAAGGGATAAATTACTTTGACACATACTCTCATGTAGCTAGAATAACATCCATTAGGATATTATTTGTGCTATCTTCTATACATCATCTTCACATCCACCAAATAGATATAAAGACCGCATTCCTGAATGGTGACCTCAATGAGGAGGTATACATGGAACAACCTGAAGGTTTCGTTCCACCAGGAAATGAAAACAAAATATGTAGATTAGTCAAATCTTTGTATAGATTAAAATAAGCACCAAAACAATGACATGAGAAGTTTAATTCATAAATAGTATCTCATGGTTTCATGCATAATGTAGCTAACAAATGCATATATTCTAAAGTAGATAGTAGTTGTATCATTATTATTTGTCTGTATGTTGATGATATGTTAATAATAAGTAATAAAATGGAAGGTATGACTGAAACAAAGAGGTTTCTACCTTCTGTATTCAAAATGAAGGATCTTGGACAAGTTGATATCATCCTAGGTATCAAAGTTAAAAAATATTATGGGGGTTATGCTTTGTGTCAATTTCATTATATTGAGAAGATACTACATAAGCTTACTATCTAAATATAAAAGAAGCAAAGACCCCGTTTGATCCAAGTACCAAGCTAAAATAGAATAACGGAAGAACAGTTGTACAATTTAAATACGCGAGTGCTATAGAGAGTCTTATGTATGTTATGCAATGCACTAGACCTGATATCGCATATGCTATGTGTAAACTTAGTAAGTTTAGTAGTAACCCCAGTATTGAACACTGGAATGCAATTAGTAGAGTCCTTAATTACTTAAAAGTAACTAAAGACTTAAGACTATTTCATTCAGAATTTCCTGCCATATTGGAAGGATATACTGATGCCAGCTATATATCGAGTGCAAGGGACAACAAGTCTATTACAGGGTGAGTATTCAGCCTAGGAGGTGTAACTGTATCTTGAGGATCCAAGAAACAGACTTACATAACACACTCGACTATGGAGTCTAAATTCATAGCCTTGGCTGCAACAGGCAAAGAGGCTGAGTGACTAAGGGATCTTCTATTAGAAATCTCTTTCTGTGTAAAGCCTATATCAACTGTGTCACTACATTGTGATAGTGAAGCCACATTATCTAGAGCCTATAGTGGCACATATAATGGTAAGTCTAGACATATCAGTCTTCAACATGATTATGTCAGACAATTGATTCGAGATAGAATTATTGTTATTTCCTATGCGAAATCAAGCAATAACCTGACAGACCTTTTCACTAAACCTCTACCGAGAGAGGTAGTAAAGGCTACATCTAGAGTGATGGGGTTGAAACTCTTCAACCAAAGTTTCACCAGTGATGGTAACCCAACCTAAAGTCAGAAAATCTCTAATTTTAGATTTAATGGGTAAGAATAAGTCACTGATATGTAGAAAGTTTTCAGCATTAAATTATGAAACCTCATCCATAATAGATAAGTGCTAAGCGTTATGAAAGAGGGTTGAGTTTTAGAACTCTTAATGAATTTCAATCTAAAGGACAAATGTTTTATAGTAACGAAGACACTGGAAGGATTTCACCTATATGAATGTAGAGATGGTGTCGTCTCTCATGAGATTTAAGAGTTTTCTCTCGGGATCATTCACGAATTAGGATAGGCACGTGTCCATTAATTGTGCTGAGCAAGATTATGGAAACTCTAACAAACACATAGCGAATATGTGTGTGATTTCTCTGACTCTATTATATAGGAATAACTAGGCTACTAGTAATTTCGATAGAATTTTGAGATACTTACACTAAGAGAAGATTAAAATCGAAAGATATCTTTCTTTATGCATATAAGCTGATTATTCTGACAAAAATGTTTCATCGAGAAAATATATTTTAAAAAAATTAAGTGGGGTATTGTTGCGAAAAATATTGATTTTATAAATATATTTTTTAAAATAAAAATAATATAATATATAAAAAATTGTTTGAAAAACATCTTTTGTGGGTTTTGGGAATAGTCCCACATTGGAAAAAGAGGAGGAATTTTTGAGGTTTATATGAGGAGTGTGGAGTATTATAATACTCACCTCATGGTCCAAAGGAGAATAGAACTTACGTGTTTCAGCATGCGCATGCTCGGGCACAGGCTCGGTCTTGGTCTCGGTCTCGGTCATGGGCTTGGTGCGAGGACGTGGGCATGTGAGGTAGTGTGGCTGTAGAGGCGCTAGTGGCGCACTTTGCACCACACTCCAGAAAAACCAATACGAATCAAAGTATCTCCTCTCCTACAGACCAAAATATCAGCAATATAACAAGGTTAATCAGAGTCATTGCTTGAAGAACAGGCCAACGGTGTGGTCTAGAACGGTTCAACTAAACCAGTGGCTGAAGAACTAACCAGTGCAGTGGTCTAAATCACATATTATCTTCTCTTTTCTCTTTTAGGATTTTTCTTTATTGTAATTCTGTCAGATAGTGAGTAACAGAGTTCCATTTGGTGGGCCTTCGTGTTTGCTGAACACAGACTCGCATCAGGTTCGTCATATCCTAGAAGTTGTTTGCTTGTAACCTATCAGCATACTTATTTCATTTAAGTAGGGGCAAATAACGCTTTAAGGACAGCATTTCAGACGTGCTTCAGCTTGTCCTTTTTTCATATTAATTTGCATTTTTTGGATTTCATATTTCACAGAAAAAATATTATTCTATAAATTTTCCAACATTATTCATATCCGAAAACTTGTTCACATCATTACTGTGGAAAACGTTTTCACCTACTGAAAGTTACTCATTTTAATGTATGTATGGGGTGACTGTGTTATTTGTATACCATCTCACAAGCACATTTAGTGAGCCCTGCCATGATTATCACCTCATACCACAAGCCAAGTCAATTCCAATTGTCAGGTGGACTACAGGTTAAGGATTTTTGTGGTGTATTATAGTTTTCTAAGGTGGCCCACCTGATGGTTGGACCAGTTAGTTTTATGGGTCATCTGGTCAAGTTGGTCGCGGTGCAATTGTTGGGGTTGGATCTCATAATTACTGCCTGGGCCTAACAATACCTGACTGCACACCACGTTTAAAAAAATGATACAAGATGCATACAATAGATTCTTCTTTGGTGTTTTAGGGCATGTTTGGATCTACTTTCTTAATGGGGTCTCGGAGAAAGGGCTCCAAACCTGCTTTTTCAGTTGTGTTGGTAGCCTGCATAGATGATTTTGGAAGATTTTCTCTCTTCCTCAAATTGGGATTTTATTTATTTATTTATTTATTTTCTAGTTTGGTGTTATATTGCATCTATTTTGTTAAGCAGAAGGGGATCTTGCAAAGTCACACCCCTTGGGAGGGAAGCGGATTGGCTGGTGTACCTCACACCAGCTATATAGTTGTAGTATTGATGTCAGTAAGTTTTGTGGGTCTGATCATGAGGTATGTGTTATATCCAAACCGTTCAAACCGTCCATCCATTCGGCGAGCTTGTCTTAGGCTTGAGACAAAAAATAAGACAGATCTAATTATCAAGTGGACCACACTGAAAAACTTAGTCGGGGATTGAATGTCTACCATTAAAATCCTTTTTGGGGTCCCAGAAGTTTTGGATTAATATGAAATTTACTTTTACTCTTCATTTGGGTCTTTTTGACCTTATGAACAGATTGGATGTAAAGTAAATATTATGGTGGGCCCATGTAACTTTGATCTCCTTTGAACCGTTGGTATAACTCGAGCTCGGGGAACGTCAGTGCTCGTCTTCTCACTACACTTGTTGTAAAAATATTGATTTTATAAAAATATTTTAAATAAAAAAAAATATATAATATAATAAATAAAAAGTGTTTGGAAAACACCTTTTGTGGGTTTTTGGGAATAGTCCCACATTGGAAAAAGAGAAGAAGAAAAAATGGTTTAAATGATAATGATGGAGTACTATAATATTTGCTTACCTAGTCTGTAGACTATGGGACTTGCGTGTTCCAGTGCGAAGCACTGGAACACCGCGCACGCACACGCGCTCGTGCTCGGGCTCGGGCACTGGCACGGGCACGGGCTCGGTCTCGGTCTCGGTCTCGGTCACGGGCACGGGCTCGGTGCGAGGGTGTGGGCATGTGAGGTAGTGTGGCTGTAGAGGCACTAGTGACGCACTTTGCACTTTGCACGTGCGCATCGTGTCGCAGAGGGTCGCTCCCTGGCTGGGTGAAGGAAAACTAGAGGACTGAGAGAGAGGTCCTCCAGTAAATATAGAGAGGCTGAAAAGAGATGTTGCAGCAGAAACTGTAACAGCTGTGCCATTAGTGCAGGGCCCAGCTGTAACTGCTGCATGGCTAGCCCAACAGCTAGAAAACGGCTAGCTGCTGTCTCACAACAGTCAGCATGCAGCAGCTTTATGGCCCATGCACAACAGTCAGAAAATGGCCATAAAACGGCTAGTTTTCTCCAACAGCTAGAAAACGGTCATGGGATTTATTTTCCTGGACCATAACTCCCAGCCACCATAGCCTATAAAAGGAGGACCTGGTTGGGTTTCCAAACCATCTCACAACCCAATCCAGTACCACCATACGAATTTGAGACAGCTCACTACTCCTCTCTCTATACTCCAGTAATTCCAGAAAGATAGCAACGGTTAAACCCTTTGCAAGAAGAATAGACCAACGGTGTGGTCTAGAACGGTTCAACAGAACCAGTAGCTGAAGACTTGACCAGTGCAGTGGTTTAAAACATTTTCTTCTTCTTTTTTTCTTCTGGAATTTTTCCATTCATTGTATTTCTTCCAGATTGTGTAACAGAGTTCCATTAGTGGGCCTTCGTGTTTGCTGAATGCAGACCCACATCAGGCTTATCATATCCTAGAAGCTATTTGCCTGTAACCTATCAGCATACTCAACTTACCTGAGTAGTTGCAAATAACACTTTAAGGACAGCGTTTCAGACGTGCTTCAGCCTGTCCAAATAATTTTTATAGCATTTACGATTTTCAGTTTTCACATTATACAGAAATTATATTAATCTGTATAATTTCTTAACAATTTACCTACAACAGCTATATAGCTGGTGTGTGGTCCACCAGCCAATCTGCTTACCCCTGGGAGGGTGCATCCAAAGTGGCCCTTGGAATAGGAGCAGATTACGTGGGACCGTAGATCCACCGAGATGGGCGGGACCCCTGACTGTCTGGCCACTGTGCCGTCCTTGCATCGGTACTTAAAGCTCATCGTAGAGCATGGTAAAAAAAATGAAGCAGATCCAAATCTCAGGTGTACTAATACAAAAAGTGGTGGTAATCAATCAATAAAAACTTATCGTGGGCCGAAAAGTTTTGGAACAAGCTGATATTTGTGTGGTCTTTTCATCTAGATCATTGTAAACTCATCAACAGGTTGGATGGAAAATAAACATTCCTGTGGGACAAATGAAGTTTTTAGTGGTGGGGATTCAATCACTACTGTTTCATTTGGTATAGTCTACATAAGATCTGAATCTACTTCATTTTTGGGATAATGCCCTAAAATGATCTTTCAAATCGGTTGGATGGTGTGGATTTAAGGCACATAAAACATTATGAGCCCGACAGTCAGGTTCCAGTAACCACGTTGGTAGACCCGGGTCTCATCTAATCCGCTCCCCCTTGGAATCGGACGCGGATTGCGTCCTACCCCGATAATCCGGACGGGCAGGGATCTGTGGGGCCCATCATGATGTAAGTGTTTTATCCACGTCGTTCATCAATTTTCTCAGACCATTTTAAGATATAAACATAAAAATTAAGCAGGTCCACAGCTCAATTGGACGACACCAAAGGAAGCTGTAGTGATAATGACATCTACCGTTGAAATCTTTTTAAGGGCCGCCGTGATTTTTTTTTTACCGTCCACCTATTCATAGGGTCATGTGGACGTGGATGAAGTGAAAAAACAAATACCAGCTTGATCCCAAACCTCTATAGCTCCCAAGAAGTTTTTAATGGTGGACGTTCAATCTCCACTTTATTGTCCACATAAGACCTCTACCTGCCTCATTTTTTGTTTCGCATGGTAAAATGATATGAGAAAAATGATTAGCAGAATGGATAAAAAACTTCCGTCACAGTGGACCCCACATGTACCTGCTCGGACAGATTACTGGCGTAGGACGCCGTCCGCGAATTGGTAGCACCCTAAAAAGGGGGACGTGACTCAAACGTCAGGGCAGACCTGTCTCTTATGTTAGAATCTGGCCAAAACCCATCCTGTCATGGTCCAGGCACCCACAAAAAAAATCAAATAATAAAAATAAATAAATAAAAGACTTTCCCTTAACAAGGAAGGAAGGCCTGACGTGAAAAGTAAAGGACAAATCCATCCAGTAATAAATAAATATATAAAAGACTTTTCCTTTGAAAGGAGGGAAGACCTGACTTGAAAAGTAAAATTGAGGATCATCCAGCTCAGTTCCCACTATTCTGAATCTTGATACTCTCTGTGCCAGCCCATGCTAAGAGGTAATGTTAAAAATCCTGAAAATTCATTAACTAAAGTTAGCTATTGAGATTTGAATATGCCTTATTTTTTAAATGACGTTCAAAAAATGGACAAGCGCAATGGATAAAACACAAACATCAATTTCATCATATCACCTTCACCATATCACAAGACCTGGCTAAAGAGGAAAAACAAATATCATTTGATTAAGAACTTTTTGGGATCCTTGAAGGATTTCAATGGTGGATGTTCATTCTCCACTGACTTCTGTAGTGTGGTCCACCTGATAGATCTGCCTCATTATTCTTCTCAAGCACTAGGACGACCTCATCGAATGGATGAACGGTTTGAATGAATCACATATATCAGTGGTGGGTCCCAGATGAACGGCTGGGATACATACATCATGATGGTGTCCACCGTCCAGATCACTGGACGGTGGAGATAAGACATATATCATAGTGTGGTCCATCGTCAGATGGTTGGACGCACACCTCTCATGGTGGGTGGGTCCCACATGGGGCCCACCAGATGAATATAATATATATATATATATATATATATATATATATATATATATATATATATATTATAATTATAATATATTATTTAATGTTATATATAATACACTCATCCAGCATCCAGCCATCCGTCCATTGTTGGACGCTGGACGTTGGATGTATGGATCAGTATAATATATTATATTATATATATAATATAATATATTATACTGATCCATACATATATTATAATATATATATATATATATATATATATATATATATATATATAGGAAAAGGTACACGAGTCCGTCCCATGAGGTCGAGCTGTGTGGGCCCCACCGTGATGCATTTCAAACATCTACCCCATCAGTCAGATGCACCATTCCATCGTGGGCCTAGGTGTCAAAAATCAAGTCAATCTGTAACTTTTGTGGGCCACACCACATACATAAGTGGAGAGGGGCCGTGCACCATTAAAACATTCATAATCATTTTTTGGGCCCACCGAGATGTGGTTTGCAAATCCAGCCCATCCATTATGTGTGTCCTACTTGGATGAGGGTTTAGACCAAGTTTCAGCAGCATTCAAAACTCAGGTGCGCCCCACCAAGTGCTTTTATACTTTTTAACGGTGTCTTCACGTGATTTTAGATGGTATGGCTCACCTGAGTTTCGTATACGGTTGATTTTTGAATATCCCATAATTTAAAGGGGAACCATCAAATGCACAGTGTTGATGGTCGACACGCATCACGGTGGGGCCCACACAGCTCGACTTCACGAGAGCTTATCGTGAGGTCGAGCGCATAGTACCTTTTCCCTATATATATTATTTAATATTATATATAGTATACCCATCCAGCATCTAGCCGTCCGTCCATTGCTGGATGCTGGATGCATAGATCAGTATAATATATTATATTATATATGTTATATACGACCCATTACAATGGGCCCGCATCAATTTCAACGGTGGGAGCTCATCCTCACTGCTTTCTACCGAGCAGTCCACTTGACTTTGGACCTGCTCGTTTGGGCTAGGCCCTCTATGAGTTGGCAATGAATGGATGACAAGGGTATAAAACACATTGGTGGGGCCCACTTCATCACAAAGAGATAAAGACAGAGAGAGAGACGCATGAAGGGGAGGGACCCCGCCACTATTGGGCCCTCCCAAATACATTGCATACATCAAGTGGGTCCCACAACAAGTGGACCCTTAAAATATAAATCAATGGTGGATCACCCACCTATTGCACTCCTCCTTGGTCCCTTGGATTCTATGCTCATTACCTTCAATTTTGATGGAGGTTGATGGAGATTGGAAGGTTGAGATAGGAGATGAGAGAGTGGAAAAGTGGGCCACACATGTTTTGAGAGAGAGAAAGAGCTTGGACTTTGGAAGCTCTCATGGGATTTGGGAAATTACTAGAGAATGAGAGAGACAGAGAGGAATGATGGATTGATATGGGATGGGTGGAATGAGTGTTGTAAGGAAGGGAATGGGAAAGCATGGGTTTGTTGGAAATTTGGTAAAAGAGGGATGGGTAGGGAGAGAGAAAGAGTTGACTTGGAAAAAAGGAGGGATGAGTGTTGGTACTTAGGATAGGGTGAGGTGGCATTGAGGTATGGTGGTGTACTTAACTTGATTTGATGTGACATGTTCTAGAGATTTTTTCAGAATTCGCAACACGTGGCATTTTTTCAGAATGAATGTGGGCCCATATCTCCTGGCTCGGGTATCGGATCTATGCACGAGTCTCAGTGTTGGAACCGTGGTGATGGCACGGTTACTAGGGTACAAGTTTTGGGTCGAGCCCTCTTCGTTATGCAGGACTCGTCTTAGGATCGTAGGAAAACGTCGGATACAGGTCGAGGGTTGCCAAAATTCGACCGGAAGGACTACAAAAGGCTATGGAACAGTACGGACTATGATATGGGCCTTACAACTCTCCCCTCCAAATAAAAATTTTATCCTCGAAATTTGTGCAATCATCGCAATTAGAAATAACTTATAAAGAAGAGGAAACATAACATCTTCATATAAAATCGGAGACAACATACAAGATATAATCAATCATCAAAGATATGGGGATAGCGCTCTCGAATCTCGGCCTCGCACTCCCAAGACGCCTCATCAACAGAATGATGACCCTACTAAACCTTCACCAAGGGAATGACCTTGTTCTGGAGGACCTACTCTTTCCAATTAAGGATACGAACTGGCTGCTCAATATAAGAAGCGTCCTCACAAACCTCCAACGGCTGCCAATCAATAACATGAACGATGTCTGACCCACACTTCCTCAGTATAGAGATATAAAAAATATTGTGGACGCCAGACAACTGAGATGGCAAGGCAAGCCGACAAGCCACGGAGCTAATGCACCCAGTGATCTCGAAAGGTCCTATGAATCTCGGGGCAAGCTTACCTTTCGCTCCGAATCGAACCACGCCCTTCATGGACTAAACCTTGAGATACACTCTGTCCCCAACATCGAACTCAAAGGGACGACGCCGATGATCAGTAAAACTCTTCTGCCGGCTCTGAGTTGTGTGCATTCTCTGCCTGATGATATTGATAGCCTCTGACGTCTGCTGTATAAGCTCGGGACTTAGGAGACGCTGCTCTCTGACCTCGGTCTAACAACTCGGAGATCTGCACGATTTGCTATATAATACCTTAAAAGGAGTCATACCACTAGTCGCCTGATAGCTGTTGTTGTATGCGAACTCAGCTAATCGTAGATGCTCACCCAGATACCCCCAAAGTCAATCGCGCAGGCCCGAAGCATATCTTAAAGGATCTGGTTGACCCTCTCGGTCTGGCCATCGGTCTCTGGATGATACGCGGTGCTGAGCTGTATATCAGTACTCATCGCTCTCTGAAAACTCCCTCAAAATTGAGATATGAACTTCAGGTTTCGGTCTGAAACGATCGAGACTGGAACACCATGCAGTCTCATGATCTTATCAACAAACAGCCTGGCGAGCCGGTCCGCATGCTAAGTCTCACGAATCGCAAGAAAATATGTCGACTTCGTTAGGAGATTCATGACAACCCAGATGGCGTCATGGCTGCGCTGAGTCCTTGGCAAACCCATGATAAAATCGGTAGATACGTGCTCTCACTTCCACATCGGGACACTCAATGGCTGCAAAGGGCCGGGGGGTCTCTGATGATCGGCCTTGAGACGCTGGCATGTGTCATACTCGGCCACAAAACTAGTGATCTGACGCTTCATTCCTGCCCAAAAATACTGTCTTCTTATATCACAATACATCTTCGTTGAGCCAGGGTGGATAGAAAACCGCGATCGATGTGCCTTGGTCATAAGATCTCTGCGCAACTCAGGAATATCCTGGACACATAATCAGCCTCTGAGGTAAAGTCCACCATCAGAACCAATCTGCCAATCTATTTGACTCTTAGATACTGCCTCTGCTCGGTAATCCTGTAACGACTCGTCTGTCTGTTGAGCCTCAATCACCCTTGCGATCAGAGAGGGTTGAATCGACAGGCTCGATAGCTGAACGATTGAAGACTGTAGACCAAACTCGAAGTCGTACTCTGCTATATCCTCGAACATCCTCCACTCCTGAATCATCATGTGTGCCACCAGGACCCATGGCTGATGGCTGAGGGCATTCACTACCACGTTTGCCTTGCCTGGGTGGTACTGGAGGTCAAAATCATATTCCTTCAGAAGCTCCATCTAGTGTCTCTACCTCATGTTTAACTTGGACTGAGAGAATAGATACTTCAAGCTCTTGTGGTCGGAGAAGAGCTCGAACCTAACCCTATAGAGATAGTGTCTCCACACCTTCAGTGTGAAGACGACTGCTGTTAGCTCTAAATCATGCGTGGGGTAGTTCAGCTCATAGACCTTGAGCTGACGAGACGCGAAGGCTACTAGCTTGCTATGCTGCATCAAGACAACACCTAAACCAATATATGAGGCATCGGTAAATATAATTAATCCATCACTCCCAGAGGAAAGAGTGAGGACAGGGGCGGACGTTAGACGGTCCTTCAGCTCCATGAATGCCTGCTCACATGCTTCAGTCCAAAAAAAATGTGCGCCCTTCCGAGTCAACCTGGTCAACGGGGCTGTAATATGGGAGAAGCCCTCAATAAAATGCCGATAATAGCCCGCCAAACTAAGGAAACTACAGATCTCGAACGCAGTTGTGGGGTGGCCCCACAGACACACTGCCTTAACCTTAGAGAGATCTGCTACGACACCCTCCCTAATCACCACGTGACCGAAGAACTTCACCTCCTCCTGGTAAAACTTGCACTTCTCCAGCTTCGCATACAACTGATGGGCACGGAGGGTCTGCAAAGTGATATCCAGATGCTGCATATACTCCTCATGGGTCGTCGAATATATCAGGATGTCGTCGATGAATACCACAACAAACTGATCAAGATACGGACGGAAGACCTTGTTCATCAACTACATGAAGACCGCGGGTGCATTGGTCAATCCAAAGGACATGACCTGAAACTTAAAATGACCATAACGTGTCCTGAAAGCCATCTTTGGGATGTTCTTCTCTCGGACCCGAATCTGATGATAATCGGAACGCAGGTCAATCTTCGAAAAGAACTGTGCACCCTGCAACTGATTAAATAAGTCATCTATCCTGGGGTGCGGGTACTTATTCTTGATCATGACTCGGTTGAGCTCACAGTAATCCACGTAGAGCCTCAACGAGCCATCCTTCTTCCTGATGAAGAGTACCTGTGCTCCCTATGAAAAACTGCTAGGACGGATGAATCTCAACTCTCGCAACTCGTCCAACTGCCGCTGCAGCTCTAACAACTCCATCGGTGCCATATGAAATGGGGCCTTCGAGATAAACGCGGTACCAGACACAAGATCAATCTGGAACTCAATATGACGATTAGGCAGCAACCCTGAAATCTCTTGGGACACATCGGGAAAATCACAAACAACCGGCAACTGGTCAATAAATGCGATAATAGGCTCCTCAACAGCGTATGACATTAAGCAAGACAACGGCTCTCCTCTGGGCTTGGCAACGAACTGAAACTGTAGCAAGCCTGGTATGTAGAACGTGACTGTCCTCACGGAACAGTCCAAGATGGCGTAGTACTTGGCAAGTCAATCCATGCCTAAGATAACGTCAAAATCTAACATCAGCAACACGTACAAGTCGGCGGGTAAGAAAATCTCTCCCACTAACACGAGGCAAGATGAATAGAAGTGGCCTAATGATTTAGTCTTCCCCAAGGGCGTCGATACGGTTAATCCCTCACTAGCAGACTCTGTCGTTAATCCAGTCAATCGGTAAAAATTCTCAGACATGAATGAGTGTGAAGCACCAGATCAAATATACTCAAGCGATGCATGTAGAGACGGGAAGAATACCCTCCACTACTCTTCTAGATGACCGCTGATCCTGCTGAGTAGCGTAGAACCTAGCCTGAGCTGGCTGGGGAGGTGCTTGGCCCCTCTGAGGGTGCTGCTGTCCCTGAGGCGGCCAAAACTGTTGTCTCTGCTGTTGTAGCCTCGGAGGCTGTTACTGATGTTGCTATTAAGGGGGCCTCGATGGTGGGATTTATTTTTGTTGCTGCTGAGGTCAGTGACACTCCCACTAATGGTGTCCTATCCCACCGCATCCATAACAGGTATCAGAAATTTACCTCTGAGGTGGTGCTGCCGGAGGTGCCGATGGTGTTGCTGGTGCTCTGGCGGATGGGTGGCTCGTATATCTCTGCAGTCGTCGATGCTGCTGGGAGCTACTGGAGGGGCCCTGCCTCTTCTGATTTCTCATCCGATCACGATCGGTCTGCGTGTCGGCCTACTCGGTCTCATAAATCTTAGCCCTCCGTACTACCACCTGAAAGGTCGGGAGCTTGTGCCCAATAACACAACCTCAAGGACCGTAATGTAAGTTGTTCTCGAAACGGCGGGCCTTCCGCCCCTCTTCATCAACCAAATACAGCTCAAACCTCGATAGCACCACAAAATGGGCCGCATACTGCGCCACGGACATGTCCTCCTGCACCAGAGTCTCGAACTCTAACGCTCGCTGCGGACGAATGTGGTCGGGAAAGTACTACTGCTCAAATCGATCAATAAAATCCTCCCATGTTCGGACAAAATCAAGCCCTGAAACACCGGTAACGGAGGTCCACAGTGCTCGACCTCACCCCAGAGAAGAAATATGGCCAACCGGACCCACTGATGGGTCGTACATGCCATAGTATCAAAAATATTCTCCACATCGGAGTGTCATCTCTCTGCTGCAATCGGATCTGGCTCACCCTAGAAACGCTGAGGATTGAGCTGTCTGAACTCTCGAAGTAGGGCGCTCGCGCGTTCCTACTCTACCTGTGTTGGTGAAACAATTGGGCGCCTGCTTTGTCCTTGAAGGGCAGTCGTCACAGCCTATAACATCTGCTGTAACTGGGAGGTACTCACAGATATGGTCGGATCTGCACCGGTCTCGGTTGGAGGAACGATATCCTCCAGCTGGGGAGCAGGGATCTCTGGGGGTAGAGTGAGAGTCGTAGGTGGTAAAGTGGGAGTCTCAGGTAGTAGAGCAGGAGTCACTCAGGTCACCCTCCTGAGCGGCATGTCCTATAGAAATGAATAAAGGCGCCTGTTAATCCTTGAAAACTCTCCAAGGCACGTTAGGGGACTAAATCGAAAAGTTACGCACTCGGAACCTAATTGACCTATACTCATACTAGATATGTGATGTTGTTCTGAGTTGTTCCCAACTTATGCTCTGATACCAACTTCTGTCATGCCCCAAACTCGAAAATCGGCCTACAAAATTTTCAATCGCCAAATCCGGTGCCGACAGCCTCCATAGTACCCCATTCTTGGCTCCCGCAACCATACACTAAGTTCCGATCCTGGGATCCTATGTGGAGGATTTTTTTAATATCAATTTGATTCGTAATGAGCATAACCTTAAGTATAACCCACGAACAATAAGCACAAGAACACCATCACAAAATCCACTATAATAAAAAACTTTAAAGTACAATGCATACGAAGAAAAATATAAGATAATGATAACAGAAACTCCTAAAGCTCGACTGCACACTCCTACTATGGCGAAGTTATGGCTGCATCCTGGTGTCACCTGCACGCATCAATCATGCATAAGTTTATAGAAAGCTTAGAGGGTGGTGTAAGTGTGTGCGTAATATAAATGTGCTCAGAATGTAATGTCAGAGTAATGCAGAATCATGCTGATGGGTACATGAATGCGATCAGCTGTACCAAGGCTATGCGGTGCAAGATATGAATGTTATTGGTCATATCAAGACCATGCGATGCGAGATGTAACTCAAGCATGTCAATCCTCATCCAAATCCACATATCAATATAGCTCATCACTAGAGCATTAAATATTAGTATAGTTCTCATTCTGGATAATCACCGGAGTTTAGTACACTCTATGCCAGTTTGTCACCCCTATCTGAACAACTGGGTGAGTGAAAGAATGTGAGGCCCGTATCATATCCCGTGCTGTTCCGTAGACTTCCTCAGTCCTCCCGATCAAATTCCGGTGACCCATGATCTGTTATTGACAGTTGCCCGCAACCTTGAGTCATGTCCCGTATTTTAAAGTCGGCTCGACCTGAGACTTATACCCTAGCGACCGCGTCGTCGCCGCAGTTCCGATGCCACATCTCCCGCGCTGATGTGATACCTGGGCCAGGAGATGTGGGCTGGCATTCAATTCGAGGAAAATGCCGCGCATTGTAAAATTCAAGAGAAATATCTCATCAATCATCCCATCATGTCAAGTACCCATCCCATCCCTAAGTACACCACCTTCCTCAAAGTCAACACTCTCTTACAACCAAGTACACATCCATCACCCATCACCCATCTCACACCCATCACTCACCTTTTCACCCATCACCTCTCTCTCTCATCTCTCTCTCATTTTCAAAACTCCGATCTCCAAGCAACCCACGTCCATGGCTTCCAAGGAGAGGAGAAGCTAGTATGGCCCACCTTCTTACCTCCAATCTCCACCATCCAAAGACCATCTCCACTGTTGAAATGCATCCCTTGGAGCTCTAGGATGCATTGATGGAAGAAGAAGGCCAAGAAAATCAAAGGTGGGTGTTCATCATCTCGTTGTTTTGATTTAGGGCCCACTTGTGATGAGAACCACTTTGATGTACGTGTGATGATCTAAGAGGGGCCCATAGTGGCGGGGTCCCTCATCTACACCGCTTCTCTCTATCTCTCTCTTTCTTTCTTTTTTTTTGGTGATGATGTGGGGCCCGCCTGTTGTGTACAGCACATCCAAACCACCACGTGAACCCCACTATGATATATGCATTTTATTCATACCGTCCACATGCGTGGACCCCACCTATCCATGTTGTCCATCCCCAGACTAGCCTGGACGAGGGAGAAAACAAATATCAAGTTGATCCAACATGTGTGGTCCACCCACGTGGGACCACCGTGATACATGTGCAAATCCACACCGTCTAGCCTCCTGGACGGTGTGACCCACCCAATGTATGTACCTTTCATCCAGGCCATCCATCTAGTGCACCTGGACGCTTATATTTTATTTATTTATTTATTTTAAATACAATATTTCGATGGGCCTTGATGTACATGGGACCCACCTCATATGGAAGCAGATGGGCTGGTGTAACTCACACCAGCTATATGGCTGATGTTACGACGTCAGTAGGTCCATGGGACCCACCAAATGTATGGATCTGATCTTGAGGTATGATGAAGCCACACCGTCCATCTGTTGTGGACGTGGGACCTGCCCCACATGTGTGACACGTGTGGGCAGGTGGGACCCACCTTGCTGTATTTACCACCCACAACGATTAGATCATCCAGACCGTCCGTTAGACACGGACATCCAACCTCCTGGATGATGGATGCTGGACTCCCTTTTCAAATATAATATAATATTATATATATATGTGTGTGTGTATATAATATTAATATAAATGATATTATATGGTGGGCCCTACGTGGGACCCACTGTGATATATATGCTTTATCCTGCTGCAATAGCAGTCGTGGGACCCACGTGTGTGTGGACTCCACGTGATGCATGCATTGTATCAACACTGTCCATCTATTTTACTCCACGCCATCCATCTGATGATGGAGTGGGCCCACCCCACACGTGTGACACATAGGGGTAGGTGGGACCCACCTTGATTATGCATTGTATATCTAAGTCGTCTGTCCATATGCCTGTACGTTGGCAGAATTAAAAAAAATAATAAAATAAAAATAAATCATAATATTTATAATAATAAAATAATATTATATGTGGTGGGCCCCACCTAATATGGAATAGATTGGCTAGTGTACCCTTACACCAGCTACCTGGCTGATGTATTGACATCAGCATATGTTGTGGGAGCCGCCTTAATGTATGGGTCTTACTTGCACCATCCAGCGGGTCTGGACGATGGGTACCCACCTTGAGGCATGTTTTATATCTAAGCCGCCCATTTGATGGCTAACCCAGCAGCCTTTGCTGATGTGTTGACGACAACAAGTTTTGTGGGATCCACCCTGCACCATGATATCTGTGTTTTACCTTTGCCATCCACCTGTTTTGCCAGATGGGACCACCGCGATGTATTTATTTCATCCACACCATCCAGATTGTTTTGGACAGTGCTGGACGACGTTTGGACAGTGCGAATTTACATGGACAATGTTTGGACAACACTAATTTACATGGTCAATGTTTGGGCGGTGTTGATCATCATTACTATGTTACATGGGTCCACCGTGATGTATGTGATTCATCGACACCGTCCACTGTTTGGCATGGGGGATCACCATAATTTATGAGTTGTATACGAAGCGCCCATCCATCTTACCAGTAGGGTTGTGGGCCCCATTATCTTGTGAGATCCACCATGATATATATATATATATATATATATATATATATATGTGTGTGTGTGTGTGTGTGTGTGTGTGTGTGTGTGTGTGTGTGTGTGTGTGTGTGTGTGTGTGTGTTACATATACTCTATTCATCCATTTTTTTAAGGACCATGGGCTGCCCAGCGGGCCCACTGTGATGTGTATCCAGGACCGTTCATTCTTTATGACATCCAGCAGGCCCACCCGTTGTGTATCTATGACCCCCATTGATGTAGCCCACTTGATGTGTATGAAGCCCATGTGCAGGGCCCACCTGTGATGTATATTAGGCCCATGTATGGGACCCACCTATTGTGTATTTGAAGCCCATGGGTTGTAGCTTGTTGTGATGTATTCGAGGCCCATGGGTAAGGCCAGATGTGATGTGTTTATGACCCATATGATGAGGCCCATTGAGATGTATTTTCAGCCCATTCGACTTAGCCCCTTTGAATCGGCCCATTTGTATCGAGCCATTTGACTTAGCCCATTTGATTCAGCCCATTTACTCGGCTCATTTGTATTAGGCCATTTGACTTGGCCCATTTGATTTGGCCCATTTACTCGGCTCATTTATATCAGCCCATTTGGCTTGGCCCATTCGATTCTGCCCATTTACTCGACCCATTTGATTTGGCCCATTTCTACTAGGCCATTTAATTCGACCCGTTGATACGGCCCGATGTTATATACATTGGCCCATGAGTGAGGCCCAATGTGATGCGCATATGCCCCATAAGCGAGGCCCATGATGGTGTGTATTATACCCTTGTATGAGACCGTGGACCCATTTTACGATTGACCTTATAAGCGTCATTCCTTGGGAGCGATGTTGGTTAAAGGTGCACATTGATGGGCAATGATGGTTGGACGTCCACATTGTGACCTTCCCTTAAGCCAATTATTGAGGCCGATTCCGATTGTCGAGGCTGATTATTGAGGCGGATTTCAATTATCATGGTCAATTTGTCGATTTTGATTATCGATCGATTTCGATTGTTGTGGTCGATTGCCGATTAGCGATCGAAGCCGATTATCGTGCCTGAGTTACTGATTCCGATTATCGAGGCCGATTATCGATCAATTCTGATTGTCGTGGCCGATTGCCGATTAGCGATCGAGGTCAATTATTGTGGCCGAATAGCCGATTTCAATTATCGAGGGCAATTATCGACCGATTCCGATTGTCGAGGCCAATTTCGAGTATCGATTCCGATTGTTGAGGCCGATTTCGATTGACGAGGCCAATTTTGAATACCGAGGCCAATTGTCGAGACCTATATGATGTATATGCGACCCGTAGTTGAGGCCCATTGTGATGTGTACTCGGCTTATGTGATATATATGTGGCCCATTTTTTAGGCCCAATGTGGTGTATATGCGGCCCATTGTGATGTGTATTCAGCCCATGTTTCAGGCCTAATGTGATGAATAGAAGGTCTATATGATGAGGCCCATTGTGATGCATTTAAGGGGTGATGGAGTCCATTGTGATGTATATTAGGCCCATTTAAGAGGCACACTGTGATGCGTATTAAGCTCTTGAGTGAGGCCAATGATGTTGTATATTAGGTCCTTGTGTGAGGCCATGGGTCCACTATATGTTAGGCCCTATGTGAGTCATCCCTTGGGGGCAATATTGGTTAAACGTCCACATTGTTGATGTCGGTTATTAATACCGATTATGAGTATGTGACAACATAGCATCTGTAACGCCCGTGAAAAATCCGTACTTGGGCTCGAGTACCAACTCGACCCGAAATCGCGTAGAAATAAATTCCATGGAAATTAAGCGTAAGTTAGCTAGCGCAACGCTAGAGTAGCTGGGAAATAGTCCCTGATCACTTTAAATACGTTCTGCAAGACCCAAATCGAGTAGAACAAACAACTCTATAATACTCTATAACCTCGGATCAAACTCTAAGCGGGTTTGTTCTCTGGACCACATTGAACTTTTGTATTGGATTTAGACCGCGCGTCGAAGGTCCGATACCTCCTATCTTAGACCGTTAGAACCGCCCAGCTGGACTTGACAATCATCTCGAAAATCAAGTCAAACCGATAATCACAGACTATTTCGTTGAACCCGGATTGAAGCGACCGCGAATAGGGACGGATTTGGAATTTCAAATTCAAATCTGGCACACGACTTGACGCGTCAGTATTAAGCGTTCTGACCGTCAGAATTCATCCAGATTACACCCTCGGATCAGGAAAAATTTCTATTTATTATCATGAGACTTTCAGCCCTGATTTATGTGCGGTGACCGCTGAACTGAAACTGGTCCGCCACGTGCGATCTGCGAACCCTGCCAGACTGAAAACTTAATACGAGCTACATCTGGTACACATGAGCTTAAGTCCGATCACAATCGACCAGGGGACCACCAGAAAGCAGTTTTTGGACCGAAACAGCCCCGAAATGGATAGGCACCAAGTAAACTTCGTCCCGGAGCCTATTTTCGACGTTTTTAAGCTTATAAAAGGGGTTGAAACCCTCATTTCTCCCTCCCATCCGAAAATTTCAAACCCTAGAGAACAGGAGAGAGAGTTTGAGAGAAAGAGAAGAAGGGATTTTTCCCGCTTCCGAGCCACCGACCGCTGCTGCTTCAGCACTTCTTTCCAATCACCTGGCTGGTGATTTCTCCCCTTTTTCAGGTATAAAATAACCCTAAAACTTGCTGATTTAGGGTTTACCTAGATTCATAGCATGTTAGCTAACGTACTTCATAAATCAGGTCCTCCTACCGCCGTAGACGAAGCGTACACGCTCCGTTCAAAATCTCGCAACCGTAAGAGACTAGGTGAGGATTTTAGACGCTTTGATTGATAGTTTACAACGCTTTCAATGTCGTTTAATAGTAGATTATCGACGGCATCGCCGTTTGACATGTACAACATGCTCTCCGTTTCCTGTTTCGTAAATTAACGAAGAATATGAGATTTAGGGCATTTTAGTCATTTGTAGGAAGTACGGTCTACATGCATATTTTGCTGACGTGATTGACATGGTTTGTCGCCGCATTAGGGAGTTAGGAATGCTTGCATAATCAGTTTGGCGAAGAGATTCTCCTAGTTGCGCACTTTGGGTCGACATACTATATGTAGACTTAAGTGTGTAGTGTATGTGTTTGTATAAATGCTTGTATTAGTATGTATTGAATTAAATGATGTTATGTAGTAGTTTGAGATTGATTTCTTGATTAATATGCTGACCTAAATGATTTCCTACATGTTGACCTTATGCATGATTGCATTACATGCATGGAATGTATGTGGTTGAAGATTTGCTTAAGTTGAATATTATAACATGTGTTAACATGCTCACATGATCATATTTCAATTCCAATACCTTTGCATATGTTGCTAATGTGATTCCATAGATGTGTGGGACTAGACTTAGTCCAGGCAGTCGGTAACCGAGCGAATTCGTGGCTGACTGGTCATAGCCACGAACGACGCGTCGATGAACGTGATTCGTGTTTAGAGTTGGCGGCAGTGGTTAGGCCACGCGAAGTGTTTTACGCACTTCATGTCGTTCGACTTGAGATGCGATCGCGCTAGTCGAGCCCGTCATGTAACCCGACTGGCCGATGTATGTTCACCTTATATGTGTCATAACTGCTTGAACCTAGGGTACTGAACTTACCATTGTAAACCCTGTTAACCATGGTACCTTGATCCACGAAGACTCATGAGCCGGGCATGGTGGTATGGGAAACCGTGGTCGAGCTGTCGGCCTACGCTGGGGCCACAAACGTCCCCGTAGTGACCAGTGAGCACCTAAACTCGTGAGCAGATTATGGTGGTATGGGACACTATATTCTAGCTGTCGGCCTACACTGATCAGGCGACGAGCCCTTTGTAGTGACCGCGAGCGTATTCTGAGTCCACGGGAGGCGACGACCCTTCCGTTGCAGTAGAGTACGGTAGGCCTGCATTGATAAGGTGATGGGGGAGCGGTGCAACGAGTGCGAGCAACAGCCCTGGCAGCCCTTACAGTGACCTACGAAATATACATCGTATGAGATTACTAGGAGTGACGACCCTAGACAGGATCTGTGTTGGGATTGATACAAGGAAAGTACCTTAGTTTCCCAATCCTGCTGTTTAATGGACTAATAACAACTTGGAAATCATATCACCATAGCATTGCATGTGCCTGGAAGATGTGGAGCACTCTAGGGAGTGTGGCATGCCGCGGTCGTAAGATGTTGCCGCATGAGGGTGATCGTCGGTGAGGGCATACATCACGTCATATCATCTTGCATTAACAACAGTATTAGGATTTTCTGATTTACTGCTTTACTATTATCGCGTGATTGAATTGTGAACATGCTAATCTTTGCTCTATGATTCCACTGAGTTGATCACTCATTCCCACGTTACGGGATGGTGTTTGCAACACCCACCAGACCCTGTTGTAGATGCAGGTGAGGCCGAGATCCACGAGGTGGAGCCAGAGATCGACGAGAACCAGGATGAGTTCTCGTATATGCAGTATCACGACGGCTTCCCATAGGCGACCTGGATCGAGGGGACATCAGTGGGACTTTCTTTTTTTTGAACATTATTCTTTTGTTATGTATATGTATATGAGACTCAGAGATGTAGTCATACTTTGGAGACAGATGAGATTACTTTATTTTTTCCATACAGTGATATATACATTGTTTAGTCTTCCGCTTGCTTTTATCACTGGATCTGAAGTATGAATTGCAGTTTTGGTATACTTTTACTCATGTGAATGCTTTAAATCAGACAACATTGAATCATAACCATTTTTGTTGCATAAGTGACGGTCTGGAACTCGGGAGTTGAGTTTATACACGACCCCCGATTTTCAGGGTGTTACAAGTTGGTATCAGAGCATGAATAAGAGTATACTGGGCCTGGGTTATGGTCTTGCGACGTACGCTGTCGCTTCCTTTGACTTAGGTGGGTGCGAGAAGGGTATAGAAACACGTCTAGGATCGCAGATTCGTCGATAGGCGAAGTCTATTAGGATCGATCGCAAGATCGAGTCTGTAACGCATCTCAGGTCGCGTAAGGCAACCCGAATCACTTCTAAGCTGTAGGAAGTCGGGTTGAGACGTCCTATGAGCAGTTTTAAACCGCAAAAGTGAATCATTGGGCCGTGGGATGACCACGACTCCTGTAATCAATCGCCAGGGCTTAAAAATCCCGTTTCGCCAAAAATTCTCAAAATTCCTCCTCTAAACACTCCGACCTTCAGTTCTTTCTTATCCATTTCATGTTAGGCATCAAACCTAATGTGAAAATAACACAAATTAGTACTTTCACAAAATTTTACAGTGAATAGTAAAATTTTATGAAAATGACCATAAGGCCATTCTAACTTCACTTTCTTTAGCAACTAAGGATCTAGATAGATTTACTGGCTCCTTCTATCCTAAATTCATATGCTGCATCATATGGTTTGGTATTCGGGATTGCGATATGGACCCGGAAAGCCCCGAACACATGTTTGGGCTCATACAGACCAAAATACAATGAACTAGGGGGTGGGACATACCTTTTTGGAACCCTTAGACCATGGGGGATCAGACCCATGTGGTCCCACCGGCCAACTTGGAAGTTGGCCGGCGATGCCATCGCCGGTCGGGCGATGCATCGTCGACCGGTGGGGTCTGTTGGTCCCAAATTTCGGGCGCACGCCCTTAAGTGAGGTGTACATCCTCCCTAGGTAGCTCCCATCTCACGAAAACTCCCAAATCATACCCCTCCTTCACAAACAGCCCTCTCCATAGCCCTATTTTCAATTTTCAGCAACCATCTCCAAACTTCGGCGTCCCAAAGCACTTCTAGGTCCCTCCTTGGCCAAAACCGACCACCACCCATCACTTATTGGGTGTTGGCAGCCCCTCTTCTTGAAGATCTCACCATTTGGAGCTCCAAAATCCCCCAAATAGAGCTGAAATCGTGAGGTGCTCCATTCTATCTTTTTGTTTGTATTTCTCCCTGAAAGTACAGCCTTGGGAAGCTTGAAGCATCCCTCTACGACGCCTAGATTTCTTTTTCTCAGATTGGGCAGCCGCTTCTTCGCATTTTCGCCGTTTTCCATGGCTTTCGTGGAAGCCATTTTGGGCCTTTTGTCACTCTCATCCATCATATCTTTGATGGGTAAGAGGAAAACCACAACAGACGAGGCTGGGCCGAGCCGCCCTGCTCGATCGAGAAGACCGCGGGGTGGTGCCGCAAGTTCAAGCACCGCCGCAGGTCCAGCTGTAGTCCTGGAGTGCCGTACAAAGCAGGATTTGGATCCCCATGCACACCTTGGACGAATAATTTTATCGGAGATGCCTCATGGTCAATACACTGATCGCAAAGTGTTGTTTGAGGCGGACGTAGATGGACGATTGTTCGGCGAGTATCTGTTGTTTGAACGCATTGAAGCTGCGCATTGGGGTCCGATCTTTGAAGCTCTCGCTCGTGCTAATGTGAGCACCGTTCGTGCCTTCTATGCTAGCATCCAGAATCCTACCTTGGAGCCTTTGCAGTTCAAAATCCCTTTTGGTAGAGATCGGATGGCTACGATCGACGTTCGGTTGATTGCGCGACTTCTCAACGTGCCTCTAGGTGATGTGCATCCTAGTGAGAAGAATTTGAAGACTAGACGTGAACGAGATCGCCGCACCAGGTTTCTGTGCGGTAAGTTGGTTCCATGGCAGCCTAATAATAGCCTCAAGGCGACGTATATGTCTGAGGATTTGCGCCTGCTGCACCATATCTGCACGTTTAATGTTTATCCCAGGTCGACGAACCGCATTGAATGTACACGTCTTATGGTCGATTTCTTATTTCTGGTGGCCCAGGGAGAGAACGTATGTATGACCACTTTCATCTTACGGCAGATAGTTCTCATAGCCAGGTCAAGAAGAACATCCGAATCGCTTCCCTTTGGCCGACTTATTTGCAAGATTGCGCTTGAGTTTGCCTATAGACTTGGGCCGGAATTGCCCGTATCGATTCACACCATCGATGAGTCGACAATGGTCAAGATGAAGATTGGGTCGCAATACCGTGAAAATCAACTTGAAAGGGATAGTGGGGATGACTTTGATGAAGAGGAAGATCAAAGCGAAGAAGAACCTAGAGCAGAGGTTCAGGAAGAAGCTCAGGAAGAAGCAGAAGAGGAGGCTCAGGATACTGATGAGAGCCCTCCTCCTTCTGCGCAGGCTACTATCGACGATCGCATTGCTCGGATGGAGGAGAGTCAGACCGCTTTGCGTAGGAAAGTCCAAGAACTTCACGCAGAAGTCGCTGATGCCAAGGCCGTTACAAAGAAGAAATTTGGCAAGGTGACTCGCACCTTGAAGGCGATCCTGTGTTGCTTACAGGATAAGGGTGCTCCTCCTCCGTCACCAGACTCCGACTAGCGATGCGATCTTTGATGTTATTATCAGTAGTTAGTCATTTCCTGTTTTATGTGTGTAAGCCTGTTAGGGCTAGTGCTTTGCTTATGTTGCTGTTGCTTAACTGTCTTAATTTTCATGTAATTCTAGTCATGATGCTTGTAAGGATATATCCCTTGTATTGTGACAATTTTGATTAATTGAAATGCATGGAATGCCTTTGACTCTTTAAGTGAATGATTGTGGTGTATTTGTGCAATTGAGACTGACAAGGTTGCACCCTATTTTGAATATAGGGAATGCCACCTAAGACTACGCGGAGCGCGGTTCGGCTTGCATTGTCAGAGCATATGGATCAGACTCCCTCTCAGTCTGGCACTCGTTCGGACCCTGTTGTGGGCCCGATTCCTGAGGCGGTTCGATCGTCTCAGCCTGCTGTTGGTCCTACAGATGGACCACCGCCATTTACACCATCAGTTAGAGAGCCACATCACGCATCTACTTCCACACCGCATCCGCCACAGCCTGCTCCACCCCCTGACAGATTCTAGCAGATGATGGCTATGATGCTGCAGCAGCAGCAGCTTCTGACCACCATAGTGGGGACACTAGCCCAGGGTGGGGGTGCGACTACATCTACTCCACTTGCACCACCTGCGCATCCAGCTGAGGATGCCTATACTTACGCCCAGGATGAGGGCATGGCCCATCCTGCGTCGCCTGCTTTCCCTGCGGGGAATCCTGCTGACACACGGGGCCTTTTGGAGCGATTTCAGCGCTTGCGGCCTCCTACTTTCACGGGTTCTCACAGACCCGAGGAGGCTGAGTACTGGCTCGACCGAGTGTCGAAGATTCTATGGATGTTGCACTGCACCGAGGCTGAGCAGGTAGAGCTGGCTACCTTCCTGTTTGAGAGAGAGGCCAGTATGTGGTGGGATAGCGTATTGCGGACTGTTGCCGCGAATTTTGTATGGACGTGGGCAGCATTTGAGTTCCGCTTCCATGAGAAGTATTATCCCCAGACCTACAGGCACGACAGGGAGAATGAGTTTCTCCGTCTCAGACAGGCAGCGATGACAGTTACCGAGTATGAGCATCGGTTTACAGAGTTGGGCAGGTACGTCCCGACGATCCTAGCTGATGAGCAGATGCGCATACGGCGCTTTTTGGAGGGCTTGCGACCAGATATTAGGTCGAAGATGTGTTGTGTTAGTTTTTCCTCTTATGCGAAGTTGGTTCACATGTCCATGCGGGCAGAGCAGGACGTGGATCGACTTGCGCGATCTCGAGGCCCGGCTGCTTCTAGGCCACGACCGAATTTGCCAGACAGGCCCTTCGCGGGCAAGAGGCCTCGCATTGATCCTCCTACTAGGACCACGACGCCTGTACCACCGTTTCGGCGCCCTGATTTGACTTGTACATACTGTGGGAGGACGGGCCACTTGGCACAGAGCTGCTTTTCGAGGATGCGGGACAGTGGGTTCTCGCCACCGCAGAAGATTGACCGTGTACGTCCGCAGGCGATATCAGCACCGCCTATACGGTCAGCTCCTGCGCATCCTTCTTTCAAACCTACGGTATCGCAGATCCGACAGCCTCCACGGCCCTTGACACAGCGGCCGAACCGGCCACAGCAGGCTCGAGTTCATGCATTGACAGCTGAGGCAGCTGTGACGCCGACTTTCCAGCATTCAGCCTTCGAGGTCACAGCCCATATCGGAGGTACTCCCGTTCTTGTCATGGTGGATACTGGTTCCACGATTTCTTTGATATCGCGTGCCGTAGTCAGACGTCTTGGGTTACAGACTATCACTATGGATAGCGTGCGAGTCTTTGCAGCTCATGGAGATTATTCAGATGTCACCCAGATGTGTGAGGGTTGTTTGGTTGATCTGGGAGGCAGGACGATGACTCTTGATCTGGTCGTCTATCCCTCGCTCGTTTATCTCGACGTCATTCTTGGCATGGACTGGTTGACTGCAGCGAGAGCCGAGATTGACTGCGAGACTCGTATAGTCACAGCGTACGAGCCTGAGGGTGCATCCTTCACATTTCCAGTGCGGATAAATCTTCCTTTCCGCATTCTTAGCTACGCCACTCTATTGCGCGACGCTGGTGCCCAGGTACTTGAGTAGACGCCAGTTGTTTCTGAGTTCGGGGATCTGTTCAGGAAGATCCCTGGTTTGCCGCCCCGACGTGAGATCGATTTCACTATCGATCTGATTCCTGGTTCTACACCCGTCTCATTGCCGATGTATCGCATGGCACCATGTGAGATGGAGGAGTTGAGGACGCAGATTGATGGTCTGCTAGAGCTTGGCCTTATACTGCCTAGCGTGTCTCCTTGGGGAGCACCGGTCTTGTTCGTGAAGAAGAAGGATGGTTCGATGCGATTGTGTATTGATTATCGCAGGCTGAACTAGCTCACGGTGAAGAACAAGTACCCTTTGCCCAAGATCGATGACTTGTTTGATCAGTTGAGAGGAGCGCAGTACTTCTCGAAGATTGATCTTCAGTCAGGTTATCATCAGCTGCGCGTCAGGGATGAGGACGTGCAGAAGACAGCATTCAGGACCAGTTTTGGCCACTACGAGTTCCTCGTGATGTCGTTCGGTCTTACGAACGCACCGGCCGTGTTCATGGATCTGATGAACCGGGTATTTCGGCCTTTCCTCTATCGATTCGTCGTTGTCTTCATTGACGACATTTTGGTGTACTTTAGGAGTCGAGAGGAGCATGAGGAGCACTTGCGTTTGGTCCTTGATACGCTCAGACGGCATCAGTTGTTCGCATAGTATAAGAAGTGCGACTTCTGGAAGCAGGAGGTGAAGTTTCTGGGACACGTGGTGTCCAAGGACGGCATGACAGTTGACCTGTCTAAGGTAGCTGCGGTACAGGACTGGGAGCAGCCTGGTTCTGTCACTGAGGTGAGGAGTTTCTTGGGACTCGCTGGCTACTATCGGCGCTTCATTCAGGACTTCTCGAAGATCGCGAGACCCTTATCTCAGTTGACACGGAAGGACGTGAAGTTCGCCTGGAATGATAAGGCGGAGTCAGCTTTTCAGGAGCTGAAGGACAGACTTACGTCCGCCCCTGTGCTAGTATTGCCAGAGCAAGGGGTTAGATACACTATATACACTGACGCGTCTAGCGTTGGTTTGGGTTGTGTCCTTATGCAGAGGGACAGGGTAATTTCGTATGCCTCGAGACAATTAAGGAAGCACGAGGAGAATTACCCTACACACGACCTAGAGTTGGCAGCCGTTATATTCGCACTGAGACTCTGGAGACATTACCTCTACGGAGAGGAGTTCGAGCTCTTTTGCGACCACAAGAGCCTCAAGTACATATTCACGCAGCGAGACTTGAATATGAGGCAGCGGCGATGGATGGAGACGCTGAAGGACTTCAAGTTTGAAGTCTCTTACCATCCTGGGAAGGCGAACCTTATGGCTGATGCGTTGAGCCGCAAGAAGGCGATAGAGTTTGCGGCTCCGCTGATGGTTGCCGAGTGGGATATGGTTGAGTTTTTGCGAGACTTTGAGCAGAAACTCACCGTAGAGGAGCCATTTGAGTTCATCGCACATGTATAGGTGCGATCTCAGATCGATGACCGAGTCATCGAGGCGCAGAGGGACGACGCGCATCTTACTGAGCTTCGAGAGCAGGCTAGTGATGATGCTGACGCCGACTGGCGAGTTGGTATGGATGGGGGCTTACGTTATCGTGGCCGCCTATGCGTCCCAGATGTCCCTGACTTGAGACGAGAGATTCTCGAAGCTGCGCATTCTACTAGACTCGCGATGCATCCAGGCAGTACAAAGATGTATCGTGACGTGAAGAGGACGTATTGGTGGGAAGGTATGAAGACCCACATAGCTGAGTTCGTGTCCCGTTGTCTCACTTGTCAGCAGGTGAAGGCAGAGCATCGCCGACCGCCTGGACTTTTGCAGCCTATGCCGATTGCAGAGTGGAAGTGGGATTTCATTTCCATGGATTTCATTTCTGGGTTGCCGAAGACGAGGAAGGGGCATGATTCCATTTGGGTGATCGTCGACTGATTGACAAAGTCGGCGCACTTCCTACCGATCAGAGTTACGAACTCTGCAGACGAGCTGGCTAGATTGTACATCCGAGAGATTGTGCGTCTGCATGGAGTTCCGTTGGAGATCGTGTCGGACAGAGACACGCGATTCACTTCTATTTTCTGGACTCGCATTCAGGAGGCTATGGGTGTGAAGTTGAAGTTCAGTACTGCCTTCCACCCACAGACGGACGGACAGACGGAGCGAGTGAACCAGATCCTGGAGGACATGTTGCGAGCTTGCGCATTGGACTTCAAGGACAGTTGGGATGACTGTCTTGCATATGAGGAGTTTGTGTACAATAATAGCTTCCAGGCGAGTATCGGCATGACACCTTATGAGGCGCTGTATGGGCGACCTTGTCGCGCACCGCATTGCTGGTTAGAGGTCGGTGAGCATAGCTTGATCGGCCCAGAGTTGGTGCAGGCGATGTCAGAGAAGATCGATATTATTCGACATCGGCTTCTTACAGCGCAGAGCAGACAGAAGAGCTACGCCGATATGAGACGGAGACCACTAGAGTTCATAGTCGGGGATCACGTGTTTTTGCGAGTTTCCCCTATGAAGGGAGTCCTTCGGTTCGGGAAGAAGGGGAAGCTGGCACCGCGATTCATTGGTCCATTTCAGATCCTCGATCATGTGGGAGCAGTGGCTTACCGATTGGCTTTACCCACGCCCCTCGCGAGCGTCCACAACGTATTTCATGTTTCTATGCTGAAGAAGTACGTTGCTGATCCTTCCCATATCATTAGATGGGAGCAGGTGCAGTTAGGAGAGGATGTTACTTATATCCTGCGACCGACACGCATCATAGACAGGAAGGAGCAGGTACTGCCTAGCAAGGTGATTCCCCTTGTGAAGGTACTATGGACGCATCACTCTGAGGAGGAGGCTACTTGGGAGACAGAAGCCGAGATCAGAAAGAACTACCCACAGCTTCTCGAGGAGTACGAACAGGTACAAATTTTGAGGACGAAATTATTTATTAAGGGGGGTAGATTGTAACGCCCGTGAAAAATCCGTACTTGGGCTCGAGTACCAACTTGACCCGAAATAGCGTAGAAATAAATTCCATGGAAATTAAGCGTAAGTTAGCTAGCGCAACGCTAGAGTAGCTGGGAAATAGTCCCTGATCACTTTAAATACGTTCTGCAAGACCCAAATCGAGTAGAACAAACAACTCTATAATACTCTATAACCTCGGATCAAACTCTAAGCGGGTTTGTTCTCTGGACCACATTGAACTTTTGTATTGGATTTAGACCGCGCGTCGAAGGTCCGATACCTCCTATCTTAGACCGTTAGAACCGCCCAGCTGGACTTGACAATCATCTCGAAAATCAAGTCAAACCGATAATCACAGACTATTTCGTTGAACCCGGACTGAAGCGACCGCGAATAGGGACGGATTTGGAATTTCAAATTCAAATCTGGCACACGACTTGACGCGTCAGTATTAAGCGTTCTGACCGTCAGAATTCATTCAGATTACACCCTCGGATCAGGAAAAATTTCTATTTATTATCATGAGACTTTCAGCCCTGATCTACGTGCGGTGACCGCTGAACTGAAACTGGTCCGCCACGTGCGATCTGCGAACCCTGCCAGACTGAAAACTTAATACGAGCTACATCTGGTACACATGAGCTTAAGTCCGATCGCAATCGACCAGGGGACCACCAGAAAGCAGTTTTTGGACCGAAACAGCCCCGAAATGGATAGGCACCAAGTAAACTTCGTCCCGGAGCCTATTTTCGGCGTTTTTAAGCTTATAAAAGGGGTTGAAACCCTCATTTCTCCCTCCCATCCGAAAATTCCAAACCCTAGAGAAAAGGAGAGAGAGTTTGAGAGAAAGAGAAGAAGGGATTTTTCCCGCTTCCGAGCCACCGACCGCTGCTGCTTCAGCACTTCTTTCCAATCACCTGGCTGGTGATTTCTCTCCTTTTTCAGGTATAAAATAACCCTAAAACTTGCTGATTTAGGGTTTACCTAGATTCATAGCATGTTAGCTAACGTACTTCATAAATCAGGTCCTCCTACCGCCGTATACGAAGCGTACACGCTCCGTTCAAAATCCCGCAACCGTAAGAAACTAGGTGAGGATTTTAGACGCTTTGATTGACGGTTTACAACGCTTTCAATGTCGTTTAATAGTAGATTATCGACGGCATCGCCGTTTGACATGTACAACATGCTCTCCGTTTCCTATTTCGTAAATTAACGAAGAATATGAGATTTAGGGCATTTTAGTCATTTGTAGGAAGTACGGTCTACATGCATATTTTGCTGACGTGATTGACATGGTTTGTCGCCGCATTAGGGAGTTAGGAATGCTTGCATAATCAGTTTGGCGAAGAGATTCGCCTAGTTGCGCACTTTGGGTCGACATACTATATGTAGACTTAAGTGTGTAGTGTATGTGTTTGTATAAATGCTTGTATTAGTATGTATTGAATTAAATGATGTTATGTAGTAGTTTGAGATTGATTTCTTGATTAATATGCTGACCTAAATGATTTCCTACATGTTGACCTTATGCATGATTGCATTACATGCATGGAATGTATGTGGTTGAAGATTTGCTTAAGTTGAATATTATAACATGTGTTAACATGCTCACATGATCATATTTCAATTCCAATACCTTTGCATATGTTGCTAATGTGATTCCATAGATGTGTGGGACTAGACTTAGTCCAGGCAGTCGGTAATCGAGCGAATTCGTGGCTGACTGGTCATAGCCACGAACGACATGTCGACGAACATGATTCGTGTTTAGAGTTGGCGACAGTGGTTAGGCCACGCGAAGTGTTTTACGCACTTCATGTCGTTCGACTTGAGATGCGATCGCGCTAGTCGAGCCCGTCACGTAACCCGACTGGCCGATGTATGTTCACCTTATATGTGTCATAACTGCTTGAACCTAGGGTACTGAACTTACCATTGTAAACCCTGTTAACCATGGTACCTTGATCCACGAAGACTCATGAGCCGGACATGGTGGTATGGGACACCGTGGTCGAGCTGTCGGCCTACGCTGGGGCCACAAACCTCCCCGTAGTGACCAGTGAGCACCTAAACTCGTGAGCAGATTATGGTGGTATGGGACACTATATTCTAGCTGTCGGCCTACACTGATCAGGCGACGAGCCCTTTGTAGTGACCGCGAGCGTATTCTGAGTCCACGGGAGGCGACGACCCTTCCGTTGCAGTAGAGTACGGTAGGCCTGCATTGATAAGGTGATGGGGGAGCGGTGCAACGAGTGCGAGCAACAGCCCTGGCAGCCCTTGCAGTGACCTACGAAATATACATCGTATGAGATTACTAGGAGTGACGACCCTAGACAGGATCTGTGTTGGGATTGATACAAGGAAAGTACCTTAGTTTCCCAATCCTGCTGTTTGAATGGACTAATAACAACTTGGAAATCATATCACCATAGCATTGCATGTGCTTGGAAGATGTGGAGCACTCTAGGGAGTGTGGCATGCCGCGGTCGTAAGATGTTGCCGCATGAGGGTGATCGTCGGTGAGGGCATACATCACGTCATATCATCTTGCATTAACAACAGTATTAGGATTGTCTGATTTACTGCTTTACTATTATCGCGTGATTGAATTGTGAACATGCTAATCTTTGCTCTATGATTCCACTGAGTTGATCACTCATTCCCACGTTACGGGATGGTGTTTGCAACACCCACCAGACCCTGTTGTAGATGCAGGTGAGGCCGAGATCCAGGAGGTGGAGCCAGAGATCGACGAGGACCAGGATGAGTTCTCGTATATGCAGTATCACGACGGCTTCCCGTAGGCGACCTGGATCGAGGGGACATCAGTGGGACTTTCTTTTTTTTGAACATTGTTCTTTTGTTATGTATATGTATATGAGACTCAGAGATGTAGTCATACTTTGGAGACAGATGAGATTACTTTATTTTTTCCATACAGTGATATATACATTGTTTAGTCTTCCGCTTGCTTTTATCACTGGATCTGAAGTATGAATTGTAGTTTTGGTATACTTTTACTCATGTGAATGCTTTAAATCAGACAACATTAAATCATAACCATTTTTGTTGCATAAGTGACGGTCTGGAACTCGGGAGTTGAGTTTATACACGACCCCCGATTTTCAGGGTGTTACAGCATCATGATACATACTTGTACACATTATCTACATGTTTGTTATGAGATGTGATTGACATTGTATATATCATTGGGCAGGTTGCTATGAGACTCCCTGATATGCAGAGATTGTCTCACATAAGCACACGGTATGCGTAGGATGGATGCATGACTGAATTATATGACTCATGCATCTTGCATTGCATGTTATGAGTATTGTACGCCCTAGCAACATCAAGGCCATGGCCTCCACAGGCATATCATGGATGGCCAAATGGGACATCAAAAATGTTTAGTTCTAGCATACGGGCGTCATAGATGTCCCTTGACAAAAATTCCTAAACCTCTGTGGCCAGGAGATGCCCCAATGTCGAGACCAAGTGGATATATATGAGCGTATGAGGGCCGTATACCAGTAGGTCGCGTCTCTTACTGTGTCGTGGTCGATTGGGAGGGGTACGACCTTACTCGCCTGAGTGAGGGGCCAATATCTAGGTTGAGTCTAACCATCTTGAGAAATGGGTCAGCTATCGATGAACCGAGCCCTATATTGGTAGGTGGATAGTGAAGTCTCTTCCACTTACTCAGTTATGCGCTTAGATAGGGGCGACAAGCTAGCGCAGAGTGTAATAGACCCCAGTGATGATTCCGGAGAGGAACCGTACTGATATGTGGACTTATTGAGTAGGAGTTGCATACTTATGCATTTATTTCATTCACTATCCACTCGGGCTGGTGGTGCGCAATTAATTATTGTGTACTTTCGCATGGCCAGGATTTTGGTTGAGCGCGTGACTAACTTGATATCAGGAGTTTACCACATTGAGTCTGACTATCCAAATTTAGGTATGAGACTGGTTTGGATAGAATTCCCTTGTGGTGGACCCCGTAGCCTGCGATACTACATACTATCATCCCGACTTCACACTCCAGCTTTGTCATTTCATTCACATCGCATATTGCATTACATCCGCATGCATATGGCATTTTGAGATTGTTATGTTTCTGCACTTATATGGCCTAAACGAATTCAGTAGGATTTACATATTGCATTGTACCATCGGCATCTGGTATTTGACTCTCTTGAGCTCCTCATTTGCATAGTTGAGTTGTATTGCGTACTCTAATATTGTATAACTCATGGACTTATCAGTATTTCTGCTTACTCTGATATTGTATGGTTCGTGGACTTATCAATACCTCCGTTTACTCTAATATTACATTTTGAACACGCATATACTGCTCACACACTTACACCATCTTCTAAAATTTTTATAAGCTTATGCATGATAGATGAGTGCATGTGACATTATGATGCAGCCGAGTTGAGGTAGGAGCATGCGGTTGAGTATGTGATGATGATGTTGCCTTTGTGATTTGGATAAACTTGTAGTTATGCTTCTTACGAGATAAATGTACGTTAGAAAATCCTCCTTATAGGATCCCAGGATCGGAACTTGGCATATGGGAGCTAGGAGTCGAGAATGGGGTACTACGAAGGCTGTCGGCACCGGATTCAGTGATTGGAATTCCTGTGAATCTGATTTCCTGGTTTGGGGCGTGACATAGAGACCTCACTATCCGCCTGCCAATATCGGGTCCGGCTCGTCGATAACGGACTTATTCCTCAAGCTGGTTAAACTCAACTTAGAAATTACCTCCTCACTCAGACGGGTAAGGTTACACCCTTTTTCCAACCGACCACGATAAAGTGGGAGACGCGGCCTACTGGTATACGGCCCTGGCACGCTCATGTATCCACTTGGTCTCGATGTTGGAGTCATCCTCTGGTACCATCGGGTTTAGAAATTTTCACCCAAGGACATCTATGACGCCCTGATGCTAGAAATAATATTTCTGGTATCCAATCCGGCCATCCACGATGTGTTTGTGGAGGCTATGACCCTGATGTCGCTAGGGCATACAGTAATCACAATCACACAAATGCAAAGTATATGAGTCATGCAGTCTAATCATGCATCAATCCTGCGCATACTGTGCCCTCATGTGGGATAACTCCGCCTATCAGGGAGTCCCATAAATCACCTGCACTATGACATATGCAATGGTCAGTCATATTTCATAACAAACATTCAGATGATGCGAATGAGCATGTATCATGATGTTATGCTGTCACAAACTCATAATCGGCAACGGTAGCTGGTATCGGCAATCGGTACTGATAATCGGCATCGATAATCAACCTCGACGCAAGGCGGGGTCCATAGATGGACGGCCGATGATGGACAATTAAAATCAATGGGGCCTGAGCATTTAGGTTAACCCATGAGAGAATGATGGGGAAGGGCCTAACAAGGCCTAAGGGAAGGTCATAATGTGGACGTTTAACTATTATTGCCCATAATGTGGTCATTTAACCAACATTGCTCCCAAGGAAGGGCGCTTATAGGGCCAATCATATAGGAGTCCACGGTCTCATACAAGGGTCTAATACACATCAATAAGGGCCTCAATTACATCAAACAGGCTGAATCAAGTGTGCCGATACAAATGGGCCGAATCAGATGGGCCAAATCGATGGGCCAAATCAGACGGGCCGAATCAAATGGGCCGAATCAATGGGTCGAGTCAAATGTGCCGAATCGAATGGGCTGAATCAATGGGCCGAGTCGAATAAGTCGAGTTGAATGAGTCGAGTCGAATGGGCCGAGTCGAATGGGCCGAGTCAAATATGCCGAGTCGAATAGGCCGAGTCAAATATGCCGAGTCGAATGGGCCAAGTCAAATAGGTCGAGTCGAATGGGCCGAGTTGAATAGGCCGAGTCGAATGGGCCGAGTTGAATAGGCCGGGTCGAATGAGCTGAATCAAATGGGTCGAATCAATTGGGCCTATCAAATGGGCCGAATTAAATAGGTCGCACCACTACACCAATTATCTATTATTAGGGATCATTTTAGAGTATTATATAAAAAATGAATCATATCGGAAGATCAACTGGACCATACCACAAATGGCAGTGGAGGTAATGTTTTCCACAGTTTAGACCAGACAGGGCCACCACAACATTTATTTTCCACCCAATCTATTCATGAGGTCACAAGACCTGGCTAAAGAGGAAAAACAAATATCATTTGATTCAGAACATTTTGGGATCCTTGAAGGATTTCAATGGTGGACGTTCATTCTCCACTAACTTCTGTAGTATGGTCCACCTGATAGATCTGCCTCATTATTCTTCTTAAGCCCTAGGACGAGCTCACCGAATGGATGGACGGTTTGGATGAATTACATATATCAGTGGTGGGTCCCAGATGAATGGCTGGGATACATACATCATGATGGTGTCCACCATCCAGATCGCTGGACGATGGAGATAAGACACATATATCATAGTGTGGTCCACCATCAGATGATTGGACGCACACCTCTCACAGTGGGTGGGGCCCACCAGATGAATATAATATATATATATATATTATAATTATATATTATAATTATAATATATAATTTAATATTATATATAATATACTCATCCAGCATCCAGCCGTCCGTCCATTGCTGGACCCTCGATGTATGGATCAGTATAATATATAATATAATATGAATATAATATATATACATATTATTATTATTATTATAATATATTATTTAATATTATATATAATATACCCATCCAGCATCCAGCCGGCCATCCATTGCCGGACGCTAGATGCATGGATGTATGGTTCAGTATAATATATTATATTATATTATATATTATAAATATAATATATATATTAATATATTGTTTAATATTATATATAGTATACCCATTCAACATCCAGCCGTCCGTCCAATGCTGGACACTGGATGCTGGATGCATGGATCACCATTACAGTCGGCACACATCAATTTCAACAATGGGAGCTCATCCTCACTACTTTCTGCCGAGCAGTCCACTTGACTTTGGACCTGCTCGTTTGAATGAATGGCGCCGGTATAAAACACATTGGCAGGGCCCACTTCATCACAAAGAGATAGAGATAGAGAGAGAGAGAGACACGTGAAGGGGAGGGACCCTGCCACTATTGGGCCCTCCCAAATACAATGCATACATCAAGTGGGTCCCGCAATAAGTGGGCCCTTAAAATATAAATCACCGGTGGATCATCCACCTATTGCACTCCTCCTTGGTCTCTTGGATTCCTATGCTCTTTGCCTTCAATTTTGATAGAGGTTGATGAAGATTGGAAGGTTGAGATAGGAGATGAGAGAGTGGGAAAGTGGGCCACACATGTTTTGGGAGAGAGAGCTTGGACGTTGGAGGCTCTCATGAAATTTGGGAAATTGCTAGAGAATGAGAGAGAGAGAGAGAGAGAGAGAGAGAGAGAGGAATGATGGATTGATATGGGATGAGTGGAATGGGTGTTGTAAGGAAGGGAATGAGAAAACATGGGTTTATTAGAAATTTTGGTAAAAGAGGGCTGGGTAGGGAGAGAGAGAGTTGACTTGGGAAAAAGGAGGGATGGGTGTTGGCACTTAGGATAGGGTGAGGTGACATTGAGGTATGATGGTGTACTTAACTTGATTTGATATAACATGTTATAGAGATTCTCTTAAAATTCGCAACGCGCGACATTTTTTCAGAATGAACGCGGGCCCATATCTCCTGGTCCGGGTATCGGATCAATGTGCAAGTCACGACATTAGAACAGCAGTGACGGCGCGGTCACTAGGGTATAAGTTTCAGGTCGAGCCAACTTCGTTATGCAGGACTCGGCTTAGGATCGCGGGTAAACGTCGAATACAGGTCGAGGGTTGCCGGAATTTGACCGGAAGGACTGCGGAAGCCTACAGAACGGTACGAACTATGATATGGGCCTTACAATAAGAGAACTAGGTATGACTATGTTATTTCATTATAGTGCTCCTTTATTTGTATAGGTAGAAGCTTTCACTACAACTGTCTACCTTATGAATCGACTGCCTACATCTGTCCTTAATTTTGAAACCCCATATTTTGCACTGCATGGAGCTCATCCTATTTACTCTTCACTTTGTACCTTTGACTCTAAATGTTTTCCTTACACTTGGGACACATGACGCCACAAATTTGATCTAAAAACACTTCTCTGTATTTTTGGAGGCTACAGTGATAAATACAAGGCATACAAGTGCTTTCATCCTTCAAGAAAAATTATTTTTTTAATCTCTCGGCATGTTGTTTTTGATGAGTTAGTCTTTCCTTATAAGACTGCTAACACTTCTCGCATCACATCTACTAAGCCACAAGTCATTAGCATCTTTGATTCTTGGTTAGCACACACTGACATACGCTTCCCTGTTAGACCTTCTTTGGCATCTTCAACACCACCTTGTTTGAGTCCCTTACCAGGAACAGACATCTATCATCCAACCCCACCATCCCACCATCCCAGTTCTACTGACCTACCAAAATTTCCATCCTCCCTTTCAAAGACTTCTGATATGCTTACTCACAATTATAGCTCGACACTACCTGAAATGCCTCCACTACACGAGTCTCAACCAATGCCGCTTCCACAACTCATGTCTGAACCATCAGAGCTATCTCACCTTACTCCAGTTTCTTCAGCACCAACATCCCATTCTATGGTCACTCGGTTTAAACTGGGTGTGGTTAAACCCAATCCAAAGTATGCTTTGATTACAACCACATCTATCAATGTACCTCGTAAGCCACATAATATTAGATCTGCCTTGGTACATCCTGGGTGGAAAGCTGCCATGCATGAGGAACTTGTGGCATTACATCAAAATCAGACCTAAAAACTTGTTCCTTGCACATCTAACATGCACATTATTGGATCTAAATGGGTATTCAAATCAAAACTCAAACCCGACGGTTCTCTAGATCGACTCAAGGCTCGTCTTGTTGCAAAAGGCTATCATCAAATTGGTGGTGTAGACTACACTGAAACATTTTCTCCTGTTATCAAACCGGGAACCATTCGCATGATCATTACTGTAGCTCTTGTTCAACAGTGGCCTCTTCGTCAGCTAGACGTAAAAAAATGCATTCCTGCATGGTCTAATCTCTGAAGATATATATATATATATATATATATATATATATATATATAACAACCTCCAGGACTGACGAATTCTCAACACCCGACATATGTTTGTAAACTCCAAAGAGCTCTCTATGGTTTAAAACAAGCACCTCGTGCTTGGTTTGATCGATTCAGTACCTTTCTCCTTAAATACGGGTTCTTTCGTAGTCTAGCAGATCCTTCCTTATTTATTTTTTATTTTGATTATAGAACACTAATTTTGCTTCTTTATATAGATGATATACTACTCACAGGATCTGCTTCATTACTTGTTATAAATTTCATTCAACTACTGAGCAGTGAATTCGCAATGAAAGACTTGGGACCAATTCATCATTTTCTTGGCATGGAAATCTCCCTAACTTCCAATGGTCTTCATCTGTCTCAGTCACATTATGCACTTACCATACTTGAACCATCCAACATGGTAGATTGCAAGCCCATGAGTACACCTCTTGAAGCTAAGACAAAAACCTCATCAAATGAAACTCTTATGGAAGACCCTAGTTACTTTCGCGGACTTGTTGGAGCATTACAGTACCTCACACTAACATGCCCTAATCTTTCATTTAGTGTTAACTATGTATCTCAATTCATGTATGCTCCTACCTTGGTACACTTGAAAATGGTTCGACGTATCCTACGATATGGCACACTATATGGGGGTCATCTTTGCAACATTATATGCGGAAGTTATTCTTACGAACGAAGCTTGTTCACATCATCGCCCATGGAAAACGTTTTCACCTACGGAAAGTTGATAAGGCCTTAATTAGTGGAGGTGATAAGGTTGGAGATACGTCCTCAATCAGTGGAGGTGATAAGGTCGGCCTCAATCAGTGGAGGTGATAAAGATGGAGATACGGCAGCAGATGTTATGGAGATTTGTAAGCCTCAATCAATGAAGAGACGTTGAAGGATAACGGCATCAACAGATTTTATGAAGATTTATATTCATGTTTTCATGTTTAAATTCCTTGACTCTATAAACGTCTAATAGAGAGTGTTCACGTTGCAATCAATTGAAATAAAAAAAGGGTATTTTTTAAAAAAAAGTTTCTCATCTTATCGTGTGGGACCGACTGCGATTGGATTTTATTTTATTTTTTGGCATATTATAGTTTTATAAGATAGCCTACTTGATGGTTGGATGAGCTGGATTGGATTTTTGGGTGATTTGGTCAAGTTGGTCATGGTGCAACTATTGCAGGGGTTGGATCTCATAATCACTGTCTGGGCTTTACAATACTTGACTGCATCACCTATAAAAAAAAAAAAAAAAAAAAAAAAAAAAAAATAATGATTCAGGAATGCATAAAACAAATTCTTCTCTGGTGATTTAGGGCCCCTTCGGATGCACTTCCACGATAGGGGGTTTTGGAATAGGTGGTCCAAACTTGCTTTTTCCGATGAGTTGGCACTTGGCAGCCTACTTCTTTGATGATTTTTGTGGAAATTAGACTAATTATAGGCAATTTGCATTTGAAACCACTTTCCTGTGCCCCAACATACAGGGAGCTCCCTATGCAGAAGCTCTGTCCATCAATTTCACTGGGATCACGTTAGGAAATGATCTCAATCATGATGAGGCAAATCCAAAACTCAAGTGGGCCACATAGTAGGAAATCTGATGGACAGAATGGATGTCACACATAGATTGTGGCAGAACACATACAACTACCACCTACTGGAACATCTTCTATGAAGGGCACAGCCAATTCACAGCCATCTTCCACTATTTCTTGTGATGGACAGAGTGAATATAAGAAAAACATCACAGGTTCACCCATTCAATTAAGGTAGGTCACTTCCCCATTGTAGCACTGGCATTCCCCACTCTGTTTTACTGATAGAAACCATATATCAGCGTTAGGAACATATGTGACATCAGCACTGATGTGAAAATAGAAAATCAGAAAACCAGAATGCTCTGTTAACATTAATTCTCTGTGCAAGTGGATGGGCAGCGCAATCCAGAATGCTCTGTTAGAACATAAAAAAACCGTTAAAATAATGTATACAAGTCAATACTTTTTTTTTTTTCAGTCTTAAAAATAAGATGGGCAGCGCAATCGAAGCCAGCTGTATCAACCTTTTCCTATAAATACCCATATATCCAACGTAAGTTTATAACAGACCATAAGCAACAACAGCCATGGCCATACATAAATCTCTCTCCCTCGCTTTTCTCCTCTTTTTCCTACCCTTTCTTTCTTCTTCCCATGCAACAATATCATCTGCAACAGCAGGACTGCCAGAAGCAGAGGCTCTCCTGAAATGGAAAGCCAACCTCTCACCAGCACAAGCTCTCCACTCATGGTCACTTCCTGCTACTAATGCCAGCACCAACACCCTATCTCCATGCAAATGGACTGGGATCTCATGCAACAGCCTTGGAAGTGTAACAGAGATAAGCCTACCGAGTGCAGGCTTGCAAGGTAAGCTTGACAACTTGAGCTTCCCCTCATTTCCAAACCTCCTTCATCTCAATCTCGGTGGCAACACTCTCACTGGTGCCATCCCAGCTCATATTGGCTCTCTTTATAAACTCACATCGCTCAATCTGTCTGCAAATAGTATAAGTGGATCAATACCCCTAGATATAGGGAATCTTGTGAATTTGAATGAGCTAGACTTGTCCATTAACCACCTAGATGCTTCTATCCCTTCCACTTTAGGGAACTTGTCAAAGCTTTCCATCTTGTACCTGCACCAAAATCGAATCTCTGGCTCCATTCCTCCACAAATTGGGAATCTAAAAGATCTGGTTGAGTTGTCATTGTTCCAGAACAATCTGACTGGTCCAATTCCTCCTGCTTTGGGTAATTTGAGAAACCTTAGAGGGTTGCTCCTCTACGGCAATCAAATTTCTGGTGCAATTCCTCCTGGTTTGGGTAATTTGAGAAACCTTACAGTGTTGGTCCTCTACAGCAATCAAATTTCTGGTCCAATTCCTCCTACTTTGGGTAATTTGAGAAACCTTACAGGGCTGCTCCTCTACCAAAATCAAATTTCTGGTCCAATTCCTCCTGCTTTGGGTAATTTGAGAAACCTTACACTGTTGTTATTCTACAGAAATCAAATTTCTGGTTCAATTCCTCCACAATTTGGGAATTTAATTAATCTCAACGTTCTTGATCTGTCCAATAACATTCTAACAGGTTCTATCCCTTCCACTTTAGGGAACTTGACAAAGCTGACACTTCTCTCCCTCTTTCAAAATCAAATTTCTGGTCCAATTCCTCCACAATTTGGGAATTTAATGAATCTTGACATTCTTGATCTGTCCAATAACATTCTAACAGGTTCTATCCCTTCCACTTTAGGGAACTTGACAAAGCTGAGAGCCCTCTACCTCTTTCACAATCAAATTTCTGGTTCAATTCCTCCACAATTTGAGAATTTAATGGATCTCAACATTCTTGATCTGTCCAATAACATTCTAACAGGTTCTATCCCTTCCACTTTAGGGAACTTGACAAAGCTGACACTTCTCTCCCTCTTTCAAAATCAAATTTCTGGTCCAATTCCTCCACAATTTAGGAATTTAATGAATCTTGACATTCTTGATCTGTCCGATAACATTCTAACAGGTTCTATCCCTTCCACTTTAGGGAACTTGACAAAGCTGACAGCCCTCTACCTCTTTCACAATCAAATTTCTGGTTCAATTCCTCCACAATTTGGGAATTTAATGGATCTCAACATTCTTGATCTGTCCAATAACATTCTAACAGGTTCTATCCCTTCCACTTTAGGAAAGTTAACCAAGCTTACTTTATTGTCCCTTATTGACTGTCAATTATCTGGTTCCTTGCCTCAAGAAATGACAAACATGACAAATCTTTCTCAACTCTACTTGGATGGCAACAGCCTCTCTGGCTATTTACCTCAGTTATGCCAGGGCAGATCTCTTCACGTCTTCAATGCTGTTGGCAACCATTTCACTGGTGAGATCCCAAAAAGCATCAGAAATTGCACTGGCTTAACAAGAGTGCGACTTAATGGAAACCGACTTGCTGCAAATGTATCAGAAGCCTTTGGTGTATACCCACATCTCTCATTCATGGATGTCAGCAACAACATTTTATTTGGTGAACTCTCACCAAATTGGGGAGAATGTCGAAATTTGACAAAGCTACAATTATCTGGGAACATGATCACCGGTAGAATTCCTCCTGAGATAGGGCAGTTGACGCAGCTAAGTGTGCTTGGTCTTTCTTCAAACCAGCTGGCAGGCAAGATTCCAAAGGAATTTGGGAGGCTGACTTCTTTGTTCAACTTAACTTTAAATGAAAACCAGCTTTCTGGTCAGATACCCCAAGAGATTGGAAAACTATCCAATTTGGAGGTTCTTGACTTGTCAATGAATCACCTAAGTGGTCCAATACCACCTGAATTAGGTGATTGCTTCAAACTCCATTATCTGAAATTGAGTGAAAATGTTTTAAATGGAAGCATTCCTTTTCAGATCGGTAACCTAGTATACCTACAGAGTTTACTAGATCTAAGTCATAACTCCCTCAATGGACAGATATCACCACAACTCACGAAATTGATTCGGCTGGAAAAGATAAACCTCTCCCACAACATGCTGTCAGGCTCCATTCCACCTTCTTTTGAAGGGATGTTCAGCTTGCAATCCATTGATTTTTCATTCAATGCTTTGGAAGGTCCTCTTCCCAACAGCAAAAGCTTTCAGAAGGCTCCTGCAGAGGCATTCATAAATAATAAAGGCTTTTGTGGTGAAGTGCGAGGTTTGCGACTTTGCAATGCCTCTTCAATCAATCGTGGTGATGCGATGAAAGGTCACAGAGTTGTGATCCTCATTATTCTTCCTGTCTCAGTGGCCTTGTTTCTTTTATTTGTAATCATTGGCATTTCTTGCATTTATTACCAAAGAAGAAGAAATATAAAGAAAGGGGTTATTGAGAGGAGCAGCGGAAATCGATTTTCAATATGGAATTATGATGGGATTGCTGTGTTCGAAGACATCGTGGAGGCGACGGAAGGTTTTGACGACAAATACTGCATTGGAATTGGAGGGTATGGAAAAGTTTACAAAGCAAATCTACCGGTGGGTCAGGTAGTAGCTGTGAAGAAACTTCACTCACTCGAAGGAGGGGATCAATCTGATCAAAGAAGTTTTAGAAATGAGATACAAGCATTAACCAAAATCCGCCATCGCAATATAGTGAAACTTTACGGCTTTTGCTGCCATGCTCGATGCTCATTTCTCGTATATGAGTACATGGAAAGGGGAAGCTTGGCAAGTATCCTAAGCAATGATGAAGGAGCTGCACAATTGGACTGGACTCTAAGGGTGAAAATTATTAAAGGTGTGGCCCATGCTTTATCTTACATGCACCATGATTGCACCCTGCCAATTGTCCATCGAGACCTATCAAGCAACAACGTTCTGCTAAATTCAGAACTTGAGGCTAGTGTTTCTGATTTTGGCACTGCACGATTGCTGATACCTGATTCGTCCAACTGGACTATGCTTGCAGGCACTTATGGATACATCGCTCCTGGTTAGTCACTAATATATTCTCAACACTGAATAGTTTTATCATAAATTAGTCTTTATTTTTCTTAATATTTCCTATTTTTTGTTGAATTATTTACTATAAAATTTGTGCATTAGTTACCACTCTATTGTCAAATGGGGCAATATTCTAAGGCAACTGGAATATGAGAAAATTCATATTTGAAAATCTTAAGAAACTTTCACCACATTTTATTAGCTTTAAATTTCTGACATTGACTATTTTTAACTGTACATTTGTTGGCCACCAATTGGTTGGATAGAATCCTTCCATAAGTGTTATTTCTGGGATATTCTCTATCTACAACATGGGTCATA